>JAEQBH010004614.1:22500-40000 GCA_016808115.1 Tetrastigma voinierianum | reverse complement strand
TTGGGGTTTAGGGTTTAGGGGTTGAGGTTTAGGGTTTGGGTTTTGGGTTTCCAGGGTTAGGGGTTTAGGGTTTTAGGGTTTAGGGCTTATTGTTTAGGGTTTAGGGTTTGAGTTTAGGGTTTAGGGTTTAGGGTTTAGGAAGGTTTAGGGGTTTAGGGTTTGGGGTTTAGGGTTTGGGGTTTAGGTTTGAGGTTTAGGGTTTGAGGTTTGGGGTTTAGGGTTTGCAGGGTTTAGGGTTTAGGGTTTAAGATTTTTTGGGGTTTAGGATTTAGGGTTTAGGGTTGGGTTGGTTGGGTTGGGGTTTAGGGTTTGGGTTGGGGTTCCCAGGGTTTAGGGTTTGGGGTTTAGGGTTTAGGGTTTAGGGTTTGGGGTTTGAGGTTTAGGGTTTAGGGTTTAGGGTTTAGGGTTTAGGGTTTTAGGGTTTAGGAGTTTAGGGTTTGGGTTTAGGGTTTAAGGTTTAGGGTTTAGGGTTTAGGGTTGGGTTTGAGGTTTAGGGTTTAGTTTAGGGTTGGGTTTAGGGTTAGGGTTTGGGGTTGGGGTTTAGGGTTGGGGTTTAGGGTTTAGGGTTTAGGGTTTAGGGTTTAGGGTTTAGGGTTTAGAGGTTTAGGTTTAGGGTTTAGGGTTTAGGTTTTGAGGTTTAGGGTTTGGGGTTCAGGGTTTAGGGTTAAAGTTTGGGTTGGACTGGGGTTTTAAGGGTTTAGGGTTTAGGAATTTCGGTTTAGGGTTTAGGGTTTCGAGTTTAGGAGTTTAGGGTTTTAGGGTTTAGGGGTTTAGGGTTTGGGGTTGGGTTTGGGGTTTGGGGTTTAGGGTTTAGGGTTTGGGGTTTGGTTTGGGGTTTAGGGTTGGGGTTTAGGGGTTGGGTTTTGAGGTTAGGGTTGGGTTGGGTTGGGGTTTTTGGGGTTTAGGGGTTTAGGGTTTAGGGTTTGGGGTTTGGGGTTTAGGGTTTAGGGTTGGGTTCCAGGGTTTGGGTTTAGGGGTTTGGGTTTGGGTTTAGGGTTTAGGGTTTGGGGTTTAGGTTTAGGGTTTAGGGTTTAGGGTTTTAGGAGTTTAGGGTTTGGGTTTAGGGTTTGGGGTTTAGGGTTTGGGGTTTGGGGTTTGGGGTTTAGGGGTTTAGGGTTTGGGTTTGAGTTTAGGGGGGTTTAGGGTTGGACTAGGGTTTGGGGTTTAAGGGTTTGGGTTTAGGGTTTAGGGTTTAGGGTTTAGGGTTTAGGGTTTAGGGTTTAGGGTTTAGGGTTTGGGGTTTAGGGTTTAGGGTTTTGAGGTTTAGGGTTTAGGGTTTGGGTTTAGGGTTTAGGGTTTAGGGTTTAGGGTTTAGGTTTAAGGTTTTAGGGTTTAGGGTTTAGGGTTAGGGTTTAGGGTTTAGGGTTTAGGGTTTAGGGTTTAGGGTTTAGGGTTGCAGGGTTGGGGTTTGGGTTTAGGAGGTTTAGAGTTCCCAGGGTTGCAAAGGGTTTAGGTTTAGGGTTTAGGATTTAGGGTTTAGGGTTTCGAGTTTAGGGTTTGGGGTTTGGGTTTTGGGGTTTAGGGTTTGGGGTTTAGGGTTTGAGGTTTAGGGGTTGGGTTTAGGGTTTAGGTTTAGGGTTGGGATTTAGGGTTTAGGGTTCGTTTAGGGTTTAGGGTTGGGGTTGGGGTTTAGGTTTGGTTTGGGGTTTGGGGTTTAGGGTTTAGGGTTTGAGGTTTGGGGTTGGGGTTTAGGGTTGGGGTTCCAGGGTTTTAGGGGTTTAGGGTTTGAGGTTTAGGTTTAGGGTTGGGGTTTAGGGTTTGGGGTTTAGGGTTTGGGGTTTGGGGTTTAGGGTTTTGGGGTTTAGGGTTTTAGGGTTGGGGTTTGGGTTTAGGGTTTAGGGTTTAAGGGTTTAGGGTTTAGGGATTAGTTGTTTAAAGGTTAGGGGTTAGGGTTTGGGGTTGGGGTTTAGGGTTGGGTTAGGGTTTGGGTTTAGGGTTTAGGGTTTAGGGTTTAGGGTTAGACCCAGGACCCAGGTTTAGGTTTGGGGTTTAGGGTTTAGGGGTTGGGGTTAGGGTTAGGGTTTGGGGTGCAGGGTTTGAGGTTTGGGGTTTGGGGTTTAGGGTTTAGGGTTTAGGTTTAGGGTTTGGGGTTTAGGGTTTGGGGTTTAAGAGGTTTAGGTTTGGGGTTTTAGGGTTTGGGTTTAGGGTTTAGGGTTTAGGGTTTAGGGTTTAGGGTTTAGGGTTTAGGGTTTAGAAGGTTTAGGGTTTTAGGGTTTAAGGGTTTGGGTTTAGGGTTTAGGGTTTAGGTTTTGGGGTTTTAGGGCTGGGGTTGGGGTTTGGGTTGGGGTTTGGGGTTTGGGGTTTGAGGTTTTAGGGGTTTAGGTTTAGGGTTTAGGGTTTAGGGTTTAGAGGTTTAGGGTTGGGGTTTTTAGGGTTTAGAGGTTTAGGGTTTAGGGTTTTTTAGGGTTTGGGTTTAGGGTTAGGGTTTGGGTTTAGGGTTTGAGGTTTAGGGTTTAGGGTTTGGGTTTGGGTTTGGGGTTTAGGTTTGTGGGGTTTAGGAGTTTGGGGTTTAGGTTTAAGGGTTTAGGGTTTAGGGTTTAGGAGTTTAGGGTTTAGGGTTTAGGAGTTTTGGGGTTTGAGGTTTAGGGTTTTAGGGTTTGGGGTTGAGGTTGAGTTAGGGTTTAGGTTTTAGGGTTTAGGGTTGGGGTTTGGGACTTTGGGTTTAGGGTTTAGGGTTTGGGGTTTAGGGTTTAGGGGTTTAGAGTTTAGGGTTTAGGGTTTGGGGTTTAGGGTTTAGGGTTTGGGGTTCCCAGGGTTGGGGTTTAGGGTTTGAGGTTTAGGAGTTTAGGGTTCTGAGGTTTAGGGTTTAGGGTTTAAGGGTTTAGGGTTTAGGGTTTAGGGTTTAGGGTTTAGGGTTTTAGGGTTTGGGGTTTAGGGTTTGGGTTTAGGGTTTGAGGTTGGGGTTGGAGTTTAGGGTTCACAGGGTTTAGGGTTTGAGGTTTAGAGGTTTGGGGTTTAGGGTTTACCCAGGGTTGGGGTTTAGGGTTTAGGGTTGGGGTTGGATTTTGGGTTTAGGGTTAGGGTTTAGGGTTTAGGATTCCCCAAGGTTTAGGGTTTAGGGTTGGAGGTTTAGGAGTTTTTAGGGTTTAGGGTTTGGTTTAGGGTTTGAGGTTTGGGTTGGGGTTTGAGGTTTAGGGTTTAGGGTTTGGGGTTTTAGGGTTTAGGGTTTGGGGTTTAGGGTTTTTAGGGTTGAGGTTTAGGGTTTAGGGTTGGGGTTTAGGGTTAGGGTTTGGGTTCCGGTTTAGGGTTTTGGGGTTTAGGGTTTAGGGTTGGGGTTTGAGGTTTAGGGTTTAGGGTTTAGGGGTTTGAGGTTGGGGTTTAGGGTTTAGGGTTTAGGGTTTTAGGGCAAGGTTTAGGGTTTGGTCCCAGGGTTTAGGGTTAGGGTTTGGGGTTGGGTTTAGGGGTTTAGGGTTTGGGGTTTAGGGTTTGAGGTTTAGGGTTTAGGGGTTAGGGTTGAGTTTGGGGTTCAGGATTTAGGGTTAGGGTTTGGGTTTGGGGTTTTGGGTTGGGGTTTTGGGGATTTTGGGAGGGAGTTTAGGGTTTGGGGTTTAGGGTTTTAGGGTTTAGGGTTTAGGGTTTAGGGTTTAGGGTTTAGGGTTTAGGGTTTAGGGTTTAGGGTTTAGAGTTTGGGGTTTAGAATTTTAGGTTTTAGGGTTTTTAGGGTTTAGGGTTGGGTTGGGGTTGGGGTTTAGGGTTTAGGGTTTAGGGTTTGGGGTTTGGGGTTAGGGTTTGGGTTTGGGTTTAGGGGGTTCAGGTTTAGGGTTTGGGTTTGGGGTTTAGGGTTTTGGGGTTTAGGGTTAGGGTTTTTGAGGTTTAGGGTTAGGGTTTGAGGTTTAGGGTTGAGGTTTAGAGTTAGGGTTTAGGGTTTAGGGTTTAGGGTTTTTAGGGTTTAGGGTTTAGGGTTTAGGGTTTAGGGTTTGGGGTAGGGTTTAGGTTTGGGACCAGGTTTAGGGTTTGGGGTTGGGGTTTAGGGGGTTTGGGGTTTAGGGTTTAGGGTTGGGGTTTTAGGGTTGCAGGTTTGGACCCAGGGTTTGGGTTTGGGTTGGGTTTGGGGTTTGGGTTTAGGGTTTAGGGTTTAGGGTTTAGGGTTTAGGGTTTAGGGTTAGGGTTTAGGGTTTCAGGAGTTTAGGGTTTGGGTTAGGGTTTGGGGTTTGTTTAGGGTTTAGGGTTTAGGGTTTAGGGTTTGAGTTTAGGAGTTTAGGTTGGGGTTTGGGTTTAAGGTTTAGGGTTCCCAGGGTTTGGGTTAAATTGGGTTTGGGGTTTGGTTTGGGGTTTAGGGTTTAAGGGTTTTGGGGTTTAGGGTTTAGGTTTAGGGTTTGGGGTTTGAGGTTTAGGGTTTGGGGTTTAGGGTTCACAGGTTTAGGGTTTAGGGGGGTTGGGTTTAGGGTTTAGGGTTGGGGTTTAGGTTTAGGGTTTGGGTTTAGGGTTTAAGGGTTTAGGGTTTGGGGTTTAGGGTTGGGGTTTGGGGTTTAGGGTTGGGTTGGGTTTAGGAGTTTGGGGTTTAGGGTTTGGGAGGTTTTTAGGGTTTAGGGGTTTAGGGTTCAGGGTTTGGGGTTGGGGTTTAGGGTTTGGGGTTTAGGGTTTGGGTTTGGTTGGGGTTTGGGTTTAGGGTTTTGAGGTTTGGGGTTGGGTTTAGAGGTTTAGGGTTTAGGGTTGGGGTTGGTTTGGGATTTTAGGGTTTAGGGTTTAGGGTTTAGGAGTTTAGGTTTAGGGTTTGGGGTTTGGGTTTAGGGTTTAGGTTTAGAAGGTTTAGGGTTTAGGGGGTTCCAGAGGTTTAAGTTTAGGTTTGGGTTTAGGGTTTTGAGGTTGGGGTTAGGGTTTAGGGTTTGGGTTTAGGGTTTGGGGTTTAGGGTTGGGGTTGGGTTTTGGGGTTAGGGTTGGGGTTTAGCTGGGTTGGGGTTTTAGGGTTTGGGGTTTGGGGTTTAGGGTTTGGGTTTAGGGTTTAGGGTTTAGGGTTTAGGGTTTGGGGTTTGGGGTTTAGGGTTTAGGGTTTAGGGTTTAGGGTTCAGGGTTTAGGGTTGGGGTTTAGGGTTTAGGTTTAGGGTTTGGGTTAGGAGTTTAGGGTTTAGGGTTTAGGGTTTAGGGTTTAGGGTTTGGGGTTTAGGTTTAGGGGTTTTAGGGTTTGGGTTTAGGGGTTTGAGGTTTAGGGGTTTAGGGTTTAGGGTTTTTGAGGTTTAGGGTTTAGGGTTCCAGGGACAGGGTTAGGGTTTAGGGTTAGGTTTAGGGTTTAGAGGTTTAGTTTGAGGTTTAGGGTTAGGGTTGGGTTTAGGGTTCAGGGTTTGGGTTTAGGGTTTAGGGTTTAGGGTTTAGGGTTGGGGTTTAGGGTTTAGGGTTTAGGGTTTACAGGTTTAGGGTTTAGGGTTCCAGGGTTTACAGGGTTTAGGGTTTGAGTTTAGGGTTGGGTTTGGGGTTTAGGGTTTAGGGTTTGGGTTTGGGGTTTAGGGTTTAGGGTTTAGGTTGAGGTTTAGGGTTTAGGGTTTAGGGTTTAGGGTTTAGGGGTTTGGGTTTGGGGTTGGGGTTTGGGGTTTAGAGGGTTTGGGGTTCAAGGGTTTAGGGTTGGGGTTTAGGGTTTAGGGTTGGGTTCAGGGTTTTGCAGGTTTGGGGTTTGGTTTAGGGTTTAGGGTTTAGGGTTGGGGTTTGGGTTTAGGGTTTGGGGTTAAGTTCATAGGGTAGGGTTGGGGTTTAGGGTTTGGGGTTTAGGGTTTGGGGTTTGGGGTTTGGGGACTGGGGTTCCCAGGTTTACAGGGTTTAGGGGTTTGGGGTTTGGGGTTTAGGGTTGGGGTTTAGGGTTAGGGTTTGAGGTTTAGGGTTTAGGGTTTGGGTTTGGGGTTCAGGGTTTAGGGTTTGGGTTTTTAGGGTTTTAGGGTTGGGTTTAGGGTTTAGGGTTTGGGGTTTAGGGTTTGGGGTTTAGGGTTGGGGTTGCAGGGTTTAGGGTTTAAGGGTTTGGGGTTTAGGGTTTTAGGGTTTAGGAGTTTAGGGTTTAGGGTTTAGGGGTTTGGGGTTGGGGAGCAGGGGTTTGGGGTTTGGGGTTGGTTTGGGGTTTAGGGGTTTGGGGTTTGGGGTTGGGGTTTGGGGTTTGGGGGTTGGGAGAGGAGGTTAGGGTTTGGGGTTTGGGGTTTGGGGTTAGGGGTTGGGGTTGCAGGGTTTAGGGTTTAGGGTTTGGGGTTTAGGGTTTTGAGGTTTAGGGGTTTAGAGGTTTAGGGTTTAGGGTTTTGAGTTTAGGGTTGGGGTTTTGGGGTTCCCAGGGTTTAGGGTTTGGGTTTAAGTTTAAGGAGTTTAGGGTTAGGGTTTAGGTTGAGGTTGGGTTTAGGGTTGGGGTTTGGGGTTAGGGGTTTAGGGTTTGGGGTTTGGGGTTTGGGGTTTGGGGTTCCAGGGTTTGGGGTTTGAGGTTTGGGGTTCCCAGGGTTGGGTTTAGGGTTTGGGTTGGGTTTGGGGTTAGGGTTGGGTTCAGGGTTTAGGGTTTAGGGTTTAGGGTTAGGGTTTAGGGATTAGGGTTGGGGTTAAGGTTTAGGATTTTAGGGTTTAGGGTTTAGGGTTTAGAGGTTTAGGGTTTAAGGGTTTAGGAGTTAAGTTTGGGTTTAGGGTTTAGGGTTCCACAGGGTTAGGGTTTGGGGTTTGAGGTTTGAGGTTTGGGTTTAGGGTTTTTAGAGGTTTAGGGTTTAGGTTTAGGGTTTAGGGGTTTAGGGGGTTTAGGAGGTTTGGGAGTTTTAGGGGTTTAGGGTTTGAGGTTTAGGGTTTGGGGTTTTAGGAGGTTTAGGTTGGGTTTCAGGGTTTAGGGTTTGAGGTTTAGGGGTTTTAAGGGTTTGAGTTGGGTTTAGGGTTTAGGGTTCTGGGTTTGGGGTTTTGGGGTTTAGGGTTTAGGGTTTGGGGTTTAGGGTTTGGGTTTTAGTTTGGGGTTTGGGGTTTAGGGAGGTTAGGGTTTGCAGGGGTTTTTAGGGTTTTAGGTTTTAGGGTTTGGGGTTTAGGGTTTGGAGTTTGGGGTTTGGGGTTGGGGTTTAGGATTTGAGTTTAGGGTTAGGGTTTAGGGTTTAGGGTTTAAGGAGTTTAGGGTTTAGGGTTTAGGTTTAGGGTTTAGGGTTTAGGGTTTAGGGTTTAGGGTTTGGGGTTTAGGAGTTTAGGTTTAGGGGGTTTAGGGTTTAGTTTAGGAGGTTTAGGGGTTTAGGTTGGGTTGGGGTTTCAGGTTTAGGGTTTGGGGTTGGGTTTGGGTTCAGGGTTGGGTTGGGGTTTGGGGTTTGAGGTTTAGGGTTTGGGGTTTAGGGTTCCCAGGGTTTAGGAGGGGTTTAGGGTTTGGGGTTTAGGGTTGGGTTTGAGGTTTAGGGTTTAGGGTTTAGGGTTTGGGTTTAGGGTTTAGGGTTTAGGGTTTAGGGTTTAGGGTTTGGGTTGGGGTTTGGGGTTAGGGTTTTAGGGTTTAGGGTTTAGGGTTTAGGAGTTTGGGGTTTGGGTTCCCAGGTTTAGGGTTGGAGTGGGGTTGGGGTTGGGGTTTGGTTGGGGTTTGGGGTTTGGGTTTGGGGTTTGGGTTTGGGGTTTGGGGTTGGGGTTTGGGTTTGGGGTTCCCAGGGTTTAGGGTTTAGGGTTTAGGGTTTAGGGTTCCAGGGTTTAGGGTTGAGGTTTAGGGTTGGGGTTTAGGGTTGGGGTTGGGTTTGGGTTGGGTTTAGGGGTTTAGGGTTTTGGGTTAGGGTTAGAAAGGTTTGAGGTTTAGGGTTTGGGTTTGAGTTTAGGTTTGGGGTTTGAGGTTTAGGGTTTCAGGGGTTTGGGGTTGGGGTTGGGGTTTGGGGTTTGGGTTGGGTTTTGGGGTTTGGGGTTTGGGGTTTAGGGTTTGGGGTTTGGGGTTTGGGGTTGGGGTTTAGGGTTTGGGGTTTGGGGTTTGGGGTTTGGGTTTAGGTTTAGGGTTTAGGGTTCAGGGTTGGGTTGGGGTTTGGGGTTTAGGGTTTAGGGTTTGGGTTTAGGGTTTTGGGGTTTTTAGGGTTTAGGGTTTAGGGTTTAGGGTTGGGGTTTAGGGTTTTGGGGTACAGGGTTTAGGGAGTTTAGGGTTGAGGTTTAGGGTTTGGGGTTTAGGGTTTGGGGTTTGAGGTTTAGGGTTCTGGGGTTTAGGGTTGGGGTTTGGGGTTTAGGGTTTAGGGTTTGGGGTTTAGGGTTTAGGGGTTTAGGGTTTAGGGGTTTAGGGTTTGAGAGGTTTAGGGTTTAGGGTTAGGGTTTAGGGTTTAGGGTTGGGGTTTAGGGTTGGGGTTTGGGGTTTAGGGTTTAGGGTTTAGGGGGGTTGGGGTTTAGGGTTAGGGTTTGGGGTTTAGGGTTTAGGGTTTAGGGTTTAGGGGTTTAGGGTTTAGGGTTTAGGGTTTGGGGTTTGGGTTTAGGGTTTAGGGTTGGGGTTTGGGGTTTGGGGTTGGGGTTTGGAGGTTTAGGAGGTTTGGGGTTTAGGGGATTTGGGGTTTTGGGGTTTAGGGTTTAGGGTTTGGGTTTGGAGGTTTAGGGTTTAGGGTTTAGGGTTGGGTTTGGGTTTAGGGTTTGGGTTTAGGGTTTGGGGTTTAGGGTTTGGGTTTTAGGTTTGGGTTTTTAGGGTTGAGAGGTTTAGGGTTTAGGGTTTAGGGTTTAGGGTTTGGGTTAGGAGTTTAGGGTTTGGTTTGCAGGGTTGGGTTTAGGGTTTGAGGTTTAGGGTTTAGGGTTTAGGGTTTGAGGTTTAGGTTTAGGAGTTTAGGGAGCAGGGTTTGGGGTTTAGGGTTTAGGTTTGGGGTTCAGGTTCAGGGTTTAGGGTTTAGTGGTTTTAGGGTTTGGGATTTGGGGTTTAGGGTTAGGTTTAGGGTTTAGGGTTTGGGTTCAGGGTTTAGGGTTTAGGGTTTAGAGGTTGGGTTGGGGTTTGGGGTTACAGGGTTCCAGGGTTGGGGTTCAGGGTTCCCCAGGATTTAGGTTGGGTTGGGGTTTGGGGTTCCAGGGTTGGAGTTAGGAGTTTAGGGTTGGGTTTTGGGGTTAGGAGTTTGAGGTTGGGGTTTAGGAGTTTAGGTTTAGGGTCCCAGGGTTTAGGTTCAGGGTTTAGGGTTAGGTTTGAGGTTTGGGGTTTGGGTTTGGGGTTGGGTTTAGGGGTTTTAGGGTTTAGTTTGGGGTTTGGGTTTAGGTTTGGGGTTTAGGGTTTGGGGTTTAGGGGTTTGAGGTTTAGGGTTTGGGGTTTGAGGTTTAGGGTTTAGGGTTTAGGGTTTAGGGTTTAGGGTTTAGGGTTTAGGGTTTAGGGTTTAGAGGTTTAGGGTTTTGGGGTTTGCAGGTTTAGGGTTTAGGGTTTGGGGTTTAGGGTTTAGGGTTTTAGGTTTTAGGGTTAAGGATTTTGCATTTAGGTTTGAGGTTTGGGGTTTGGGGTTTGGGGTTTGGGTTTAGGGTTTACAGGGTTTAGGGTTTTGAAAGGGTTTGGGGTTTAGGGTTTAGGGTTTGGGGTTTAGGGTTTGGGGTTTAGAAGGGTTTAGGTTAGGGTTTAGAGGTTTGGGGTTGGGGTTGGGGTTTAGGGTTTGGGTTGGGTTAGGGTTTAGGGTTTGAGGTTGGGTTGGGGTTACAGGGTTTAGGGTTTAGGGTTGGGGTTTGGGGTTTGAGGTTGGGTTTAAAGGTTTAGGGTTTAGGGTTTTAGGGTTTGGGGTTTAGGGTTTAGGGTTGAGGTTTAGGGTTTGGGGTTTAGGGTTTAGGGTTCCAGGGTTTAGGGTTGGGGTTGGGGTTTGGGTTGGGGTTTGGGGTTGGGTTTAGGGTTTTAGGGTTTGAGGTTTAGGGTTTAAGGGTTTAGGGTTTGGGGTTTAGGGTTTGGGTTTAGGGTTTGGGGATTTGGTTTGGGGTTTGGGGTTTGGGGTTTGGGGTTTAGGGTTTGGGGTTTAGGGTTTAGGGTTTAGGGTTTAGGTTTAGGGTTTGGGGTTTTTAGGTTTGGGTTTGGGTTGGAGTTTGGGGTTTGGGGTTTGGGTTTAGGGTTTGGGTTTGGGGTTGGGTTTAGGGCCCCAGGGGGGTTTGGGGACAGGGTTGGGGTTTGGGGTTTAGGGTTTGGGTTTAGGGTTTAGGGGTTTAGGGTTTGGGTTTGGTTTGGGGTTGGGGGACCCAGGGTTGAGGTTTGAGGTTTAGGGTTTGGGTTTGAGGTTTAGGGTTTAGGGTTTAGGGTTTAGGGTTTAGGTTTAGGGTTTAGGGTTTTGAGGTTTAGGTTTAGGGTTTAGGGTTTAGGAGGTTTAGGGTTGGGTTAGGGTTTAGGGTTTAGGAGTTGAGGTTTGGGGTTTAGGGTTTTAGGGTTAGGTTTGGCTGGGGTTGGGGTTTGGGCCCAGGGCAGGGTTTGGGGTTTGGGTTGGGGTTTGGGGTTTTGGGGTTAGGGTTGGGGTTGGGGTTTTGGGGTTGGGTTTGGGGTTGGGGTTTGGGACTGAGGTTGGGTTGGGTTTGGGGTTTAGGGTTTGGGGTTTAGGTTTGGGGTTTGAGGTTTCAGGGTTTAGGGTTTAGGGTTTGGGGTTTAGGGGTTTAAGGGTTTAGGTTTAGGGTTTGGGGTTTAGGGTTTAGGGTTTATAGGGTTTCGCAGGGTTTGGGGTTTAGGGTTTGGGGTTTGGGGTTTGGGGTTTGGGGTTTGGGGTTTGGGGTTTTTGGGGTTTTTAGGTTTTTAGGGTTTGGGGTTTTTAGGGTTTAGGGTTGGGGTTTTAGGGTTGGGGTTTGGGGTTTAGGGTTTGGGTTTGGGGTTTGGGGTTTGGGGTTTGGGGTTTGGGGTTTTAGGGTTGGGGTTTGGGGTTTGGGGTTTGGGGTTTGGGGTTTGGGTTAGGGTTGGGGTTTGGGGTTGGGTTTAGGGTTTAGGGTTTAGGGTTTGGGGTTTAGGGTTTGAGGTTTAGGGTTTAGGAGGTTTGGGGTTTAGGAGTTTAGGAGTTTAGGGTTTAGGGTTTGAGGTTTAGGGGTTGGAGTTTAAGGGTTGGGGTTTAGGGTTTGGGGTTTGGGGTTTGGGTTTAGGGTTTAGGGTTTAGGGTTTGGGGTTGGGCCCCCAGGGTTGGGGTTTAGGGTTTAGGGTTTGGGGTTTCAGGGGTTTAGGGTTTAGGAGGTTTAGGGTTTGGTTTTTGTTTGGTTTAGGGTTTAGGGTTTAGGGTTTGGGGTTGGGGTTTACAGGGTTTAGGGTTTAGGGTTTGAGGGTTAGGGATTACAGGAGTTTAGGGTTTAGGGTTTAGGGTTCCAGAGGTTTTAGGTTAGAGGTTTAGGTTTGAGTTTAGGGTTTAGGGTTTAGGGTTTAGAGGTTTGGGTTGGGTTCCCCAGGGTTAGGTTAGGGTTTAGGGTTTAGGGTTTAGGGTTTAGGGTTTGGGGTTTAGGGTTTAGGGGTTTAAAGTTGAAGTTCTGAGTTGATTGGGATGATTAAGTTCTGTTAAGACTAAGACCATGAGTTCCGATTCCTTAATTGTGTGATTCCATTGAGACCAGGTATAAAAAGGTTTAGTTGATTACAGTTAGGGATGACCACAGAGTTTAAGTTGAGTTTAGTTGTTGAGCCTATTGAAGTTTGGACTCTGAGTTAAGTTGCACCTGGGTTGCCAGCCGAGTGATTGAGACCTGGCCCCAGTTTGTTTGGAGATGGGGCCAGTTGAGTTGAAGGGTTTGGTTTAGGTTTTGGGGACTTTCAAGTTTAAGGTTTGTTTGAGGTTCCCCAGGTTTAGGGTTCTAGGTTAGGGTTTAGGGTTTAGGGTTTAGGGTTAGAGTTTGTGAAGGTTGGGTTTAGGGTTTAGGGTTAGGTTTAGGGTTGGGTTTAGGAACAGGGGTTTGAGGTTTAGGGTTTAGGGTTCAGGGTTTAGGGTTAGGGTTTGGGTTTTAGGAGGGTTTAGGGTTGCAGGTTTAGGGTTGGGTTTAAGGAGTTACAGGAGTTTAGAAAGTTTAGGTTTAGGAGTTAGGGTTTGGAGTTTGAGGTTTAGGAGTTTAAGGTTTGAGGTTAGGAGTTAAGGGTTTAGGTTTAGGGTTTTAGGGTTTAGGGTTTAGGGTTTAGGAGTTTAGGGTTTAGGAGTTTTCAGGGTTTGAGTTTAGGTTGAGGTTTGGAGTTTAAAGTTTAGGGTTGGTTAAGGTTGTTGTTAGATGGGATGTTGGGATGAGGCCTAGAAGAAGTTGCTTGCCTTCCAGAGCCCCGGAAGTTTTAAGAAATTAGATCCGAGTTGATGTTCCGAAGATTGTTTGGTTAAAGTTGTTTAGTTAAGTTAGATTGTTGTTGAGTGATTCTTTGTTCTCCGTTCTGTGCATTGATTCCAGATTAAGACCAGACTCCAGACCGTTGACTTCATTGGATTAAAGATATTGTGTTGATTAGGTTAAATTTTAAAGATTGATTTAAATTCAAGATTTAAGTTATGAGTTAGGATTCAGTTCAGGTTTAAGGGTTCAAGTTCCAGGATTTAAAGGTTCAGCGTTAAGTTCCCAGTTTAAAGTTCGGTTCCAAAGTTCAAAGTTCGGGGTTCAAAGTTTAAGTTCGAGTTCAAGTTTGGTTTAAAGTTTAAGTTCAAAGTTGGTTCAGGTTATTTTAAAGTTGAGAATTGCGGATTTAAGGACTTAAAATTAAAGATTGAACATCTATTGGAGAGATTATTAAAGACCTTGAGTTACACATGGATTGAAGTGGGACCGTGAGCCAAGTGAGACTCATCTCTTGGGATCCGTTCCAGCCAGACCAGATCTCTGAGAGACTTGACCTATAAGAGCCAGACTGGCATTTTAAGATGTTCTTGAAGATTGTTGAGTTAGATTGAAGTTGGATTAATTGAGGTACAGAATTGACAAACCGGGATATTGTGGGATCTAAGTTCCAGGGTTGAAGTTAAGGGACAAGATCTTGTTCAGATTAAGTTCAGGTTGGGTTTTGGAGTTTAGGGTTTTTAGGGTTTGAGTTAGGGTTAGGGTTTAGGTTTTAGGGTTAGGGTTTAGGGTTGAGGGTTTAGGAGGTTTAGGTTTAGGGGTTTAGGGTTTAGAGGTTTAGGGTTTAGGGCAGGGTTGGGGTTGGGGTTTGAGGTTTGGGTTTGAGGTTTGGGGTTTGGGGTTTGGGGTTTGGGGTTTGGGGTTTAGGTTTAGGTTTAGGGTTTAGGGTTCAGGGTTGGGTTGGGGTTTAGGGTTTTTAGGGTTGGGTTGGGTTGGGGTTTGGGTTGGGTTTGGGTTTTGGGATTTGAGTTGGGGTTTAAAGGTTTAGGGTTTAGGTTAAGATTTGGGTTGGATTCCCAGGTTAGGGTTGGGTTGGGGTTTGGGGTTTGGGGTTTTGGGTTGGGACCTGGGGTTTGGGGTTTGGGAGCAGGGTTTGGGTTTGGGTTTAGGGTTCAGGGTTTGGGTTTAGGTTTGGGGGTTTTGAGGGTTTCAGAAAGGTTTGGGGTTTAGGGTTTAGGGTTTAGGGTTGGGTTTAGGGTTTAGGGTTTAGGGTTAGGAGTTGAGGTTTAGGGTTTAGGGTTTAGGGTTTGGGGTTTGGGGTTTAAGGTTTTTAGGAGTTTTAGGGTTTGAGTTTAGGTTTGGAGTTTTAAAGGTTGGGATTTGAGGACTCAGGGTTAGGGATTTTGGGGTTAGGGTTTGGGTTAGGGTTCAGGTTGAGTTTAAGATTAGGTGGGTTTAGGGTTTAGGTTTGGGGTTCCAGGGTTTAGGGTTTAGGGTTTAGGGTTTAGGGTTTAGGTTTGGGGTTTAGGGTTAGTTTGGGTTAGGGTTTGGGTTTGGGTTTCAAATTTGGGGTTTGGGTTCAGGGTTGGGGTTGGGTTTAGGGTTTAAAAGGTTTAGGGTTTGGGTTTAGGAGTTTAGGGTTTTGGGGTTTAGGGTTTAGGGTTTGGGGTTTTAGGGTTTAGGGTTAGGGTTGGGGTTGGGGTTTAGGGTTTAGGGTTTGGGGTTTAGGGTTGGGGTTTGAGGGTTTAGGGTTTGGGGTTTAGGGTTGGGTTCAGGGTTGGGGTTTAGGGTTTGAGGGTTTAGGGTTCCCAGGAGGTTTTTCAGGGTTTGGGGTTTGGGGTTTAGGGTTTAGGGTTTAGGGTTTGGGGTTTAGGGTTTAGGGTTTAGGAGGTTTGAGGTTTAAGGGTTTAGGGTTTAAGTTTTGGGTTTAGGGTTTAGGGTTTAGGGTTTAGGAGTTTAGGGTTTAGGAGTTTAGGGGTTTAAGGGTTTGGGGTTTAGGGTTTAGGGTTTAGGAGTTTAGGGTTCAGAGTTAGGGTTTAGGGTTTGGGGTTGGGGTTTAGGGTTTAGGGTTTAGGGTTTAGGGTTTAGGGTTGGGGTTTTAGGGTTTGGGGTTTGAGGTTTAGGGTTTAGGGTTAGGGTTT
Source organism: Tetrastigma voinierianum (assembly GCA_016808115.1). NCBI lineage: Eukaryota > Viridiplantae > Streptophyta > Magnoliopsida > Vitales > Vitaceae > Tetrastigma > Tetrastigma voinierianum. The sequence goes on along the minus strand of JAEQBH010004614.1, from coordinate 25,772 downwards.
GGGGTTTAGGGTTTAGGGTTTAGGGGTTTAGGGTTCCCAGGGTTGAGGTTTAGGTTTAGGGTTTAGGGTTTTTAGGGTTTAGGGTTTAGGGTTTAGGGTTTAGGGTTTGGGTTCAGAGGTTGGGGTTTAGGGTTTAGGGTTTAGGGTTTAGGGTTTAGGGTTTAGGGTTTAGGGTTTAGGGTTTAGGGTTTAAGTTTAGGGTTTAGGGTTTAGGGTTTAGGGTTTAGGGTTTAGGGTTTAGGGTTTAGGGTTTAGGGTTTAGGTTTTAGGGTTTAAGGTTTAGGGTTTGGGTTAGGGTTTAGGGTTTAGGGTTTAGGGTTTAGGGTTTAGGGTTTAGGGTTTAGGGTTTAGGGTTTAGGGTTGGGGTTCCCAGGGTTTAGGGTTTAGGTTTAGGGTTTAGGGTTTAGGGTTTAGGGTTTAGGGTTTAGGGTTTAGGGTTTTAGGGTTGGGGTTTGGGGTTTAGGGTTTGGGGTTTGGGGTTTAGCGGGGTTGGGGTTTAGGGTTTGGGGTTGGGGTTGGGGTTTGGGTTTTAGGGTTCAGGGTTTGGGGTTTGGGGTTTGGGGTTTGGGTTGGGGTTTAGGGTTGGGGTTTAGGGTTTAGGGTTTGGGGTTTGAGGTTTAGGGTTTAGGGTTTAGGGGTTTAGGTTTAGGGTTTAGGGTTTAGGGTTTAGGGTATTGGGTTTAGGGTTTAGGGTTTAGGGTTTTGGATTTAGGGTTTAGGATTAGGGTTGGGTTTAGGGTTTGGGGTTTGGGGTTTATGGTTTGGGATTTCGGGTTTAGGGTTTAGGGTTTTAGGGTTAGGGTTAGGGTTGGGGTTGGGGTTTAGGAGTTAGGGTTTTAGGGTTTAGGGTTTAGGGTTTAGGGTTTAGGGTTTAGGGTTTAGGGTTTAGGGTTTAGGGTTTAGGAGGTTTAAGGTTTAGGGTTTGGGGTTCAGAGTTTAGGGTTTTAAGGTTTTGGGTTTTAGGGTATAGTGTTTTAGGGTTTAGGGTTTAGGGTTTAAGGTTTAGGGTTTGGGGTTTAGGGTTTAGGGTTTAGGGTTTAGGGTTTCGGGTTTTAGGTTTTGAGGTTTAGGGTTGAGGTTTAGGGTTCCAGGTTTAGGGTTGGGTTGGGGTTGGGTTCAGGTTTAGGGTTTGGGTTGGGGTTTGGGGTTGGGGTTTAGAGGTTTGGGGTTTCAGGGTTCAGGGTTGGTTCCAGGTTTAGGTTTAGGGTTTAGGGTTTGGGTTCAGGGTTTAGGACTCCCAGGTTTAGGGTTGGGGTTTAGAGTTGGGTTGGTTTGGAGTTTAGGTTGGGGTTTAGGGTTTGGGGTTTAGGGTTTAGGGTTTGGAGTTTGGGATTTAGGGTTTAGGGTTTGGGGTTTGGGGATTTGGGTTTAAGGTTTAGGTTTAGGGGTTTAGGGTTTAGGGTTGGGGTTTAGGGTTTAGGAGTTTAGGGTTTGGGGTTTGGGTTTAGGGTTTAGGGTTTTAGGGTTTGGGGTTTTGGGGTTAGGGTTTTAGGGTGTTAGGGTTTAGGCTTAGGGGTTTAGGTTTGGGGTTTCTAGGGTTTAGGGTTTTGGGTTTAGTGTTTTAGGTTTTAGGGTTTAGGGTTTTGGGTTTAGGGTTTGGGTTCCGGGTTTCAGGGTTGGAGGTTTAGGGTTTGAGGTTTGGGTTTAGGGTTTAGGGTTTAGGGGTTTAGGGGTTTTGGGGTTTGGGGTTTAGGGTTTGGGGTTTAGGGTTTGGGGTTTGGGTTGGGGTTTAGGGTTGGGTTTGGGGTTTAGGGTTTAGGGTTTGGGGTTTGGGGTTTGGGGTTTGGGGTTTAGGGTTTGAGGTTTGAGGTTTGGTTCCCAGGGTTTAGGGTTCAGGGTTCAGGGTTTAGGGTTCCCAGGGTTTAGGGTTTAGGTTTGAGGTTTGAGGTTTAGGGTTTAGGGTTTTTAGGGTTTGGGGTTTAGGGTTTGGGGTTTAGGGTTTAGGAGGTTTAGGGGTTTAGGGTTTAGGGTTTGGGTTTAGGGTTTAGGGTTTAGGAGTTTAGGGTTTGGGTTTAGGGTTTAGGGTTTAGGGTTTAGGGTTTAGGGGTTTGGGGTTTGGGTTTAGGGTTTGGGGTTTTAACAGGGTTTTAGGGTTTAGGGTTCAGGAGGTTTAGGGTTTAGGGGTTTAGGGTTTGGGTTCAGGGTTTAGGGTTTAGGGTTGGGGTTTAGGGTTTAGGGTTTAGGGTTGGGGTTTAGGGTTTAGAGGTTTAAGGGTTTAGGGGTTTAGGGTTTGGGGTTTAGGGTTGGGGTTTAGGGTTTAGGGTTGAGGTTTAGGGTTTAGGGTTTGGGGTTAGGGTTTAGGCGGTTTAGGGGTTTGGGGTTTGGGGTTTAGGGTTTAAGGGTTTAGGGTTTGGGGTTTAGGGTTTAGGGTTTAGGGTTTAGGGTTTAGGGTTGGGGTTTGGGGTTTAGGGTTTAGGGTTTGGGTTTAGGGTTGAGGTTTAGGGTTTAGGGTTTAGGGTTTAGGGTTTAGGGTTTAGGGTTTAGGGTTTAGGGTTTTAGGGTTTAGGGTTTAAGATTTAGGATTAGGGTTTATGGTTTTGGGTTTAGGGATTAAGGTTTAGGGTTTCAGGTTTCGAGTTTAGGGTTTAGGGTTTCCCAGGGTTTAGAGTTGAGGTTTAGGGTTGGGGTTTAAGTTTGGGGTTTAGGGTTTTTCAGGACTGGGTTTAGGGGTTTAGGGTTTGGGTTGGGGTTTATGGGTTTAGGAGTTCCCAAGGTTTAAAGTTCGGGAGGACCACCTTGCTTCATTCCCCCAGGGTTTGGGGTTTAGGGTTTAGGGTTTGGGGCTTTGGGTTGGGTTGGGGTTTGGGGTTTAGGGTTTAGGGTTTGGGGTTTGGGGTTTGAGGTTTAGGTTTAGGGTTTAGGGGTTCCAGGGTTCAGGGTTTGAGGGTTGGGGTTTGGGGTTTAGGGTTTGGGGTTCTAGGGTTTAGGGTTTAGGGTTTAGGGTTTGAGGGTTTCAGGTTTAGGGTTTAAGGGTTTGGGGTTTAAAGTTTAGGGTTTAGAGTTTAGGGTTTTGGGTTTTGGGTTTAGGGTTTAGGGTTGGGTTGCAGGTTTAGGAGTTTGAGGTTTGGGTTGGAGTTAGGGTTGAGGTTTGGGGTTTAGGGTTTGGGGTTTAGGGTTTAGGGTTTGGGGTTTAGGGGTTTAGGGTTTAGGGTTCAGGGTTTGGGTTTACAGGGTTTAGGAGTTTCAGGTTTTAGGGTTTAGGGTTTGGGTTTAGGGTTTGGGGTTTGGGGTTTTGGGGTTTAGGGTTTGGGTTGGGTTTAGGGTTTAGGGTT
>JAEQBH010004614.1:0-20000 GCA_016808115.1 Tetrastigma voinierianum | reverse complement strand
ATTTGGGGTTTGGGTTTCAGGGTTTAGGGTTTAGGGTTTGGGGTTAGGGTTTAGGGTTTGAGGTTTAGGGTTTAGGGTTTAGGGGTTGGGTTTAGGGTTGGGGTTTAGGGTTTAGGGTTTAGGGTTTGAGGTTTGGGTTTAAGGGTTTAGGAGTTGGGTTTGGGGTTTAGGAGTTTAGGGTTTAGGGTTTAGGGTTAGGGTTGGGTTCAGGGTTCTGGGTTCAGGGTTTAGGGTTTAGGGTTTAGGGTTAGGGTTTGGGGTTTGGGGTTTAGGGTTGGGTTTGGGGTTTTGGGTTTGGGTTTGGGTTTTGGGGTTTGGGGTTTGGGGTTTTGGGGTTTAGGGTTTTGGGGTTTGGGGTTTGGGGTTTGGGGTTGGGGTTTAGGTTTGGGTTTAGGGTTTGGGGTTTTGGGGTTTAGGGTTTAGGGTTTGAGGTTTAGGGTTTGGGGTTTAGGGTTTAGGGTTTAGGGTTTGGGGTTTAGGGTTTAGGGTTTGGGGTTTCAGGGTTTAGGGTTTAGGGTTTAGGGTTTAGGGTTTAGGGTTCCAAAGGTTTAGGGTTGGGGTTTTAGGGTTTAGGGTTTTGGGGTTTAGGGTTTTGGGAGGTTTAGGGTTGGGGTTTAGGGTTGGGGTTTAGGGTTTAGGGTTTGGGGTTTTTGGGGTTTGGGGTTTCAGGTTTGGGGTTTGGGGTTTGGGGTTTGGGGTTTGGGGTTTGGGATTTGGGGTTTAGGGTTTAGGGTTGGGTTTAGGGTTTGGGGTTTGGGGTTTAGGGTTTAGTGGTTTAGGGTTTAGGGTTTAGGGTTTGGGTTTAGGGTTTAGGGTTTAGGGTTTAGGGTTTAGGGTTTAGGGTTTAGGGTTTAGGGTTTAGGGTTTAGGGTTTAGGGCTTAGGGTTTAGGGTTTAGGGTTTAGGGTTTAGGGTTTAGGGTTTAGGGTTTAGGGTTTAGGGGTTCCCAGGACACAGGGTTTAGGGTTTGGGTTTAGGGTTTAGGGTTTAGGGTTTAGGGTTTAGGGTTTAGGGTTTAGGGTTTAGGGTTTAGATTTTAGGGTTTAGGGTTTAGGGTTTAGGGTTTAGGGTTTAGGGTTTAGGGTTTAGGGTTTAGGGTTTAGGGTTTAGGGTTTAGGGGTTTGGGGTTTAGGGTTTAGGGTTTAAGGTTTGGGGTTTGGGGTTTAGGGTTTAGGGTTTAGGGTTTAGGGGTTTAGGGTTTGGAAGGTTTAGGGTTTAGGGTTTAGGGTTTGGGGTTTGGGGTTGGGGTTTAGGGTTGGGGTTTTAGGGTTTGGGGTTTAGGGTTTGAGGTTTAGGGTTTGGGGTTGGGTTTGGGGTTTAGGGTTTAGGGTTTAGGGTTTAGGGTTTAGGGTTTAGGGTTTAGGGTTTAGGGTTGAGGTTTTAGGGTTTAGGGTTTTGGGTTTAGGGTTTGGGGTTTAGGGTTTAGGGTTTAGGATTCAGGGGTCCCAGGGTTCAGGGTTTAGGGTTTAGGGTTTAGGGTTCAGGGTTCAGGGTTTAGGTTTAGGGTTCAGGGTTTAGGGTTTGGGGTTCAGGGTTTGGGGTTAGGTTTGGGGTTGGGGTTTAGGGTTGGGGTTTGGGGTTGGGGTTTGAGGTTTGGGGTTTGAGGTTTGGGTTGGGGTTTGGGGTTTAGGGTTGGGTTCCCAGGGTTTAGGGTTTAAGGGTTGGGGTTTAGGGTTTTGGGGTTTAGGGTTTAGGGTTTGGGGTTTAGGGTTGGGGTTGGGACCCAGGTTTAGGGTTCAGGGTTAGGGTTCCCAGGGTTCAGGTTTAGGGTTTGGGGTTTAGGGTTTGAGGTTAAGTTTGAGGTTTAGGAGTTTTAGGGTTTAGGAGTTTAGGGTTTGGGGTTTAGGGTTTAGGGTTTAGGGTTCCAGGGTTTGGGGTTTAGGGTTTAGGGTTTGGGGTTAGGGTTTAGGGTTTAGGGGTTAGGGTTTTTAGGGTTTAGGGTTTGGGGTTGAGGTTTGGGGTTTAGGGTTTAGGGTTTAGGGTTTAGGGTTTAGGGTTTAGGGTTCCCAGGGTTTAGGTTTGGGGTTTGAGGTTTAGGGTTTAGGGTTTAGGGTTTCAGGTTTACGATTTAGTATTTTAGGTTTAGGGTTTTTTAGTGTTTAGGGTATAGGCTTTAGGATATTTTGGGGTTTAGGGTTTAGGGTTTAGGGTTTTGAGGTTTAGGAGTTTTAGGGTTTGGGGTTTGGGGTTTGGGGTTTGGGGTTTGGGGTTTGGGGTTTAGGGTTTGGGGTTTGGGTTTAGGGTTAGGGTTGGGGTTTGGGGTTCCAGGGTTTAGGGTTTGGGGTTTTTAGGGGTTTTAGGGTTTAGGGTTTAGGTTTGAGTTTGGTTTAGGGTTTGGGGTTTAGGGTTTGGGGTTTGGGTTTAGGGTTTGAGGGTTTAGGGGTTTAGGGTTTGGGTTTAGGGTTTTGGGTTTAGGGTTTGGGTTTAGGGTTTAGGTTTGGGGTTTAGGGTTTGAGGTTCCCAGGGTTTGGGGTTTAGGGTTTGAGAGGTTTAGGGTTTAGGGTTTAGGGTTTAAGGTTTAGGGTTTAGGGTTTGGGGTTTGGGTTTAGGGTTTGGGGTTTAGGTTTGGGGTTTAGGGTTTAGGGTTTGGGGTTCAGGGTTTAGGTTTCCCAGGGTTTGAGGTTTAGGGTTTAGGGTTTAGGGTTAGGGTTTGGTTTAGGGTTTGGGGTTTCGGGTTTAGGGTTTAGGTTTTAAAGGTTTAGAGCTTAGGGTTTAGTGTTTAGGGTTTCGGATTTTGGGTTTAGGTTTGGGGTTGGGGTTTAGGGTTTAGGGTTGGGTTTAGGGTTTAGGGTTGGGTTTAGGGTTTAGGGTTTAGGGTTTAGGGTTTAGGGTTTGGGGTTTTAGGGTTTAGGGTTTGGGGTTTAGGGTTTGGTTTAGGGGTTTGAGGTTTTGGGGTTTAGGGTTTGGGGTTAGGGTTTGGGATTTTTAGGGTTGGGGTTTGGGGTTTAGGGTTTGGGGTTTGGGGTTTAGAGGTTAGGGTTTAGGGGTTTAGGTTTAGGGTTTAGGGGTTTTTAGGTTTAGGGTTTAGGGTTTAGGGTTTGGGTTTAGGGTTTAGGGTTTAGGGTTTAGGGGTTCAGGGTTTAGGGTTTAGGGTTTAGGGATTAGGGTTTAGGTTTAGGGTTTAGGGTTTAGGGTTTATGGTTTAGGGTTTAGGGTTTAGGGTTTAGGGTTTAGGGTTTAGGGTTTAGGGTTTAGGGTTTAGGGTTTAGGGTTTAGGGTTTGGGATTTAGGGTTTAGGGTTTAAGGTTTAGGGTTTAGGGTTAGGGTTTAGGGTTTAGGGTTTGGGGTTTGGGGTTTGGGGTTTAGGGTTTAGGGTTTAGGGTTTAGGGTTTAGGGTTTAGGGTTTAGGGTTTAAGGTTTAGGGTTTAGGGTTTAGGGTTTAGGGTTTGGGGTTTAGGGTTTAGGGTTTAGGGTTTAGGGTTTGGGTTTAGGGTTGGGTTTAGGGTTGGGGTTTAGGTTTGAGGTTTAGGGTTTGGGTTTAGGGTTTAGAGGTTCCCAGGGTTTTGAGGTTTGAGGTTTAGGGTTTAGGGTTTAGGGTTTAGGAGTTTAGGGTTTAGGTTTAGGGTTTAGGGTTTAAAGACCCCCAAGGGTTTAGGGTTTAGGGTTTAGGGTTTGGGGTTGGGGTTTGGGGTTTGGGGTTGGGTTTGGGGTTTAGGGTTTGGGGTTTGGGGTTTGAGGTTTAGGGTTTGGGGTTTGGGTTAGGGGTTTGGGTTCCAGGGGTTTGGGGTTTAGAAAGGTTTAGGGTTTAGGGTTTAGGGTTTAGGGTTTAGAGGTTTAGGGTTTGGGGTTTAGGGTTTATGGGGTTTAGGGTTTAGGATTCTAAGGTTCTAGGGTTTAGGGTTTTAAGGTTTGGGGTTTGAGGTTTAGGGTTTAGGGTTTAGGGTTTAGGGTTTTGAGTTTAGGGTTTAGGGTTTAGGGTTTAGGGTTAGGGTTTAGGGTTTAGGGTTTAAGGTTTGAGGTTTTGGGTTTATGATTTAGGGTTTTGGGTTTAGGGTTTTAGGGTTTAGGGACTTTAGAGGTTTGAGGTTTAGAGGTTTAGGGTTTAGGGTTTGGGGTTTAGGGTTTAGGGTTTAGGGTTTGGGTTGGGGTTTGGGTTTAGGGTTTGAGGTTTAGGGTTTAGGGTTTTTAGGTTTAGGGGTTTAGGGTTTAGGGTTTAGGGTTTAGGGTTAGAGGTTTGGGGTTTAGAGGTTTAGGGTTTAGGTTTAGGTTTTTAGGAGTTTAGGGTTTAGGGTTTAGTTTAGGGTTTGGGGGTAGGGTTTAGGGTTTAGGGTTTAGGGTTTGGGGTTGAGTTTGGGTTTGAGGTTGGGGTTTAGGTTTGGGTTTAGGGTTTAGGGTTTAGGGTTGGGTTTAGGGTTTGGGGTTTAGGGTTCAGGTTTGGAGGTTTGGGGTTTAGGGTTTAGGGTTTAGGGTTTGGGGTTTAGGGTTTAGGGTTTAGGGTTTAGGGTTTAGGTTTAGGGTTTAGGGTTTAGTTTGGGGTTTAGGGTTTAGAGGGTTTAGGGTTTAGGGTTCCCAGGGTTTAGGGTTTAGGGTTTAGGGTTTAGGGTTTAGGGTTTAGGGTTTAGGGTTTGGGGTTTAGGGTTTAGGGTTTGGGTTTAGGGTTTAGGGTTAGGGTTGGGGTTTGGGGTTTAGGAGTTTAGGGTTTGGGGTTTGGGTTGGGGTTTGGGGTTTAGGGGTTTAGGGTTTAGGTTTGGGGTTTGGGGTTAGGGTTGGGGTTTTGGGGTTTGGGGTTTGGGGTTTAGGGTTTGGGGTTTGGGTTTGGGGTTTGGAGTTTAGGGTTTAGAGTTGGGTTTAGGGTTGGGGTTTAGGGTTGGATTAGTTTAGGGTTTAGGGTTTAAGTTTGAGGTTTAGAATTTAGGGTTTAGGGTTTAGGGTTTAGGGTTTAGAGGTTTAGGGTTTAGGGTTTTAGGGTTGGGGTTTAGGGTTTAGGGTTTAGGGTTGGGGTTTAGGGTTTGGGGTTTGGGGTTTGGGGGTTTAGGGTTTGGGGTTTTAGGGTTTGGGGTTTGGGGTTTGGGTTTGGGGTTTGGGGTTTGGGGTTTAGGGTTTTGGGGTTTAGGGTTTAGGGTTTAGGGTTGAGGTTTGGGTTGAGTTAGGGGTTGGGTTTAGGTTTGAGTTTTGGGGTTAGGGTTTAGGGTTTAGGGTTTGAGGTTTAGGGTTTAGGGGGTTTAGGGTTTAGGGGTTTAGGGTTGGGTTCAGTTTTAGGGTTTAGGGTTTAGGTTTGAGTTTAGGGTTTAGGAGTTTAGGAGTTTAGGGTTTGGGGTTTAGGGTTTAGGGTTTAAGTTTTAGGGTTTAGGATTTAGGGTTTATGGTTCAGGGTTTGGGGTTTGGGTTTGGGTTTGGGGTTTAGGGTTTGGGTTTTAGGGTTTTGGGTTTAGGGTTTAGGGTTTAGGGTTTAGGGTTTAGGGTTTAGGGTTCCAGGGTTTCCGGGGTTTAGGGTTTAGGGTTTAGGGTTTAGGGTTTAGGGTTTAGGGTTTAGGGTTTGAGGTTTAGGGTTTAGGGTTTAGGGTTTAGGAGTTTAGGAGTTTAGGGTTTAGGGTTTGGGGTTTGGGGTTCAGGGTTTGGGGGTTCCAGGGTTTAGGGTTAGGGTTAGGGTTTGGGGTTGGGGTTGGGGTTTGGGGTTGGGGTTTTTAGGTTTAGGGTTTTAGGTTTTAGGGTTAAGGGTTAAGGGTTTGGGGTTTAGGGTTGAGGTTTAGGGTTTAGAGGTTGGGGTTTAGGGTTTGAGGTTTAGGAGGGTTTGGGTTGGGGTTTAGGGTTGGGTTTGGGTTGGGGTTTAGGGTTTGGGTTTGGGGTTTGGGGTTTGGGTTTGAGGTTAGGTTTAGGGTTTGAGTTTAGGGTTTAGGGTTTAGGGTTTAGGGGTTTGAGGTTTAGGGTTTGGGGTTTAGGGTTTGGACCCAGACTGGGGTTTAGGGTTTAGGGTTTTAGGGTTCCCAGGGTTTTGAGGTTCCCAGGGTTTGGGTTGGGTTTTAGGGTTTAGGGTTCAGGGTTTAGGGTTTAGGGTTTAGGAAGGGTTTGGGGTTTGGGGTTTAGGGTTTAAGGGTTTAGGGGTTTGGGGTTTAGGGTTGAGGTTTAGGGTTTGGGTTTAAGGGTTTAGGGTTTAGGGGTTAGGGTTTGGGGTTTTAGAGTTTAGTTTTAAAGTTTGGGGTGCCAGGGTTTGGGGTTGAGGGGGGTTTAGGGTTTAGGGTTAGGGACCCAGGGTTTGAAGGTTTAGGGTTTGAGGTTTAGGGTTTAGGGTTTAGGGTTCCCAGGGGTTTAGGGTTGGGGTTTGGGTTTAGAGTTTGAGGTTTTGGGTTCCCAGGGTTCCCAGGGTTTAGGGTTAGGGTTTACCAGGACTAGGGTTTAGGGTTGGGTTTAGGGTTTAGGGTTGGGTTTAGGTTTAAGGTTAGGGGTTTAGGGTTTAAGGTTTAGAGGGTTTTGAGTTTAGGTTTTTGGGTTTTAGGGTTTAAGGTTTAGGGTTTAGGGTTGAGGGTTTAGGGTTTAGGGTTGGGGTTAGGGGTTTAGGAGTTTAGGGGTTTAGGTTAGGAGTGTTCAGGGTTTAGGTTCATTGAAGTTTGGTTTGGGTTGAGGTTTAGGGTTTAGGGGTTTGGAGTTTGGGGTTGGGGTTTAAGGAGTTGAGGTTTGAGGTTTAGGGTTTAGGAGTTTTAGGGTTGGGGTTAGGTTTAGGGTTTAGGGTTTGGGGTTTAGGGTTTGAGGTTTAGGGTTGGGGTTTGGAGTTTAAGGTTTGGGGTTTGGGGTTTGGGATTTAGGGTTTCGGATTTAGGGTTTAGGGTTTAGAGGTTTAGAAGGTTTAGGGTTTTTAGGGTTTGGAGTTAAGAGGGTTTGGGGGTTTAGGGTTTAGGGTTTAGGGTTTAAGGGTTCCCCAGGAGTTTGGGGTTTAGGGTTGGGGTTAAAGGTTTAGGGTTTAGTTCAGGGTTGGGGTTGGAGTTTAGAAGGTTTAGGGACTAGGTTTAGGGTTAAGGTTAGGGTTTAGGAGTTCCCAGGGTTTGGGGTTTGGGGTTTAGGGTTTAGGAGGTTTAGGGTTTAGGGTTTAGGGATTGGGGTTTAGGAGGTTGAGTTTGGGGTTTAGGGTTTGGGGTTTGGGGTTTAGTTTGGGGTTTAGGGTTTGGGTTTACAGGGTTTAGGTTTGGGGTTTTGGGTTTTGGGTTAATGGTTTAGGGTTTAGGGTTTAGGATTTTAGGTTTAGGGTTTGGGGTTTAGGGTTAGGGTTTAGGGTTTAGAGGTTTAGTGAGTTTGGGTTGGGTTTCGAGGTTAGAAGGTTTAGGGTTTGGGATTCAGGTTTCAAAGGTTGGGTTTGGGGTTAGGGACCCAGGGTTTGGGGTTTTAGGGTTTGGGTTTAAAGGTTTAGGGTTTGGGTTAGGGTTTAGGAGTTGGGGTTTTAGAGGTTTAGGGTTTAGGGTTTAAGTTTAGGGTTTAGGTTTAGGGTTTAGGGTTTAAGGTTTAGGTTTAGGGTTTAAGAGGTTTGGGTTCAGGGTTTAGGGTTTAGGGTTTAAGGAGTTTAGGGTTTTAAGGTTTAAGAGTTTAGGGTTTAAGGTTTAGGGTTTTAAGTTTCAGGAGTTTAGAGGTTTAGGAGTTTCAGGGTTTAGGGTTTGTTTAGGGTTTAGGGTTTAGGGGTTTTAGGGTTTTGGGAGTTTGGGGTTAGGGTTTAGGGTTTGGGGTTTGGGGTTTGGGTTTGAGGGTTCCCAGGGGTTTAGGGTTTGGGGTTTGGGGGTTTGGGGTTTAGGGTTTAGTGTTTTTTGTGGTTTAGGGTTGAGGGTTTGGGGTTTGAGGTTTAGGGTTTGGGGTTTAGGGTTTGGGTTTAGGGTTTAGGGTTTAGGGTTTAAGGGGTTTAGGGTTTAGGGTTTAGGGTTTTAGGTTTAGGGTTTGGGGTTTGGGAAAGAGGTTTAGGTTTAGGGTTTAGGGTTCCAAGGTTTAGGGTTAGGGTTTAGGGTTAGGGTTTGAGTTTAAGGTTTGGAGTTTAGGGTTGGGGTTTGGGGTTAGGGTTTAGGTTTGGGGTTTACAGGGTTTGAGTTTAGGGGTTTAGGGATTGCTGGGTTTAGGAGTTTAGGGTTTAGGGTTTAGGGTTTAGGGTTAGGGTTTCAGGGTTTAGGGTTTAGGGTTTGAGGTTTAGGGTTTAGGGTTTTTAGGTTGGGGTTGGGGTTTGGGGTTTAGAAGTTTAGAGGTTTGAGGTTCCCAAGAGGTTTAGGGTTGGGAGTTTAGGAGTTTAGGGTTTAGGGATTGGGGTTTAAGGTTTAGGGTTTAGGGATTTGAGGGTTTAGGGATTGGGTTTGAGGTTGGGGTTTGGGGTTTAGGGTTGGGTTCAGGTTTAGGGTTGGTTCCCAGAGGTTTAGGGTTTAGGGTTTGGGGTTGGAGTTTAGGGTTTAGAGGTTTAGGGTTTAGGGTTTAGGGTTTGGGGTTTAGTTTAGGGTTTGGGGTTTAGGGTTTGGGGTTTAGGAGTGGGGTTTGGGTTCAGGGTTTAGGTTTGGGGTTCCCAGGGTTTAGGGTTCGTAGTTTGAGGTTTGGAGTTTGAGTTTAGGAGTTTGGGGTTTCAGGTTGAGTTTGAGGTTTAGGGTTTGGGGCCCAGGGTTTAGGTTTGGGGCCCAGGGGTTTAGGGTTTAGGGTTTAGGGTTCCAGGGTTTAGGGTTTGGGGTTTAGGGTTTGGGGTTTAGGGTTTAGGGTTGGGGTTCCCAAGGTTTAGGGTTTAGGGTTTAAGGGTTTTAGGATTTAGGGTTTTAGGGTTTAGGGTTTGGGTTTGGGTTTAGGGTTTTCAGTTTAGGGTTTAGGGTTTAGGGTTTTCAATTTAGGGTTTAGGGTTTAGGGTTTAGGGTTTAGGGTTTAGGGTTTAGGGTTTAGGGTTTAAATTTAAAATTTAAAATTTAAAATTTAAAATTTAAATTTAAGATTTAAAATTTAAGGAGATTTAAAATTTAAAGATTTAAAGGATTTAAAGGATTTAAGGACTAGTTTAAGGTTTAAGGAGGTTTAAAGTTTGAGATTTAGGATTTAGGGTTTAAAGGTTTAGGTATTAGGGTTTAGGGTTTAGGGTTTAGGGTTTGGGGTTTGGGTTGGGGTTCCAAGGGTTTAGGGTTGGGGTTGCAGGGTTTACAGGGTTTGGGTTTAGGGTTTAGGGTTTGGGGTTTAGGGTTTAGGGTTTAGAGGTTTAGGGTTTAGGGTTTGGGTTCCAAGGTTTAGGGTTTGGGGTTTTAGGGTTTTAGGGTTTGGGGTTTAGGGTTAGGGTTGGGGTTTAGGTTTGGGGTTTAGGGTTGGGTTTGGGGTTTTAGGGTTTGGGGTTTGGGGTTGGGGTTTAGGGGTTTGGGGTTTAGGGTTTGGGGTTTAGAGGGTTTAGGGTTTAGGGTTTAGAAAGGGTTTAGGGTTGGGTTTAGGGGTTTAAGGGTTTGGGGTTTAGGGTTAGGGTTTGAGTTTGGGGGTTGGGGTTTAGGTTTAAGGAGTTTGAGGTTTGAGGTTTAGGGTTTAGGGTTTGGGTTTAGGGTTTAGGGTTTAGAGTTTAGGAGTTCCCCGGGGTTTAAAGGTTTAGGAGTTTGGGGTTTAGGGTTGTTGGGGTTTAGGGTTCCAAGGTTAGGGTTTAGGGTTTAGGGTTTAGGGTTTAGGGTTTGGGGTTCCAGGGGTTTGGGGATTTAGGGTTTAGGGTTTAGGGTTTAGGGTTTGAGGGTTTAGGGTTTGGGTTTAGGGTTTGGGGTTTAGGGTTGGGGTTTAGGGTTTAGGGTTTAGGGTTTAGGGTTTAGGGTTTAGGGTTTAGGGTTTAGGGTTTAGTTTTTAGGGTTTAGGGTTTAGGGTTTAGAGGTTTAGGGTTTAGGGTTTAGGGTTTAGGGTTTAGGGTTTAGGTTGGGGTTGGGGGTTGGGGTTTGGGGCCCAGGGTTTGGGGTTTGGGAGTTTGGGGTTTGGGGTTAGGGTTGGGGTTTACAGGGTTCCCAGGGTTGGGGTTTGAGTTTGGGGTTTGGGGTTGGGGTTTGGGGTTTAGGGTTTGGGGTTTAGGGTTTGGGGTTTGGGGTTTAGGGTTTAGGGTTTAGGGTTTAGGGTTTAGGGTTTGGGGTTTAGGGTTTAGGGTTTAGGGTTTAGGGTTTAGGGTGGGGTTTAGGGTTTAGGGTTAGGAGTTTAGGGTTTAGGGTTTAGGGTTTAGGGTTTGGGGTTGGGGTTTAGGGTTTGGGGTTCCCAGGGGGGACCCCCAGGGTTCAGGGCAGGGTTTGGGGGAGGGGTTTGGGGTTTTGGGGTTTGGGGTTCAGGGTTCAGGGTTTGGGGTTTGGGGTTTGGGGTTTGGGTTGGGGTTTTAGGGTTTAGGGTTTGGGGTTTAGGGTTTTGGGGTTGGGTTTAGGGTTTAGGGTTTACAGGGTTGGGGTTTAGGGTTTAGGGTTTAGGTTTAGGGTTTAGGGTTCAGGGTTTAGGGTTTGGGGTTTAGGGTTTAGGGTTTAGGGTTTAGGGTTTAGGGTTTGGGGTTGGAGTTTGAATTTAAAGTTTAGAGTTTAGGGATTTAAGGTTAAGGGTTTAAGTTTAGGGTTTAGGGTTTAAAGGTTTAGGTTTAGGGGTTGGGGTTTGCAGGGTTTGAGGTTTGGGGTTTAGGAGGGTTTAGGGTTTAGGGTTTAGGGTTTGGGGTTTAGGGTTTAGGGTTTAGGGTTTTTAGGGTTTAGGGTTTAGGGTTTAGGGTTTAGGATTTTAGGGTTTAGGGTTTAGGGTTTAGGGTTTAGGGTTTAGGGTTTAGGGTTTAGGGTTTAGGGTTTAGGGTTTAGGGTTAGGGTTTAGAATTTCCAAAGGTTTAGGGATTTAAAATTTAAAGTTTAGGGATTTAAAGTTTAAAATTTAAGATTTAAAGTTTAGGACTAAAGGGTTTAAGGTTTGAGATTAGGTTAAGGCTGAGTTTAGGAGTTTAGGGGTTAGGAGTTAGGGTTTAAAGGTTTGGGTTTGAGGGTTTAGGGTTTAGGGTTTAGGGTTTAAGGGTTTAGGAGTTTAGGGTTTAGGGTTTAGGAGTTTAGGGTTTAGGGTTTAGGGTTTAGGGGTTTAGGGTTTGGGGTTCAGGGTTTAGGGTTTAGGGTTTAGGGTTTAGGGTTCCAGGAGTTTAGGAGTTTAGGGTTTGGGGTTTAGGGTTTGGGGTTTAGGGTTTAGGGTTTAGGGTTTAGGGTTTGGGGTTTAGGGTTTGAGGGTTCAGGGAGGTTGGGTTTAGGGTTTAGGGTTTAGGGTTTAAGGGTTTAGGGTTTGAGGTTTAGGGTTTAGGGTTTAGGGTTGGGGTTTGGGTTTGGGGTTTAGGGTTTGAGGTTTCCCCAGGGTTTAGGGTTTAGGGTTTAGAAGTTTTAGTGGAGTTTGGGGTTTAGGGTTTAGGGTTTAGGAGTTTAGGGTTGGAGGTTGGGGTTTAGGGTTGGGGGTTTAGAGTTACAGGTTGGGTTTAGGTTTAGGGTTTAGGGTTGGGGTTTAGGGTTTAGGGTTTGGGGTTTAGGGTTGGGGTTTAGGAGTTTGGAGTTTGGGTTAGGAGTTTGGGTTTAGGGTTTAGGGTTTGGGGTTTAGGGTTTGGGGTTTAGGGTTTAGGGGTTTGGGGTTTGGGTTGGAGGTTTGGGGTTTTAGGGTTTAGAGGTTTGGGGTTTAGGGTTTAGGGTTGGGTGGGGTTGGGGTTTAGAATTTGAGGTTTAGGTTTAGGGTTTAGGGTTTAGGGTTTTAGGGTTAGGGTTCCAGGGTTTAGGGTTTAGGGTTGGGTTTAGGGTTTAAGGGTTTAGGGTTTAGGGTTTAGGGTTTAGGGTTCAGGGTTTAGGTTTGGGGTTTAGGGTTTGGGGTTTAGGGTTTAGGGTTTAGGAGGTTTAGGGTTTAGGGAGCCAGGGTTTGGGGTTTAGGGTTTAGGGTTTAGGGTTTAGGGTTTAGGGTTTGGGGTTTAGGGTTTAGGTTTGGGTTAGGGTTTAGGGTTTAGGGGTTTAGGGTTTAGGGTTTAGGGGTTTAGGAGTTCCCAGGGTTCAGGAGTTTAGGGTTGGGTTGGGTTTAGAGTTTAGAGGTTTAGGGTTTAGGGTTTAGGTTCAGGAGTTTAGGGTTTAGAGTTTAGGGTTTTGAGTTTAGGGTTTAGGGTTTGGGGTTTGAGGGTTTGGGTTTAGGGTTTAGGGTTTGGGGTTTAGGGTTCCAGGGTTTTAGGGTTTGGGGTTTAGGGTTTAGGGTTTTTTTGGGTGTAAGGTTTAGGGTTTGGGGTTTTCTAGGGTTTAGGGTTTTTTGCGGTTTAGGGTTTGGGTTTTTTAGGATTTAGGGTTTAGGATTGGGTTTAGGGTTTAGGGTTTAGGGTTTAGGAGTTTAGGGTTTAGGGTTTAGGGTTGGGGTTTAGGGTTTGGGTTTAGGGTTTAGGGTTTAGGGTTTAGGGTTGGGGTTTAGAGGTTTAGGAGTTTAGGAGTTTAGGGTTTAGGGTTTAAGGGTGAGATTTCAGAGTTTAGGTTTAGTTTAAAGTTTAGGGTTTGGGAGGGGTTAGGGTTTAGGAGTTAGGGATTGGGGTTTAGGGTTTGGGGTTCAGGGTTTGAGGTTAGCAGGTTTAGGGTTTGGGGTTCCCCAGGGTTTAGGGTTTAGGGTTTAGGGTTTTAGGGTTTAGGGTTTTAGGGTTTAGGTTTAGGGTTGGGGTTTAGGGTTTAAGGGTTGGGTTTAAAGGGTTTATGGATTAGGGTTTAGGGGTTTAGGGTTTAGGGTTAAGGGTTTAGGAGTTTAGGGTTCCAGGATTCAGAGTTTAGGAGGTTTAGGGTTGGGGTTTGTGGTTTGGGGTTTGGGGTTTAGGGGTTTAGGGTTTAGGGTTTGGGTTTGAGGTTTGGGGTTTAGGGTTGGGTTTGGGGTTTAAGGGTTTAGGTTTAGGGTTTGGGTTTGGGTTTGGGGTTTAGGGTTTAGGGTTGAGGTTTGGGTTTAGGGTTTGGGTTTGGGTTTAGGGTTTAGGGTTTAGGGTTTAGGAGTTTAGGGTTTAGGGTTTAGGGTTTGAGTTTGGGGTTGGGAGTTTAGGGTTTTGGGTTTGGGGTTTAGGGTTTGGGTTTAAGGTTTAGAGGTTAGGGTTTAGGGACCCCAGGAGTTTAGGTTTAGGGTTTAGAGTTTTAGGGCTGGGTTGGGTTGGGGTTAGGGTTTGAGGTTGGGTTTGGGGTTGGGAGTTTTAGGTTTAGGGTTTAGGGTTTGGGGTTGGGTTTGGGGTTGGGGTTGGGGTTTAGGGTTGGGGTTTAGGGTTTAGGGTTTAGGGTTCAGGGTTGAGGTTTACAGGGTTTAAGGTTTAGGAGTTTAGGGTTTAGGGTTTAGGGTTTAAGGTTGAGATTTGGGTTTAGATTTTAGGGTTTTACAAGGTTAGGGTTTAGGGTTTAGGGTTCCCAGGAGTTTAGGGTTGGTTCAGGGTTGGGGTTTAGGGGTTTGGGGTTTGGGGAGGGACCCCAGGGTTTAGGGTTTAGGAGTTTGGGTTTAAGTTTGGGTTTAGGGTTTGGGGTTTGGGTTGGGGTTTAGGGTTTGGGTTGGGGTTCAGTTTAGGGTTGGGGTTTAGGGTTTAGGGTTTAGGGTTTAGGGTTTAGGGTTTTAGGGTTTAGAGTTTAGGGTTTAGAGGTTGGGTTGAGGTTTAGGAGTTTAGAGTTGGGAGTTTAGGGTTTAGGGACCCAGGATTTCAGGGTTTAGGGTTTAAGGTTTGGAGTTTGAGGTTTAGGTTTGGGGTTGGGGTTTAGGGTTTAGGGTTTAGGGTTGGGTTTGAGGGTTTGGGGTTGGGGTTTGAGGTTTCCCAGGTTTAGGGTTTAGGGTTTAGGGTTTAGGGTTTAAAGGTTTCCTTTTTAGGGTTTAGGGTTTAGGGTTTCGGGTTTAGGGTTTAGCAGGGTTTAGGGTTTTGGGTTTGGTTGGGTTTAAGGTTTGGGGTTAGGGTTCAGGAGTTTGGAGTTTAGGGTTGGGTTTAGGTTTAGGCAGAGTTTAGGGTTTAGGGTTTAGGGTTTGAGGTTTAAGGGTTTGGGGTTTGGGATTGAGGTTTAGGGTTTAGGGTTTTAGAGGTTTAGGGTTTAGGAGTTTAGGGTTTAGGAGTTTAGGGTTTGGGGTTTAGGGGTTTGGGGTTCCACAGGGTTTGAGGTTTAGGGTTTGAGGGTTTAGGGTTTAGGGTTTAGGGTTTAAGGTTTGGGGTTTAGGTTTGAGGTTTAGGGTTTGGGTTCAGGGTTGGGGTTTGAGGTTAGGGTTCAGGAAGGTTTAAGGAGTTTAGGGTTTAGGGTTCCCGGGTTTAGGAGTTTAAGTTTAGGGTAAAATTTAAAATTTAAGTTTAAAATTTAAATTGAAAATTTAAAATTTAGAATTTAAAAATTTAAAATTTAAAATTTAAAGGTTCAAGGTTTAAGTTTGGGAGTGCAAGGTTTAGGGTTTAGGGTTTAGGGTTAGGGTTTAGGGTTTAAGGGTTTGGGGTTTTAGGGTTTAGGGTTTAGGGTTTAGGATTTAGGGTTTAGGGTTTAAAGTTTATGGTTTAGGGTTTGGGGTTTAGGGATTTTAGGGGATTTAAGGGTTTAAAGGAGTTTGGGGTTTAAGTTTAAGGAGTTTAGGGTTTAGGGTTTAAGGTTAGGAGTTTAGGGTTTAGGGTTTTAGGAGTTTAAAGGTTAAGGTTGGGGCCAGGAAGGATTGGGGTTTCAGGGTTTAGGGTTTGGGGTTGGGGTTCCCCAGGGTTTAGGGTTTGGGGTTTAGGGTTAGGGGTTTGGGGTTCACAGGGTTTGGGTTTGGGTTTGGGGTTTAGGGGTTTAGGGTTTAGGGGTAGGGTTTAGGGTTTGGGGTTTAGGAGGTTTAGGGTTTAGGGTTTAGGGTTTGGGTTTAGAGTTTAGGGTTTAGGTTTAGGGTTTGGGTTAGGGTTTAGGGTTTAGGGTTTAGAGTTTAGGGTTTAGGGTTGGGTTTAGGAGTTTAGGAGTTTAGGAGTTTAGGGTTTAGGAGTTTGGAGTTTAGGTTTAGGTTTAAGGGTTTCGGGTTTAGGGTTTAAGGGTTTAGGGTTTAGGGATTAGTGGTTTAAGGGTTTCGGGTTACGGGTTTTTGGGTTTAGGGTTTTAGATTTAGGGTTTAGGGATTTTGGAAGGTTTAGGTTTAGGTTTAGGGTTTAAGGGTTTGAGTTTGAGGTTCGGGTTGGTTTGGGACTATGGGGTTCAGGTTTGGGTGCTGGGGGTGGTTTAGTGGTCTCTAGGGTTTAGGGTTTAGGGTTGGTTTAGAGTTTAGGGTTTTGGGGTTCTGAGGTTTAGGGTTAGGGTTTGGGAGGTTAGGGTTTGGGGTTTGAGTTTGGGGTTGGGGTTGGGGTTTAGGGTTTGGGGTTTAGGTTTGGGGTTTGAGGTTTAGGGTTTAGGGTTTTAGGGTTGAGTTTGGGGTTTGAGGTTTGGGGTTTAGGGTTTAGGGTTTAGGGTTTGGGGTTTAGGGTTTAGGGTTTAGGGTTTAGGGTTTAGGGTTGGGTTTAGGGGTTTAGGGTTCAGGGTTGGGGTTTAGGGTTGAGTTTAGGGTTTAGGGTTTAGGGTTCCAGGAGTTTAGGGGTTTGGGGTTAAGGTTCAGGGTTTGGGGTTGGGGTTAGGTTTGGGTTTGTAGGTTGGGGTTTAGGAGTTAGGGATTTAGGGTTGGGTTTAGGGTTTGGGGTTTGGAGTTTAGGGTTAGGGTTTAGGGTTTAGGTTTAGGGTTTAGGAGTTTAGGGTTTAGGGTTCCAAGGGTTTAGGGTTTAGGGTTTAGGGTTTAAGGGTTTAGGGTTTAGGAGTTTAGGGTTTAGGGTTTGGGTTTAGGGTTGGGTTTAGGGATTTAGGTTTGAGTTTAAGGTTGGGTTTAGGGTTTAGGATTTCAGGGTTTAAGGTTAAAGGGTTTAGGAGTTTAGGGTTTAGGGTTTAAGGTTTAGGGTTGAGGATTTAGGGTTTAGGGTTTAGGTTTAGGGTTTGGCAGGGTTTGGGATTTGGGGTTTAGGGACCACAGGGGTTTTAGGGTTTAGGGTTTAGGGGTTGAGGTTTGAGGTTTAGGGTTTAAGTTTGGGGTTTAGGGTTTAGGTTTAGGGTTTGGGTTGGGGTTAGGATTGGAGTTTGGGTTTGGGGTTTGGGGATTAGGGTTTAGGAGTTTAGGAGTTTAAGTTTTAGGGTTCTAGGGTTGGAGTTTAGGGTTTAGGAGTTTAGGGTTTAGGTTTTAGGGTTTAGGGTTTAGGGTTTAGGAGGTTTAGGTTTTAGGTTTAGGGTTTAGGGTTTAGGGTTGGTTTGGGGTTGGGGTTTAGGGTTTGGGTTTAGGGTTGGGGTTGGGGACCACCCAGGGTTTGGGTTGGGGTTTAGGGTTGGGGTTTAGGGTTTAGGGTTTAGGGTTCCCAGGGTTGAGGTTTAGGGTTCAAATTTAGGGTTTAGGGTTTAGGGTTTAGGGTTGCCAGGGTTTAGGGTTTAGGGTTTAGGGTTGAGGTTTAGGGTTTACGGGGTTTAGGTTGAGGTTTAGGAGTTTGGGGTTTAGGGTTTGGGTTAGGGTTTAGGGTTTAGGAGTTTAGGAGGTTTAGGGTTTGGGGGTTTAGGGTTAGGGTTTAGGGTTTGGGGTTTAGGGTTTAGGGTTTGGGGTTGGGGTTTGGGGTTTGGGGTTGGGGTTTGAGGTTTAGGGTTTGGGTTTAGGGTTTGGGGTTTAGGGTTTAGGGTTTGGGTTTAGGGTTTAGGGTTTAGGGTTTAGGGTTTTAGGGTTTAGGGTTTAGGGTTTAGGGTTTAGGGTTTAGGAGTTTACAGGGTTTAGGGTTTGGAGTTTAGGGGTTTAGGGTTTAGGAGTTTAGAGTTTAGGGTTCTAGGTTTGGGTTTGGGGTTTGGGGTTTAGGGTTTAGGGTTGGGTTCAGGGTTTAGGGGTTTGGGGTTTAGGGGTTTGGGGTTTAGGGTTTGGGGTTTGGGTTTGGGGTTGGGGTTTGGGGTTTAGGGTTTAGGGTTTGGGGTTCCCCAGGGTTAGGGTTTAGGGTTCCAAGAGTTTGGGGTTTCCCAGGGTTTGGGGTTGGGGTTTGAGGGGTTTAGGGTTTGGGGTTTAGGGGTTTAGGGTTTAGGGTTTAGGGTTTTAGGGTTTAGGGTTTGGGTTTAGGGTTGGGTTTAGGGTTTAGGAGTTTAGGGTTTAGGGTTTAGGGTTTAGGAGTTTAGGGTTTAAGGGTTTGGGGTTTAGGGTTTGGGAGTTTAGGGTTTAGGGTTTAGGGGTTTAGGGTTTAGGGGTTTAGGGTTTAGGGTTTAGGGTTTAGGGTTTGGGGTTTAAGGATTAGGGTTTAGGGTTTAGGGTTTAGGGTTTAGGGTTTAGGGTTTAGGGTTTAGGGTTTAGGGTTTAGGGTTTAAGGGTTTAGGGTTTAGGGTTTAGGTTTAGGGTTTAGGGTTTAGGGTTTAGGGTTAGGGTTTAGGGTTTAGGGTTTAGGGTTTAGGGTTTGGGGTTTAGAGTTTAGGGTTTAGGGTTTATGGTTTAGGAGTTTGGGGTTTTAGGGTTTAGGGTTGAGTTTAGGGTTAGGGTTTAGGGTTTAGGGGTTTAAGGGTTTAGGGTTTGAGAGGTTTGGGGTTTAGGGTTTGGGGTTTGGGGTTTGGGGTTTAGGGTTTAGGGTTTGAGGGTTTGAGGGGTTTAGGGTTTAGGGTTTAGGGTTTAGGGTTTAGGGGTTTGGGGTTTAGGGTTTAAGGGTTGGGGTTTAGGGTTTAGGGTTGGGGTTTAGGGTTTTAGGGTTTAGGGTTTGAGGTTTAGGGTTTATGGTTTAGGGTTTAGGGTTTAGAGGTTTGGGGTTTGGGTTGGGTTTAGGGTTTAGAGGTTCCAGGGTTTAGGGTTTCAGGGGTTAGGGTTTAGGGTTGGGGTTTAGGGTTTAGGGGTTTAGGGTTTAGAGTTTCGAGTTTGGGGTTTAGGGTTTCGGGTTTCGGATTTAGGGTTTGGTGTTTTGGGCTTACGATTTAGGGTTTCGGGTTTAGGGTTTAGGGTTTAAGGGTTTAGGGTTTCGGGTTTCGGGTTTAGGGTTTAAGGGTTTAGGGTTTAGGGTTTAGGGTTTAGGGTTTAAGGGTTTAGGGTTTAAGTTTAGGGTTTAAGGTTTAGGGTTTAGGGTTTACAAGGTTTAGGGTTTAGGGTTTAGGGTTTAAAGTTTAGGGTTTCAGAGTTTAAAGTTTAGGTCCCAGGTTTAGGGTTTAGGGATTTGAGTTTAGAGTTTAGGGTTTAGGGTTTGAGTTTAGGGTTTAGGGTTTAGGGTTTGGGTTTGGGGTTTGGGGTTTGGGGTTGGAGTTTATGGGTTTAGGGTTTAGGGTTTAGGGTTTAGGGTTTCGGGTTTAGGGTTTAGGGTTTTGGGTTTAGGGTTTGTGGGTTTAGGGTTTCGGGTTTAGGGTTTAGGGTTTAGGGTTTAGGGTTTAGGGTTTAGGGTTTAGGGTTTAGGGTTTAGGGTTTAAGAGATTTTAGAGTTTGAGGGTTTGGGTTTGAGGTTTAGGGTTTAGGGTTGGGGTTTTAGGAGTTTAGGGTTTGGGGTTTAGGTTGGGTTTGGGGTTTCAGGGCCCAGGGTTTGGGGTTTGGGGTTTAGGAGGGTTTAGGGTTTAGGTTTGGGGTTTACAGGGTTTAGGGTTTAGGGTTTGGGGTTGGGGTTTAGGGTTTAGGGTTTAGGGTTTAGGGTTTGAGGTTTAGGGTTTAGGAGGGTTTGGGGTTTAGGGTTTAGGGTTTGGGGTTTACAGGGTTTAGGTTTAGGGTTTAGGGTTTAGGAGTTTAGGGTTTAGGGTTTAGGAGTTTGGGGTTTAGGGACCCAGGGGTTGAGGTTTAGGGTTTCAGGGTTTAGGGTTTGGGGTTGGGGTTGGGGTTTGAGGTTTGGGAGTTTAGTTTGGGGTTTAGGGTTGGGGTTTGGGGTTTAGGGTTGGGGTTTAGGGTTTGGGTTTAGGGTTTAGGGTTTGGGTTGGGTTAGGTTTAGGGTTTAGGGTTGGGGTTCCAGGGTTTAGGGTTTGGGTTTGGGTTTGGTTTAGGGGTTTAGGGTTAGGGTTCCCCAGGGTTTGTTAGGGTTTAGGGTTTAGGTTGGGGACCCAGGGTTTAGAATTTAGGACATTGGGGCACAGGCACAGACTTTAGGCTAGGGTTTCAGGGTTTAGGAGGTTTGGGGTTGAGGTTAGGGTTTAGGGTTTAGGGTTTAGGAGTTTAGGGTTTAGGGTTTAGGGTTTGGGATTGGGGTTTAGAGTTAAGGGTTTAGGGTTTGGGTTTGAGGTTTATGGTTTATGGGTTTGGGTTTAGGGTTTAGGGTTTAAGGTTTAGGGTTTAGGAGTTTAGGTTTAAGGGTTTGAGTTTAGGGTTTAAGTTCCCCAGGCCCCAGGGTTTGGGGTTTGTTTAGGGTTTAGGTTTGGGGTTTGGGGGTTTAGGGGTTTGGGGTTTAGGGTTAGGGTTTAGGGTTTGGGTTTAGGGTTTTGGGTTTTAGGGTTTGGAGTTTAGGTTTTAGGGTTTTAGGGTTTGGAATTTAGGGTTTAGGGTTGGGGTTTGGGGTTTAGGGTTTAGGGTTTAGGGTTTAGGAGTTTAGGGTTTGGGGTTGGGTTTAGGGTTTAAATTTGAGTTTAGGAGTTTAGGAGTTTAGGGTTTAGGGTTTTAGGAGTTTAGGAGTTTAGGTTGTTAGGAGTTTAAAGTTTGGGGTTGGGGTTTAGGATTGGGGTTGGGTTTGGGGTTTAGGGTTTAGGGTTTAGGGTTTGGGGTTTAGGGTTTAGGGTTGGGGTTTAGGGTTTAGGTTTAGGGTTTAGGGTTTGGGGTTTTGGGTTTAGGGTTTGGGGTTTAGGGTTTAGGGTTTAGGGTTTAGGGTTTAGGGGTTTAGGGTTTAGGGTTTAGGGTTTAGGGTTTAGGGTTTAGGGTTTGAGGGTTTAGGGTTTGGGTTTAGGGTTTGAGTTTAGGAGGTTTAGGAGTTTAAGGTTTAGGGTTTTGCAGGGCCAGGGTTTGGGGTTTAGGGTTTGGGTTCCCAGGGGTTTAGGGTTGAGGTTTGGGGTTTAGGGTTTAGGGTTTGGGTTTAGGTTTGGGGTTTAGGGTTTAGGGTTTGAGGTTTGAGGTTTGAGGTTTGAGGTTTAGGGTTTAGGGTTTAGGGTTTAGGGTTTAGGGTTTAGGGTTTAGGGTTTAGGGTTTAGGAGTTTAGGGTTTAGGGTTTAAGGGTTTAGGGTT
>JAEQBH010004613.1:0-156527 GCA_016808115.1 Tetrastigma voinierianum | reverse complement strand
AAACATGTTTGGTTTATAAAACACTAAATTTAAATAACAAAAAGGAGTTTTCAAAAACACTAATATGTTTTCAAAATTGTTCCTGGCCAATCAAACATCAACAGGAACAAAACATGCTCAAGAATGATGTGCCCAAATAGAAATATTGAACTATATAGTAGTAATTGTTTACAACTAAATGCAGAATATAATAAAATAAATATTACTCACCAAACACTGTATGATGGAAATATGAAGAACAGTTGTTCCATCATTCTTCGCGGTAAATGAGATTTGCTTTCTTCCTGACCTTAGCTCTCTTTAACTCCATTCGTCAGCCAGAAAATCAAACATTTGAAATTGACCTTAGCGGGCTGCACAAAATAGGCTTCTCTCCAGTTGTCGGAGGCAGTTAGCAACTTCGCATCTCTCTTCTACAGCCTCCAGCCATCTTCATGCATCGCTGGTATTACCGTGGAGTATAGTCTTTCCGTCGTCATTCTTTATACCGGAAAGTTTCCGGTTGCAGTCGGCCGGCAATATCTTCAGTAAGTCTAGCACGAGATCTTTTTTTTTTGGAGTGTGCAGCCAAGTGGAGGACTGTGTCATTGTAACACTGAATTTGTAATACATTCAGGTTGGAGCATGGCAGATCTGTCTCACATCCGAGTACTTTTTGTATTTCAAAGCATTGTATAACTTGAATGTCGAATATCGCCTGGTCTGCCATGAGATTCCCTGGCACCCTGAAGGATCAAAAGTGATCAAAAGCGCTTCTTTTATTAAGCCTTACAGAAGAAGCCTAAAGACGAGGTCTGTTACAGAAAATTCAAACCTGAATCAAATTATTCCTAAAAACTAGGAAACCGAAGCAACAACCAACCAAGATGGACCAAGTCAAAAAGAACTTATTAGTTACTAAAATATCCTAACTGATAGGCCCCAAAAAATAGCTCACAGCCCACTACAGCCCAAGAGTAAAGAGGGCCACCAACGAAACACTCAGGCCCATTCGCTAAACCCCAAAAGAGACATGCCTATCATGATTCTCTCAGCCTTTTATGCCAAAAGATTCAAGCCTTTGATGCCAACCTGTAACGAGGGTCCAACCCGCTTAAATTTAAAAGACCGACATGCAGCCTCCACAGTACGTAAAATGGGTTAATCCATAATAATAATATATTATTCCGCAAACCAAACCAACCTCACAAATACAAAGAAAGACACATAGATCATCAAATGGATCCCCAATAAGGAAGGAAGACATTCAAATAAATCAGCTCTAGTATCCTTTACTAAACTGATACCGATAATAACAAAAAATATCCAACCCACTGGGAATCAACGAACTTAGTCACTATCTGAATCGGGCTTAATATCTACTATAAATACAAGGCCACCCCATCGTAAAGCAGCGCCAATACTAATACTATACTCACACGATCCTCACACAAGACACATTCCGCCCCAGCGCCTCTTTCTCTCAAAGAAACTCCACTTAGGCATCTGAGCTACGACAGCGAAGCCTCGCCGACCCCTTATTTCTTGTTACACGATCCTATCAAACCCATCGATCCGTAAGCCTAACGGTCCCATCAAAGAATCCAGTCCTACCAACGACTTCACACACGCTCCAGCCCGGGCCCGTTGAAAGCATCATCAATACGCTGCCTCGTGGAACGTATAGCTTTTACAAATATAACTGATTTCAAGCATCGATGGTATCGACTTAACACAAGCAGAGCACCACAACTTCCGGGCGGACGTGCATCAACCGGTAACGCATGAGCCACCCCGCACGTTAGAAGCAATGCAAAGCCAACACGGATGAGGGTGGTGAGGCACTTCCGCCCTCACCAATCAACGTCAATAGAAGAGTTAGAACAACTCGACCGTGATGGTGCGACGATCACCGAGGCGCGGCGATTCGGCAGCGCCGCGACATTCCCTCATGAAGGGACAACATAATACTCCAAAAGACTCCCCCGAGCCAAACGTATGTAGATCCAAACAAGCCCGAGGGCACGGACTATTATCTAGCCCCCGGAGGAAGGCAACGACAAATACTCGAGAGCACTGCCGGAAACGCAAGAATCAGGCCACCCCAAAGAAGGAGCAGAGGAGCAATCATGGGAACAGAGGTTCAAGAGCCTCCAACAAGAGCTCACTGAGGGAGGTAGGAAGAGGACGCTGGCCCTAAATAATGCCTGCGGATACCTTGGCACAAACTGAGTCAATTCTATTACACTCGAGGATCACCTTCCAAATTAAGTTCTAATGCCACTGTGGAAGCGCTCACGGTACCGTAGATCCCGTCGATCATCTCAACACTTACAAAAACCAAATGGAACTGCATGGGTATCAAGATCCGGTGCGATGCAAAGCTTTCGCTATCACCCTAAAAGGCCCCGCCTTGGCATGGTTCAATAGACTTCCACCGTCGTCAATCTCCTCATTCAGAGCTATCCATTGCATTCATCAATGCACAGGGGCCGTGACGATAGAAAGCCAAGTATCATCACCCACCATCAAGCAAATCGCAAGAAAGTTCGAGGTCTTATGTTCAAAGATTCAATGCGTCGTAGTCTCTAAAGGTAGAGAGTGCATTCGACGAAGTTCGCAATCACCGGCTCTCATTGTCGGTTTAGGGATTCAAATAAAGACTTTGGGACGTTTTCCATCTCCAAAATCCCCAAACAAGTACATGGCTAAGGTGCTCGCAAAGTGTAGAAGTATATTAACGTGAAGAAGCCTCACATCCAAGAAAGAGAGCTCTTCTACTCATAAAGAAAAAGCGGGCAAAACAAACGACGAGGACGGTTCAAGAGACAAAGCGACCGCGAAGGATCTTCAAAGAAAACGGAGAACGATCCCCAAAAAGGCGTGGGAATCTCAGAGGCTCGCCTCCAGTCCACCGCAATCCAAAAGACGACAACGTTTATTCGCCCCGGGCCATTCACCCCCAACAGCCCTCAGATCACAGTCTTGCGCTGGCACGAAACGAATGGGCTCCCAGGTGGCTAACTCAAATGAAGTCGACCGCGAACAAAGAGACAACTCCAAGTACTACGAGTTCCATAGAGATTACGGACACCGCACTGGGACGATCAGATACAACCTGCAGAGAAATAGAGTACTTAATACAAATACATGGATAATCCGACGCCTATATCCTCAAAATCAGCCCGAATCAGCTCAACCAAGCCCCGCCTCGAAGAACCAATTAACTCCCTGGCAGACGACGACTCAAAGACCAACAACCCCTAGTGAAATCCGTAATCTCGTGAGGGATTCCCAAGCAGAGAGGGAATCCAAATTTCAGCCTCGGAAGGCCCATCTACGCAGATCAGGTCGACAGAGATAGCGTGAAATCTGCCAGTTGTCTAAACCACTCCTACCGACATCCATCACATTCTCCGACTCGTATCTAGAGGTGCCAACATCCCACGACGACTCCACCCGGTAGTTCGCAAGTCAGTGGCCAACCAACAAACATCGGGTCCTAAATTGATAACGGAGTTCACCGAGTATCATCTTCACAAACTTCGATAAATGGGGCACTGGCGAGAAACTCAGAGTCCACAACACTCAACCGCAGGGCCCTCTGGAGAAAAGGTATTACTCTGTGCTCAATACACTGGTACTCACCTCGGGGAGATCCCCATGCCGTGCGACGACCACGGCAAGATTCCTCGCCGAGACGCCCGCCCCGCTATAACATGTCGGGCGCACCCTCTCTCAATGCAATAAAATCCATCCCTTCCGCATATCACATGATGATCAAATTTTATCGTGAAATGTAGGAATTGTCTGAGGAGTATCAATGAGTGGCTAGTGGAATGCTACTTCAAGATCCATGAAATGCAAAACGGTCGACAACATATACCCGGATGAGCTCGATGATGGACGAGGTGCTCACTCGACCGAGCCTCCGAAGAACTGAACCCATTGCGGTTGGAAGGACGACCCTGAACATCTCGCCTATATCGACTCCAAGCTAGCGAAGACCTCAAAACCCTATCCATTTTTACATGCACAAAGACGCCTTCGCGAAGCAAGACATGGAGGAATTGATCCACGCGATCACTCATAGCTTCGAACGTCAAAAATGCATCCTTCAGCCAATCAAACAAAAGAGTGAGGAGCTTCACAATAAAGACAAAAGCCATCAACGAGAAGTCGCAAGAAACTCACAAGCAGATTTACCGCGAGGTGTAGAATTCAATGGCTAGCCAACGCCAGACTTGGTCAAAAAGCAAAATGGAAAATGGCGACTCAAGATCGACTTCACCGACATCAACAAAGCCGCGCCCAAAGCGACGCTCTCCGCCGCGAATCGACCATCGGGGATGCTAACGCGGCCACTAACTCCGCTTTTATGGATGCCTTCTCCGCCACAACCGCATCGCGATGGACCCAGTGACCAAGAAAAACCTCGTCATTACAAAGCGCGGAACCCGTGAAACCCCGGTGAAAATCCAATTTTCTCAAAATGGGAAAATCACTTCGTAAAAAACTAAATTTTTCTAGATCTCTGATGAGACTTAAACGTGACTTTTCGTTGAAATCGCCTCATGAAATTAAGCAACCACGCCGACCGGGATTCCAAGTGGCCTGGATTTCATGTTTTTCGAGACGGGTGTCTGAATATGACACATGGTAGCAGCATGAGATGCCATGGCACCTCAAAAGGCTCGACATCGCATAAAAGAAACGCGGCCATCGAAGCCATGGGTGGCATGATCCCACGGCTCACAATGAGCCACTTGAGCGGATGATGTC
Organism: Tetrastigma voinierianum; assembly: GCA_016808115.1. Taxonomy (NCBI): domain Eukaryota; kingdom Viridiplantae; phylum Streptophyta; class Magnoliopsida; order Vitales; family Vitaceae; genus Tetrastigma; species Tetrastigma voinierianum. Next base: position 151,766 of record JAEQBH010004613.1, on the reverse strand, counting down.
ATAAAGGAAATAAAAGCAAATGCGATTTAAGGCAAAAATTGAGAGCCACATATTCGTTAGATGGGGTATGGGAGAAATTTTTTGACTAGATATGGATGTGCTCCAAAAAGGAGGAGAGAAGGGAAAAGAGAAAGGAGAAAATGAGGAGAAATGGGGAGAAAATGAAAGAGAAAAAGAAAAAGGAGATGAGAAAAGAGAAAAGAATAGAAAAGCAAAAAGAAGGAATGAAGACAAAGGAAAAGAAACGTGTGGGAGAAGAAAAGGAAAAAAAAAGGCAGTAGCATATTTTGGTCTTTTGTTTTAGTGAGAGAGAGTCCTCCTTCTCTCTAGAATTGTAGACGATCCGACCGTCGGATCGCTTCGGGTCAAGAGGCCAAGTAGTTCTACACATCGAGGACTACACGTGGGCACCGGTTTTGGGAGTTTTTGACAAACCCTGATAAAGTAGGGGTTTCATCCTACTTGTTTTACATTTTATTTAAGTGCTTTGTTGATGTTTGTGTTGATTGAGGCCGTGAGTGGCCGTTTGATCTGTTGCAAATCTTGGAACTGAAATGTGGAATTTTTGAGACCCATTCTCAGGAGTCCGTGAGCGCTGTGAGGGACTGTTTTGGTGTTTGGGATGATAATTTATTAATTAAATTGTATGTCGTAAGTATGAGACCGAAATGGGTATGGAAAATTGGTTCCACTAAGAGGAACCGATAGAAGAGGGCTGCCCAGGGACAAAATTTCACTTGTCTTCGCTTTTGGGACTGTGAAATACCTAATTTGTATGAAATGGATCATAAATGTCCATGTGTTTTGGCATGAGAATTGTTTGATGTGAATGGCTTGGTATGTATGGAAATAGATAGGTTAAGACATTATTTTAATGTATTAGTACTATGACGCAATTACATGGAATTAAATTGTGTTGTGTTTGATGATTATGGATTTGTCTAATTGAGTAAACTGGGTGATGAGTGATGTGCTGAATTACATGTGTGTAATTGTAGTTGATTGAAAATATGCATTTTGACATATTGTCTAAATGGTTTTGAAAATGGCATAATGCATTTTCATATGCACTGGGTAACCTAGAATTAGGTGTGAGTGCATGACATAGTATTTTTGTAAAACAGATGGCTAAGTAAAGGAATTTCTACAGATGATATTCCGAGAATTGAGTCGAGACGTGGCCAACAGATCACTCTTGATGGTGACCATGACTGCTTTTAAAGCTCACTCAACCAATTCACTCGAAGGGTAGTTCTACTTTTACCGAATAATTCGGTAGTATATTTTCAAGAACAACAGGTTTTGTTTTGAAAATGATTATTTTCTCTATACATGGCTTTAGCAAGTGTGAGGGAGTCGGTGAGGACTTTACTGGGGTGACTGCGTGTATATCCAAGTAGATCACGTATTTACTTGAGTGTGTGTTTATTTTGGAGCATTGCATATGCACTTAGGTGGAGAGTAACCCATTTAGGTGATTCCACTATTGAGCTTTAGCTCACCCTGTCGAGAGGGATTATGGCTTCGTACAGAGTGCTCGAGGAGACAAATCTCATTTTGAGGTTGATTTGTTAGTTTCGATTTTATGGCTTTAATGCTTTTGGATATAACATGTATTAGAATTTTAGAATTTAATATATGTTTGTATAAAATTGTAATCAACTATTGAATTATTGGGAGATAATTGGAATATAGTTGTGATATTTGTTTTAATGAGTATTGATTTATGAGCCCAAGAGGCAATTTTACTCAGGTATGAATCTCGCAATGCGAGACATATAGATTTTTCGCAGGTTGACGGGTAGTCAACGGACCCCCGGGTTTTGGGGCGTCACAATGAATCTCGCGATACGAGACATATAGATTTTCCGCAGGTTGACGGGTAGTCAACGGACCCCCGGGTTTTGGGGCGTCACAGAACCTACTGTTATCGTGCGATGCCGTTCGGGCTCAAGAACGCAGGAGCTACGTATCAGAGGTTGGTGAATAGGATGTTCCAAAAGCAGATAGGCACAACTATGGAAGTGTACATAGATGACATGTCGTAAATTCAATTTTCATGCCACCGAAAGCTCCACATAGCTCATCTATCCGAGGCATTCCGCATCTTGAGAAACTACAACATGAACTAATCCAACTGGCGTGCCTCCGGAGGACAATGGAAAATTCCCGGGTTTCATAGTCAACCACCGAGGAATCGGGCAAATCCGCATAAGATAAAGGTCATGGCTCGACATGCCTTGCCATCAAGTATAAAGGAAGTTCAAATACCGACGGAAGGATTGTCGCCTTTGCCGACTGTGCTGTGATTCAGTGGCAAGTGATAAATGCCGCCTTCTTCCAAGTCCCGAAGAAAGCCTTCAATGGGATACGGCGGCAGGAAGCATTTTCAAGATTGAAAACATATTTGAGCTCCCTCCCATTCTGCTAGTAAGTCCTATCGGGCGGAGCCCTCACCCTATACCCGGGTCAGACGACTCGACTGCCGTCTCCTCGCCGAGACAAAGAACGAGTACAAATATCCAACAGCTGATTATTGCAATGAGCTTTGAGATGAGCGAGGAGAGGTACCCAAGGATGGAGAAACTAATTTCATTGCAACCGCCACTGAACTCCGCCCCTTGCTTCCGTGCTCACACCATGGTTCCAATTGAATACCCGATGAAGCAAGTGTTACATAAACCAAGCATCCTAAGGCCGGCGAAGGGCCATAGAGCCGAGCGAAGTTCGACATCGTATACGTCGAAAAACTGCAATAAAAGGGCAGTCTAAGCCGACTTCACTACGGAGTTCACCTCGCGAACTCCGGCCTAACGCTCAAGCAATGAATGACTCCATCTAGAAACTCTCGCATGGAGCCTCAAATGCATTAAGGGAGCGGAGCGCAGTCTAATCTTGACCTCTCCGTATGAATGACATCGAGTACACACTCGCATCTCGGATTCCAAGCTCCAACACCGAGGCCGAGTGCATGAGGTCGCCATATGTGCCCCAACCCGCCCATTCATTGGAAGTCGACCCAGAGGTCCCGCAGCCGACCCCACCGGTAGTAAGACAAATAGAAGACACCTACGAGGCTAAAAGTGGAAGGATGATCCTATATCTCCGAAAGGTACAAGATTTATTAAAAAAATACGTGCTAGTTCAGGTCAGACATGTCCCCAGAGCAGAGAACTCCCGAGCCGACGCCTTAGCAAAGTTAGCAACACCCGCAGAAGGACTCTCGCCAGGCCGACACCTATCAATACCCGGTGTGAGCCCCTATCGATCTCTCTCGCGACGTGGAGGTTGGCCCAGTCGGGTCCGAGCTGAGCCGGGATGGACCCCATTCGGGATTATATAATGACACGCCTAAGCATGACGACCCGAAAGAAGCGCCTAAAATATGACGAGGTCCGCCGCATTCACTAATCATAAGGGAAGCTCAGATAAGCGAGGTTTCTTCACACCCAATCCTCAAGTGCATCGTGGGAAAAACATTGAACACGTATAAGAGAAGTACACGGTGGCATGCGGAAATCATATCTGAGCTCCGAAAGCATTGGCGTGAAAGGTCTCGACAAGTGATACTACTGGCCTACAATGCTCAAAGATGCAACCGACCTAGTTAAGAAATGCAAGATCTTCCAGGAGCAAGCCAAGATCTCACGCCTCCCATCAGAGCCCTTGACGTCAATCACAAGCCCTTGGCCCTTCCAACAATGGGTTCGACATATTAAATCTCTCTCGCCCCTGGGAAGGGCCAATGTCTAATCCGCCAGTGAGGATTACTTCACCAAGTGGGCTGAGGCCGAGCCTTTAGCTACAATCACAGAACAGAAGATACACAATTTTGTGTGGCGAGCCATCATATGCAGGTTTGGTATCCCAAGAGCCCTGGTATCGGACAACGGAAAACAATTTGACAATGCCAAATTCAGAGATTTCTGTGCCAAGCTCGGAATTAAGAATTATTACTGCCTGAAGACATCCAGAGTCTAACTGGCCAGCCGGTCACCATCGTAACCCTTAAGGCCGCATTGAAGACCAAATTAAGATCTTAAAGGAAAGTGGGTAGAATAATTTCCTGGGTGCTACGGGCCTACAGACAACACAGGTCAAGAACCCGAGAAAAACCCCATTCGCCCTAGCTTCTAAGACCGGCAGAGCCCCGTCGAGATCTGATTAAAGTCCCTAAGGATCGAGTTAGCAAAGAGGGAGCACAAATGACGAGGCCTCTCCGTCTAAATTTGGATCTCTTAGATGAAAATGTGAGCGTTCTAAAGCCGCATGCATGACTACCAAAGAAGATCTACATGAGGTACTACAACCAAAGTCAAAACCTGTAAGCTACATGCCGGGTGATTTGGTCTTAAAGCTACCGCCAAAGAAGGAAGAATCTCAAAGACATGGGAAATTGGGCCCCAACCGAAGGCCCTTATCATATCTCGAGTCGCCGACTGCAATTACGAGCTCCAAACAGAAGGGAAAATTTTGCGCATGCCCGAACGCTAACATCTTAAACGCTTTTGTATCGTGAGACCTTGGTTTGTAATCTTAAATGGAGATTTGTCAATTTTTAGTTAACGACCGACCATTTCATCGGGTTATTTTGTTAAGACGTCACAATAAATCTTTACATATAATGCCTTAAAAATTATATGCAATAGAATGAGAAAGCTCATAGACATAAAAGGAAAAGCCCTCATTTCAATCGATTACATTCAAGCAAGGCAATCAAGCAGGTCACCGACACATCTTGGAAGCACTCGCATGCATTCCTCGAAAAAAAAAAAAAAAAAACTTGTGAAGAAAAGAGGGAAAAGGAAAACTATAAGGGAAGAGAGAAGAAGAAAAAGATGAAGGAGTCAGCAAAGAGGGAGGTCGATAAAGAAGAGAAAACAAAAAGTGGATGGAAGGAGTTTTAAAGTGTATGAAACAAAAAGGAGTAATGAGATGTGGAAGAAAAAGATGAAAAAAGTAAGTATAAGAGAAGAAAAAAATAAGAGAAAGAAGAATTGGTAATAGAGAGAACGCTGACGCAAGAAATGCCGCTTCAGACACACACATTCCCAAGCAGACAGTTAGGGAATGGGCCACACCCATAAAGGAGACTAGTGAAAACACAACTCCCATGCTAAGTCCAACAGAATCGAACCAGAATCTTCAAAGTGATCCCTTGGGTCAAGACGACCAGACTTTGACGCTTCATCTCGCACATATTTCAATTACGCACCAGAAGAGGAAGAATATTCAAAGTATAAACTCCATAGCAATGAAGCCGCCATTTATAAGAAGGCCAAAGCACTCAAAAAGTCGCACAAACGCTTTCTAAATTTCCATAACCGCATTAAAGACGCCAGACCTTTCCAAGAAAATCGAGTCGAATGGCCAAAGACGCAGCAGCCTCACTTAATGAGTTCGTCACCAGACAGTCACGCCATCCTCGGCGAAATGATCACCAGTTATATTGCCACCGCCACAAATACCGGGAGCCCAGCGAACTCACTTTGATCGAAGTTCGTTTACTGACAGTCACGCAACCCGAGGGAGTCGATCACCAGCTATATCACTTCTACCAAATGAGCCTAGCGTACTTCACTTTGACGAGTCTGCCTACTCCGCGACAGTCACGCTACCCCAGGAGTCAGATCGGAAGAGATCGCCACCGCCACAAATACCGGACAAAGAAATTACTTGACGAGTTCGTTTACTCCGCACAGCTCACGCTACCCGAGTGATGAAGATCACCAGTTATATCGCCACTTGGCCGCCCGAGCCAAGAAATTCACTGACGAGTTCGCCTACTCGTGACAGTCACGCTACCCGAGGAGTCGATCAGCTCAGCGGTATCACACTGCCACAACGCTGAGCCCAAGAGTCACTTTGACGAAGTTCGCTCTACTCCGCACTGTGTCACGCTACCCGGCGAGTCGATCAACCTGCTTTCAGATCACTTACTACGCCGCCTGAGCTCCAAAGAAATTTCACTTTGACGAAGTTCGTCTACTCGCACAGTCACGCAAACCCGAGGAGTCGATCACCAGTTATATCGCCACTCGCCACGCCTCGAGCCCAAAGAAATTTCACTTCACGAGTTCGCTTCCACTCAGACAGTCACGCTACCCGAGGAGCCGATCATGTAAATACCCCGGTATGTTTCTATATATTCAAGTAAGGATTTTGTGAGCAAATGCAACTTATGCCCTATGATATTTAAATTGCATTTGGCACGAATGCATCTTAATGGCCGGTTTGAATTGCAGGACAGCGGTGCGTGTTAGATCGCATTTTTGGTGGCACGTGGGTCAATTATGCACCAGTAAGTTTAGGGGCGGTTTGCTTAGGGCTTCGTAAATTGCTATGTGCTGAAGGACCACTTTGAAAAACTTGTTAGTGGAGAGGACTAAATTGTATCCTCTGAGCTATGTGGCATCATGAGGGCATGACACCTCATATATGCATGGTAGGAGATCTCACACATGGCAAGTGCATGAGAAGTAGCTCGCTTATGTGTCAAGCAAACCAATTTCTCGTTTTGATGCTAGACCAACTTCTTGCTAGGGAAGTGGAAAATTCTGAAATTTAGAAAGTGAGAGAGAGAGTTCTAGAGAGAAGCCAGAGAGAAGGAGGAGAAAAGGCTTGAAGGAAAGCTTGGTTTTTGTGGAAAAGTCTACTAAGGTATGTAAACATGATCTTTGAGGCTTTAGTTGTATTTCTTATGGACTTTGGTTATATTCTAGGTTTTGTTGATTATATCCCAACCCTAGATTTAAAGGTGTATTTGTGGAACCCTAAATTGTAAAAGACCGCTTTGTGAAGATGGCATGTGTGTGTGTGTCCATGGAGGTGCCAGCCCAGCCTTTCCCTTGACCCCATGACAGTGTTTTGGCCATAAGCTTGGCCTAAAGAACCCTGAACCATGATTCTAGTTGGAGAATAGCTCAAGACCTAGCCCTTCGAATGTCTAGAAGTAACCAAGAATCCAAATCCTACCTCATAAGACCTCCTTGAATTTGAGGTTGAAAGTCGATACATTCTGTCCCGTGTTCTAGAGCAATTGCTTTTGAGTCATGTTGAGTTATATTGATCCAAATGGAGGATTCAAAATCCCCCTCAAAGTAGCCACATAGGGCGTAACTCATGAAGAAAGTGTACAAAATTATGGCTCATTTGTTCCCATAATTTCGTCAAAGTAAGGGTGAAGTGAGGACACAGATTCTGTCCCTAGGAAATGGTCTCGGGAGTCAGTAAAAATCATAACTTGATTCCAGGTCCGGTCGACCTGATTTAAGAGGCGTGGAAAGACAGATAGGAGAACTTCAAATAGAAGACCATAGTGAACAAAAACGTGTATGGCTGGTTTAAAATATAGTTAAGAAAAAAGAAAAAGTGGGTCTTAGATGGTCAAAACAAGGGCATATGGTTGTGTGCTATTTTAAAGTTTACCCAATAAGGTGTTAAAATGTTGATATTAGTAAGTGTAAAAGAGAGTGCTCTTTTGAATATCTAAGGTTTGCGTTTGTAGGTATAAGAATATGTGTGATTCGAGTGTATGGTTAGTAACGAACTAATCAAAACTATGTAAATCCGGATTGTTTGAGGCTAAGAAATCTTATGACTTGTTAATTGCATCCTTGAGTAGCCTCTGCTTTGACTTCCTTTAGAGATTTGTGGATTTTGAATCCAAGGAAAGGTAGGGATCTCAGAATCTTCTCTCCCCGCGAGTACAGCATGGTTCAATGGAATTGCACTATCTCCAGCTTGAATCGTGGCATTTTCAATGATATATAAATGTATATTTTTTATATCTATGGAATTCTTTGAATTAACTGGTACATGATGTTGTAAATATCCATGTGGATGAAAGCCGTGAAATTGTTTTAAAGCATGACATGGGTAATGACTGAGAGTCCGGATTGATTTGGGAGGACACGATCATGACTAGTCCCCGGTTGTAGTCCCAAAGGCGCTCGCGTATATACTGATGTGGGCATATCCTCGGGTGGTAAGTCCCAATTGGTCGCACACGATGTGGGCATATCCCCGGGTAGTAAGTCCCATCAATTTGTCGTTGTTCGGACGATCGGCTAGTCCTCGGGTGAAAGCCCAAAAGACAACGATGAGGGTCGAGATGATGGTAGTATTGCATCCATTTCTTCACATCAACCTATTAACAAATGTCTATGTTTTGAGATGTGTTGGAATTATTTGTATTTTTGAAATGTTTTTATAAGCATGTGGGCCTTGTTATGACCACTACTGAGTTACTGAACTCAATTTCATTATTCTCTCCACCTGGGATGCACGAGACCGCCATGACTTGAGAGTTCGACTACAGGTTTCGAGGTCAGGGAATCAGGCGCGCCTTAGCAGCGTCGGTCGGCAGGCTACATTTTGAGGAACATCTAGTGTTGTGTGGAGGTTCACACTGTATATTTTGGACAGTTCATATCGATCATGGGTCATTGTATATTTGGCTTATGATTAGTTTGGGACACTTTGTAGAAAGTTTTGGGATTTTGTGTAAATATTATTTTGATCATGTGCATAGTCTCTGGGTGCATTGAGGACTTACTTCGCACGTATATGTATATATATGTTTTGAGACCTGGAGTTGAGCTAATCTATGTTTCTAGGCGATTACTCCAAGTGGAGTTTCACCCAGTTTCAAGAAATACAAAGTTGATATATATGGTGCGTAGGTTAGTGGTAGCGCCCCTTTATGCAGCAGCATTTTGAAAGAGTCCTATGTTAGAGACTCAAGTTGTGAAAAAAAAAAAAAAAGAGATGGTAAAACATAAATCACAGTTCTGGAAATCAAGGTGTGACAAGTTGGTATTAGGAGCAAAGGGATAAACTCGGGAGATTAAAGGAAAATTCAATAGGTACACATAGGTTCCAGCAATACTTTAAGCCATGATGATGAGCTTTGGCCTTAGGTTAGACGTTATTGGGTGATGATATGATTTTCATACATGGCATGGTATAAGGCTTCCTAGCAAATGATAACTAGTGAAGGGTATTTTATGATAACATGTTTACTCCGAGATTATGATAAATATTGTTTGCGTGATTACAAGTAAGGATATATAATGAGTTTAGATATTATAATGCTTGTATGACTTTTGCTTAGCAGAATTGGCTAGTGTAAATAGATTCTTATACCATGTGCAATTGTTATGAATCAAAAAGATGCTTAGGTCAATAGCGTAAAGATTATGATAGCTATAATAAATTGATGTTGAGAACCCTAGAGTTATTAATGGTTCTTTACCATGACATTCGATAACTACTGTCTGGCCCTCTTATATATAGACAATGTGAATAGAGAGGAAGGAGCATGACAAAGGGTCGTATTACTCTCGTGAGATCCTCTTCACCGTACCAAGAGGACGGGCCGGGAGAAAAGCGTGGCGTTACCTCCGAGGGTCATTCCGGAGAAGATGGACGTGCGGTTAATCAAGGATTTCAAGGCACTTGGCCCCCAAAGAGCTCGGGTGGTGTCAATTTCCTTGAGGCCAAAGTACAAAGAAGTGAAGAAGATTCGATGTCTCTGAAGTCTCGGGAGCGAGAGTTTCTCTCAGCCCTTTATGTTGAGGGACGAGGCCGATAAACAAGTGGATATGGTTAAGAACACCCATGATGTGCCATACATGGGGTGGACTCGCTTCGAGGAGCTACTCTTGGCCAAGTGCACTTTACCGAGGCCAAGGAGGAGACAGAAGAGATCGGGGGGTTTGTGCACTGCAGCAGGCTAAGGACTGAGCCGAAAGTATGCCTCCCAATTTACTTTGTTGTTCTGGGTATGCATGCATGTGGTGGCAAGCGAAAGCAAATGAGAGCCGAACAAGCCAGGAGGGCTTGAGGTCAAGACTCAGTCAGGGTCTTTCATGCTTCGAACCTATAAAGAGGCAAGTGCACGAGTTCCGGGACATAAGAGGGAGCAATGAGGTACGTGAAGGAAAGAAATAAGAATTCCGTGCTTCTCATGGACTTCAAACAGTGGATAAGAGGCTAAGCGCCTAAGGATGAATGGTCCACGAGAAGGCTCATGCAAGGCAAGCCGCTGGGAGGCTGGGACACGGGCCTCTGACATGTTATGAGTGTGGTGCGATAGACACTTTGAGGAGGCGGTGCCCTGTTACAAAGACGAATACCCAAATTCTCCTCAAGGCCGGGCCACCAAGAAACCATCTCAAGGTGGTTCAAGGAGGACAGCCCCAAGGGGACGGTGAAAGGGAAGACTCCATCACTGTGCCAAGGGTCTCGTAGAGCAGAGAAGTCTTCGCTGCGGATGCGGATCCGCAGCCTCCACGTGCAGCGGGAAGGTATGGTTTTGTGTTATAGCACTTGGGCACATGTGTTGTTTGATTCGTGTGCATCACGCTCATTTATATCTACTTCTTTTGCTTCCATTTTGACTTAGAGATTGCACCACTCTCTCGTCTCTTGCTCATTGAGACACCTAGCGGTGGTACATGGAAGCTTGCTGATGCAAGGTTGTGTGTTGAAGTCGGGGGACAATAAGTCGTGATTGACTTAGCAATTCACATATGGCGTTGTTTTGACGGATTGTGGAATAAAATGGATTGTTAAATTTCACATCATGCAAATTCTAGACTGCCAAGAAGGTGACTCCAGATCGGGTCAGGTCACGGTCGCCTTCTATGCGATCTGGGGGTCGGGTCGACTGATCGTTGATAGAGATGGGAGGTGCGGTTGAGAAAATGGGGCTACCACTTCCTTTACTATGCCCGGGAGAGTAAAGAAGGTAGGGGTGGTCAGATCTACAAGTGCGACTTTGCTGATGTATTTCCTGATGAGTTGCCAGGATTACCTCCCCATAGAGAGATGGAATTCTCCATCGATTTGTATCCCGGTACTGATCCTATTTCAATAGCTCCATTTAGGATGGCTCCAGTTGAGCTTAAGGAGTTGAACTTACAAATGGCAAGAATCAGGCAGGTAAAGGGTTCATCCACCGAGTACTCGCCTCGTGCTCCAAAGATTGTTCGTGAAAAGAAAGACTAACGCCACGGTTACGTGTGGATTAATGAAGTTAAATAACGGGTGAAGAACAAGTACCCACTTCCTGATTGAGGATTTGTTTGATCGCTGAATGGGCTTGTTATCAAGATTGGATCTAAGATCTCGGGTGGTATCATCACTTGAGAAAGCATTTCGGACTCGATATCTCCAAGATCAAGCTGCAAGAGGTATGATACTTGTTTTCGTTGTCATGCCTTTGGATTGACTAATGCTCCAGTTGCCTTTTATGGAGAGGATGAATAGGATATATCATCTCAGATCTCGATCACTTTGTAGTGTTTGTGGACTACATCCTCGATATATATTCCGCGGTCGAGTCGAACATGAGCAAAGATTTATACGCGCTAAGGTGCATCGAGAGAATCGCTGTATGCCAAACTAGAGAAGTGTGATTTCTTGTTACAAGAAAATCAGCCCTAGGGCAATATGGTGTCTAAGGAAGGTATTTCTCTGGATCCAAGTAGTTGTCGAGGCCGATGAGGTGGGAGCCACCCAAGAGTGTCTTTTGAGATACGCAGCCTTCCTCGATCGGGCTGGTTATTACCGCTGATGCATTTCCAGAACTTTCTCCAGGATTGCATGTCCAATGACTAGACTACTTCTAAGGGAGTGAGCTTTGACCTGAATGACAAGTGTGAGGAGTCTTTCAGAGCCGAAAAGAGATTGACTACATCGCCGGTGTTGATTACTCCTGGAGCGGGAAAAGTACACGGTTTTCTATGATGCCTCAAGGGTTGGCTTGGGGTGTGTACTTATGCAAAAAGGTAAGAGTGGTTGCCTATGCCTCTAGGAAATTGAAGAAACATGAAGAGAATTACCCCACGCATGATTTAGAGCTTGTTGCAGTAGTGTTTGCCCTAAAGTTATGGTGGCACTACTTGTATGGTGAAAGTTTGGAAGTGTTCTCTGACCACAAGAGTTTGAAGTATATATTTACGCAGAGAGATTTGAATGCAAGGCGTGAAAGTGGATGGAGACACTTGAAGATTCTGACTCTTTCTCTTTGCAATACCAATTCCGGTAGCAAATGTGGTCGCTGATGCCTTGAGTAGGAAAAATCAAGGAGCATCCTTTCGGTTTGATGGCTTATGAGCTGGAAGAGGTATGATTACATCAAATGGAAGTTCCACCTGTGCTTTGATGGGATGAGCCTAAGGCATGTTTTTATACGTTGGTAGCTCAGCCAACAGTTTTTCTAAGAGTCATCGAGGCTCAGAGGAGTGATAAGAAGCTTGAGGGCACACGCTCGCAAGTGGTAGCGGGTGATGCACCTGAAGGGTGGAGCATTCATGCAAATGGAGGAATCTATTTTCTCAATGCATTGCTTGTGTTGATGATGCACTTGAGAGAGGAGGTGATGAGGGAAGCCTATCACGCTCAAGGTACATCCCGTGAGACAAAGATGTACCACTTACTTGAGGCGCCAATTTTGGTGGCATGGGATGAAGAGAGATCGAGCGAAGCCTCGGCTCTCCAAGTGTTTATTGCCAAGTGGAAAGCTGAATACCAGAGACCAAAGAAGGCCGCTGCACCGTTACTCGCCGCACGGAAATGGGATCATGACGCGATGGACTTCATATGGATCGGTTTGCCCAAGACTCACCAGGTAAAGATGGTGTTTGGGTGGTTGTTAATCGGCTGACTAAATCAAAGACATTTCTTAGCTAAATAAGTGACTCACTCGATCATTCTTACTTTGAGCAAGTTGTATGTGAGGGAGATTGTGAGGTTGCATGGTGTACCTCTTCCACAGTCGATAGGGACTCAAGGTTTACGTCCCGATTCCGCAAAATTTTCAAAGCTTTGGGAACGGAGTTGAGATTGAGTACAACATTTCACCCTCAGACTGACGGGCAATCTGAGAGAGTGATTCAGATTCTGGAAGATATGCTTAGAGCATGTGTGTTAGACTTCCGTGAGTTGGATGGACCATTTGCCTCCGATTGAGTTTATGATAATAATAGTTTCCAGAGCATTAGGATAACATATGAAGCTCTTTATGGAAGGCGTAGATCGCTTCTATGTAATGGACCGAATCAGGAGAGGCTACTTGATCGGGTCCGTAGTTGGTGTGAAACGACAGAGAAGATAAGCAGATCCATGGGATGTGCCCCGGCAAGACAGAGCAAAGGGTAGTGCTATGTCGACTACGTGAGGAGACCCTAGAGTTTCAAAAAAGTCAGACCATGTGTTCGAGGAGTGTCACCGCAAGGAATATTTCGCTGGTAAAAGGGAACCGCCCTAGGTACATTGGTCCGTTTGAGATTCTCCAAAGAGTTGGAGAGGTAGCTTACCAGTTAGCTCTTCAGCCGCAGTTGTTTGGGATACATGATGTATTCCACATTTCATTGTCAAGGGAAGTATGAGCCGGGGAGCGTTTCGCACATACTAGATCGGGCAAGAGCCGACCTGCAAGAGAATATGAAATATGAAGAGCGCCAAGGAGATTCTAGACGCAAGTGAACGCGCGGTACGGAACAAATTATTTCCCCAGAAAGTGTTATGGGAACACCATGGAGGAAGAAGCTACATGGGAACTAGAAGCAGATGCGAAGAAGAAGTATCCTAACTATCTATAGGTTATCGTGCTTAATTTCGAGGACGAATTACTGTATGGGAGGGAATGTAACACTCCGGTATATGTTTTGTTATATTCAAGTAAGGATTTTTGGGAGCAAAATGCAACTTATGCCCTATGATATTTTAAATTGTGATTAAGATTAGCCATCTTAATGGTCAGGTTTAATTGTGAGGATTAGCAAGTGTGTTAGATTGCATTTATGGTATGTGGGTCAATTTATGCAATTAGGGTAAGTTTAGTGGTTTTATTAGGCTTGTAATTACATGTGTCAAGGACCACTTTGAAAAACTTGTTAGGAGAGAGGGACTAAATCGTAATATCCTCTTGAGCTATGGCATCACGAGGCATGACACCTCATATATGCATGGTAGGAGATCTCGACACATGGCAAGCAGACGAGAAGAGCTCGCTATGTGCCAAGCAAACCAATTTCTCGTTTGGATGCTAGACCAACTTCTTTCTAGGAAGTGGAAAATTCTGGAAATTTAGAAAGTGAGAGAGTTCTAGAGAGAAGCTTAGAGAGAAGGAGGAGAAAAGGCTTGAAGGAAAGCTTCGGTTTTGCAAAAGTTCACAAGCGATGTAAACATGATCTGGAGTACTTAGTTGTATGTCTTATGGACTTTGGTTATATTCTAGGGTTTTGTCAGATTACATCCTAACCCTGATTTGATGAAAGGTGTGTTTGGTGGAACCCTAAACTGTAAAAGACCGCTTGCGGAAGATGGCATGTGTGTGTGTGTGTCCAAGGGAGGCTACCTTTCCCTCGACCCCAGACAGTGTTTTGGCTAAGGTTGGCCTAAAGAACTCCGAACTGTATGATTCTAGTTGAGAATAGCCCAAGACCTAGCCTTCGAATGTCTAAGTAACCAAGAACTAAATCCACTCATAAGATCTTTAATGGAGGTTGAAAGTCGATACGTGATCAGTCCACGCTATGGAGCGCCTCGCTGGTCATGTTGAGTTATATTGATCCAAATGGAGTGATTCAAAAATCCCTCAAAGCAGCCATTATTAAAGGAATCTCTATGAAGAGGCGCGCCAAAAATTATGGCTCATTGGTTCCTGCATAATTTCGCCAAAGTAAGGGTGAAGTGAGGACACAGATTCGTCCCTGCAGCTGGTCTCAGGAGGTCAGGAGGTAAAAACCATAACTTTGATTCCGAGGTCCGAATGACCTGATTTAAGAGGCTATGGAAAGATAAGAGATAGGAGAACTTGGTCGTGAAGACCATAGAACAAAAACGGTATGGCTGGTCAAAATGGTAGTTAAGAAAAAGAAAAAAGGGTCTTCGGTGATATCAAAGGTACAAGTGTTGTGTGTGCTATCGAAAGTTACTCCTACTAAGGGGTGTTAAATGTTGATATTAGTAAGTGTAAAAGAGAGAGTGCTCTCTGCTGGATCAAGGTTTATGTTTGTAGGTATAAGAATACGTAGGATTCGGAAAGTGGTGAAGTAGTAATGAACTAATCAGTAATTTTATGTTACCCGGATTGTTTGAGGCTAAGAAATCTTATGACTTGTTAATTGCGTATCCTTCGAGTAGCCCCTTGCCACTTCCTCGGGAGATTGTGGATTTTTGAATCCATGAAAGTAGATCTCAGAATCTTCTCCCGCTTATACCATGGTTTGCTGAAATTCGTACTCATTCCATGCTTAATCGTGGTGATTTTCTAATGATATATATAAATGTGTATATTTATATCTATGGAATTCTTTTGAATTAATCGGGTACATGATGTTTGTAACATCCATGTGGATGAATGCTTGTGAAATTGTTTTAAAGCATGATACGGGTATGGACTGTGAGAGTCCTGACCGACAGAGATGGACACGGACTATGACTAGTCCCCGGGTTGTAGTCCCGTAAAGGTCACAGATCTACGTGGGATGTGGGCATATCCCCGGGTGGTAAGTCCCGAAGAATTTGTCGTTATACTGATGGGCATATCCCTGGGTAGGCAGTCCCAACAATTTGTCATTGCTGGGACGATCGGCTACCCCCGGGTGAAAGCCCAAAAGAGTCACCGATGAGGGCTTCTGAGGTGGTAGTATTGCATCCATTTCTTTCCACATCAACCTATTAATTGAAAATGCTCACGTTTTGAGATGTGTTGAATTATTTGTATTTTGAAATGTTTTTATAAGCATGGCTTGTTATGGGATTCACTACTGAGTTGTCGAACCTACTTCATTATTCCTCCACCTTAGATGCGTGCACGAGACCACCGCATGACTCGAGAGTTCACTTGGCAGGTTTCCTGGAGGTTAGGAATCAGGCGCCACCCTAGCATGTCAGTGGTCGGCATACATTTTGAGGAACATCTAGTATCGTGGTGGAGGTTCACATCGTATATTTTGTGACAGCCTACACGATCATGGGTCATTGTAAATTTTGTTTATGATTAGTTCGGGGACACTTTGTAGAAAGTTTTGGGATTTTGTGTAAATATTATTTTGATCAAGTGTAAGTGTATACTGGGTGCATTGAGGACTTACCTCGCATGTGTATATGTATATATATGTTGAGACCCGAGTCAGTTTTAATTATGTTTCTAGGCGACATTCCAAGTGGGAGTTTTGACTCGTGTTTTGAAGAAATACAAAGTTGATATATATGGTGTGTAGGGCTAGTGGTAGCCCCTTTTATGCAAAGTGTTGATTTTGAAAGAGTCCTATGTCAGAGACTCCAAGTCAGGAAAAAAAAAAAAAAAAAAAGCAGATGGTAAAATAACATAAATCACCAGGAAATCGTAGTGTGACAGATCAAATTAAGCTATATCACACTTACCACAAATACCGAGCCTGAAGAAATTTCACTTTGACGAAGCCCGTCTCACTCGCAGACAGTCACGCTTACCGAGGAGTCGATCACCAGACTATATCGCCACTTAGCCACAAATACCTGAGCTCAAGAAATTTCACTTTGACGAGTTAGTTCATCGCACAAGTCACGCCTATCCGAGGAGTCGCATCACCAGTTATATCGCCACTCTGGCCACGCCCGGAGCCCAAAGAACCACATCGACGAGCTCAACCATTCTACACAGCCATGCCTGTAACCGGGCCTCAACTCAAAGTAATTCAATCGACAGATTCAAAGAGGCTCACTTCGACGAGTTCGTCACTGCGACAGTCACGAATCTCGAGGAGCTCGTGCTATACCGCCACGGCCGCGCTACCGGAGCCCAAAGAAATTTCATTTTGACGATTCGTCACTCAAGACAAACACGAACCTGACGTAGTCAAATCGCCAAAGACATCGCCACTACTACGCCGGAGCCCAAGAGCTCACTTTGACGAGCCTGCCTTACGCCGTGACAGTCACACAACCCGAGAAATCGGGCCTGTTCAGTAAATCGCCCGACGGAGCCCAAGAAGATTTATCGACGAGCTCCACCATTCTACACAGCCATGCACCCAGAATCGCTTTAGTTTCCATGAATCACCCGACGGAGCCCTATAGCCATTACCGACGAAATACTCAACCATTCTACTCAGCCATGCAAATCTAGGAATTAGTTCCCGCCTCATACAAATCAATCACGGCCCAATGCACCATCCAAACAAAGCATGAGCCATGAGCCAAGTAGGCTCAGAGCCCAAGAACTCGCCTAAACAGCCATGCACCCCCAGAGGCTTCGGGCCCCCCAATTAGCATGTACCTCCCACAGAGCCCACAGCCTCAAATCAAGGGCTCAACTATCTGTACCAGCCACGCAGCCCAACGAATCAATTTAGGCTCAGCGTCACCACCTGAGCCTCACGGCCAACTTTGAAGAGCTCAACTACTCAACTCGCACGCTCAATCTGGGCTTTCACTTTGCTCATACAAACATCGCAAGAGCGCAAGTAGACAGTAAAGTGCAAAATGAGTATTCATTATGATAAGGTTACATATGTCTTGGGTCCCCAGCTCCAAACCAAATACATATAAAAAAAAAAAAGTATAAAAGCTCACATCGCAGCGATGATTTGCATGTGAGATCAAAAACGTTAGATAGTTTGACTGCAAAGAAGGGGAATGGGCCTCAAGTAAAAACGCCTTGAAAGATAATCACTGAGAGAAGACCTCATCCTCCTCGCCGAAGGTCAAAGTTGAAATCCAAGCCTAACAGCACACAAATTCTTCCAAGGTGCCACCCAGAACCCATCGACAGACGCCCTGGCCTCAGCCTTCCAATAACTTTATCCCTACCGAGCCACCAAAGACGAGCGATGAATCCCCACGCGTACCGCGGTGCACTCCCCTCGCCAAAGGCTCCACCGAAATGACCGCCTCATTAGCCTCGGGCGATGTTTCTCTCGTCTAACAAATGGCCATTGCCTTATCACGCAGATCGCCTCTAATCGCACACGCTCTTCCTGCGACTCGAAGCTCACTCGATGAGAAGCTCATCCTCGAACCAACTAGTTCGCACCGCGCACCGCGTTCCGTCCCTAGTCTCCATCAAATCGCTCGCACGTTCTCAAATCATCCCGAACCCTGCTTCACCTTCACCGCTCAACTGCTTCGCCCTCGCCTTTCCTTTACCCTCGCCCGGTTAACGCCGACGTGGTATGTTTCAACCGATTGACAACGCTTCCTGGCCTTACGTTGCACTGATTCGCAAACAAATTTCATTCATATGTGAGGGAAGCCACCCGCCTTTATAAGCCCTGGCCGCGGCATGACTTTTCGTTTAGCCTTGGCCTTCTCTCGCCGCCAAACCTTCAAATAAGTAAACACTGCACACCTAAAGATAGAACATCTAATGCAAGTTCAAACTCAATCAAAATGGAATCAAATATGACAAGGTGAGGAACTTACTAGGCGACTCGAGAGGCGCAAGCCTCATCACCCGCAGCCGTAATCCACCCTTTTTGAGATCGAACTTAAGAATGGATTAAGATCACAGTAAAGTTCGACATTGTGAAGTAAAGAGTCCCCTGCCTCCGCCCAATTTTGGATTCCTGACTTTTTCTCCTCGCTTCTTCCGCCTTCGAGAGCGTGACGAACCCCTTCGCTGGCGGGTTCCAGATGGTACGGGCGTGATCGCCAACGGTGCCGCTTCAACGGCCCCACCCGAGGGACCTTCTACCTCCGCAGCTGCACCTGCACGGGACCGCGAACTCAAACCATGTGAGCCTTTAACTCCGCTCCGACGGCGACATGAGTAGACAAGGAAGATGAAGATCCCCCCAACTTCGGAACTTTGACCAAAGCCGCCGACTCTTCTCAACTGAGTCTCGAGGTTTTTCGCTTCCCCACCGGCTTCCTATAATTATCTCCAATCAATAATACTTCTAGTGGGTTTTAAGCAATGAGGGCCCAACGGGAGGAACTTTCACAGTGGAAGGAGGTGAAGGCTCAGGAGCAAAGAGAGCGAGTAGACATCGAACTCAAGGACTCGAACATCCGACTTGATCAACTCCGCGTATGATCGAGAAGGACACTACCAACGCCAACGCTTATGGTGTTATCTTCGCAATAGATCAATCCAGCACCCGAGAAGCATGTACGCGTATTAATCAGAGATACCTGGGACTGGCGCATGCTATAATCAAAACAGAATCGAACACTAACGGCGATTCTCGGGGCGGCCCGCTTCACCGAACGCCTGCAGGGTGTCAGCTCCCTACGAGAGGGTCATATTCCCACTATGGCCCACTAACAAAGAAGTAGCGCCCTTCCACAACCCGTAGCACAATAGGATCAAAATCACAAGAGGAGCGCCTTAACGCCAGAGAGGGACAAAGGAAGCCCCTCGGAGGCTCCTTCGAATTAAAAAGGTAAAGGAAAGCAAGGCTATGTTAGGAACACTGAGCCCCGTCCCAAAGAAACCAGCACAACCAAAATACCCCCAACCATTGGGCGCGAGTTGAGAATGACGATATTGAAGTGCAAACCCCTTTATGAAGGGATGCAGAGGGAAGCGAAGACCGCTGATCGAAGGCCACTTCAAGAATACACACCCATCTTAGGCAATGTGCAGACCAGCATAGAAATGTTCGCTGGGACCACACCAACGCCGAAGGAGGCCGATAACGTCCGGCAGCCCCATATGAAGAAACCGACCTGGCTAGTCCCGGCGCTAAAGCATGCCGAACCCGAAAAATCTTAGGTATTCCTCGACCCCCTGCATTTAATCGTTCACTTTTCCCTAATTGTCTGCCGGGAAGGCGAGGCACTCGGGGCATCTCAGGTTCAACCCCTACCGAAATGGCTCAAGACACCGCCAGTTCATCTAGAACCAGCAATAGCCGAAGAGTCACCATCGATACGCAGAGAAGAAGAACGACCCGGACCCATGATGAAAATAAATAATGAAAATAAAATTCGGCCAACCCAACCCTAGCGCCTCGCCCGAAAAGAGACCAAGAAGACAAAGATGACCCAGAAATACAACAGAAAAGGCTAACCCAAGAAAGACACTAGAGAAAGACTCGTGACAAAAAGGCCTTTACGTAAGACTAAGAGAAGGGTCCGAACTCGCTTAAAGGCAAAGAAAAGGTCCTGTGGAGCAGAGGCACACCGACAAGGCTCAAAAAGTTGCTATTTCAACCCTATTTTAGATAGGGCCTTGAGTGCTTTTGCGCGCTAATCATGTCATTTATGCCAACTGAAGTGTTCAAGTCTTCTTAGTATCGCTTTATGCCGTTTAGAGGGTATTTGGTTGTTTTGCGTTTTGATGATTTTTGTTCTAATATCGATATTATGATGAATCAAAAGATTTAACTCAATTGTCACCATCAAACATGCCCAAAAATCAAAGAAAGAATGAAGGCAAAGTGGGATGGAAATCGATGCAAGAGGAGGATGTGAAGCAATGCAAAGTTGATGAATCGCAAACTCAGACTCTAAGATTGCGAAAATTCCTCACTGATCATAAAATTTCAGAACCTTAGCGAAAAATTCGCAATCTTAGCGTAAATTACCAATTTCGAGAAGACATCAGAATTTCGCTAGCAATCGTTCCTACGAACTTTGCATTTTCGCATCATACCGCTTAAGCTAAATAAATTCTTCACTGCCAGCTAAAATCAACAACGCCCAGCGAAATTCTGCATTTCGCCATCCGGTGATTTCACTAACTACGAAATTACGCTTAGCGAAATTTCACACTGAATAAATTTTTGAGCTCTTAGCGAAATTCACTGCCTTGTCATGCTTTTGTAATTAATGCAACCGACTTCAAATTTTGGTGTATTACTCTCTTGTCCCTAAAATTAGCCAAATTGTTGGAAGCCAGGGTAGTATTTCGCTACATCGGGTGGCTCTTATATAAGCCCCTCCCATTTTGTAATCCTAAGCAACAAATTGAGGGAAGCAATTTTTGCAAAGTTTATTTTTTGTCTCATAGTTTAGTTAGGGTTTTGCTTTTCTCTCTCTTCTCTCTCCTTCTTCCCTTATTTTTACGCCAAACACCCCTTGGTATTTATAACTCAAGAGATGCCATGCCTCTTTTCTTTGAAGAGAAAGGAAGCTAGCTTGGTGGTGGGGCATATGCAGGTTGTCCTCTTGTATTAAAAGCTACAGGTACTGTGTTTATGGCCCTATCTTCTCAAAATATTGTTGAATAGCATTGAATGTTATTAATTTGGCCAATACTTACCATGCTTCAGGATACAGTGCATACTTATTGCTAGATGCACTGTGGTTCATTAGATGGTCTTTACGAGCCTCTGAGATGATATTTAATGTTAGGGTTTCAAACTGAAAAGGGGCAATAGATGCATGTTATCTGTGTTAACTCAAATAGGAGTTGATTTTAGGGTGAGGTTTGCTAGTTAAACATAGATCCATTGCGGGCTTGACTATGTGCCGTCATTATACGAGGATAAAACCCTGGCACAATTTGCTCGCCTCTAAGTTACTAAGGTTAGTGACCTAAATCTTCAAAGTTAACTTTCACTTCATTTTCAGTTTTTACGCTTAATCAGCTTTCAAACTCATCACTGCTTTTGAAACAAAATCCAAAAGTTCAAATAGAAAGTCTTACCTTCGTGCATTTTACGCAAATCATTCCAGGATGAAAACCCATCCCTGTTCGACTTAGGACCACTATAATTAAGTAGCAAGAGTTTTACTTCACGCAGTAGGAACTTAGGTGTATATAAATTCTGTTGATTTTAGTTCGTACCCTACCGTGGCACTGAATCAAATTACGCTTGCCAGTGGATGGTGCCAAACTACGAATGATAAGTTAGCGGTACTGCGATCAGCATCATGCTTTAAGGTAATCTTTTTAACTCTTGAAACCCAAACAGCAGTGAATCAAGTTTTCATCACTTTGCAAGAATCCACCGTTTTTGTTTTTTTATATATAATACTGGGCTTTATTTTAGCTAACTTAACCTTTGGTAAGCTTGTTTGTGTTTCATAGGTTCGGGCCAGGTAATGGGCCAGGTACGTAAAGGCTTGGACAGAGGGAATTTCGTGAAGACTGCATAGAATCAGTACACAACCTGGATCTGGGCTGCTGAAGTCGCACACACCGATACCATGGATCCACTACCCGAAGAACAAATGTAGTCACTCGAACCCCAATGAATCCAATGTGCCTATAGAACCATGAGGGATCAACATCCACCTCCCAGAGTTGCCCCATCCCGTATCATTCCTCCCATTCAAGATGTAGTATTTGGTACCCCTACTCCCCACATATCATGGTATGGGAATGAAAATCCATACACCTCATATTAGGGATTTGAGGAGGTTTGCACTACCTTTAAGGAAGTATGATGGACATGGATTTGCCGGGGCTAAAAGCATTTCCATCGACCCTAAAAGACAAGGCCATGATTCGCAAACTCATCGAGGCCTAACCATTAGAAATTGGAATGAATACAAAGTGCACTCCTGAAGAAGCTCTTCAAAGGCTCATAAGACTAATAATTTGAAAAGACAAATTTACACCTTGCGTACTTCAGATGGTGAGAGGTTTTACCAATGTCAGGAAAGGTTTATGGAAACTATAAGTGCCCCGCCACGGGTTTGATACATGGATGCCGTAAACCATTTCTACGGTGGTATGTCTCCTGCCATGAGGTAAGCTTTGGAAACCATGTGTGGAGGGAGACTTTCTCGAGTAAGATCCCGACGGCTTTCATGGATTTTAAATTACGGGTTGAAACTTCTAAGGGTTGGGATGAGCCAAACCCTAGGAAATGGAACAATGAGGCCTTCCACCAACCCTGTGGCGAGGGATTTTATACACTACCAGAGATATAGAAATGAAAGCTAGGATTTCAACCTTAGCTAGGAAGGTGGAGGAGCTTGAAGGAAAAAGGCTCCATGAAGTACATGCAAAGGATCAGTAACTCGCACACACCAACTTGCACTAATTTCCAATCCTCAGACATCCAAAGAGAACAAAGGTCCTATGGTCCCTACAAGCCAAGGATTTGATGTCGAATGTGCAACATCAGAGGACAATATAAGCCACTACAACCCAATGCCTCATATGGAAATACCTACAATTCCACTGGAGGAATCACCCCAACCTTTCCCGAAACCCACTCGCTTATGTACCCCCAGTGCCAAACTACGCTGTTCCCACTTAACCACAACCACCACCATCCTCATATCTCCCGTGGAACAAGCCGGCCGAAATTTGAGTAAGGTGGCAGGCAACTTTGCTGAGGAACAAAAGGATCAATGTGCAACTAGAAGCACAAAGGATTGATATTGTAGAAAGTACACTGAATAAGAGAATAGATGGGCTTGAGAGCAATCTAAACCAAAAAATTGATAACCTACAGTATTCCATCACCAAGATCAACAAGTTGCTAGAGGTACAAGAAGGAGGAAGGTTCCCTTCCCAAACAAAGGCTAAACCCAAAGGGAACGATGAGGTAGGATCATCCAACAATTCGGAATGGATGAGGTTAAGGCTATAATTACCCTAAGAAGGGAAAAGAGGTTGATCAACCCATGCCAAAGCTCTGTCAGAATCTGATCAGAGGAGAATGCAAATTGAAAAATTCTCCTAAAGGAAGATTCAATGAAATACTGCATACCACCTCCATTTGCCAAGCACTTAGAGGTAAGAAGAAGGCATCTCAGCCAGCGTGCATTTTAGAAGTCTTAAGGCAAGTGAAGGTTAACATACCTCTATCAGGGGCATAATCAAACAAGTTCCCCGCTTATGCAAAATTTTCAAAGATCTTTGCACAATCAAGAAGGATTAGGCATTGAGAAAAAGGGCATTTCTTAACGAACAAGCCGCCATAATCCAATGTAAGAATCCGGGCCAACACAAGGATCCGTGATCTCCAATTTCAAATAATATTGGTGGAATTGCATAGACAAGTCATTTGACCTAGAGCCAGTGTGAACCCACGCCGCATTCGTATACAAGCGCTAGGTTTAGGTGAACTAAACCGACCAACATCACACTTTCATTGGCCGATAGATCGGTAAAAATCCCTAAGGGGATAATTGAGGATGTCTTGGCGAAAATAGAAATCTCTACTACCCAAGATTTCAGAGTGCTCGACACCGAGCCAATTGCAAATGAACCCAATCATATTCCAATCATCTTAGGAAGACCATTCTGCCACAAGAATGCAATAATAAATTGTTTAATGAGTCATGCAACTTACTCTTTGGTACATGACTATGGAGTTGAACATCTTCTATCCGAATAACAAGCAAAAGTTGCTAGAACATGAAATCAAATAACCGATGAAGTTGTTTCAAATGTTCCGCATGCAGGAAGACAAAGGGTCTGGGGGAATTACAGGAGAATCGCCAAGGAGATGAAGAGATATTGTCTTAAGCATCAACACCCACCGTGAAGCCAATTGCTCAATTCAAAGCCATCACCGAGGACCACTTCCAACAAATGGGCACCCAAAACAATGGAGTCAACCTGTGCTACTGCAGAGCCGAGGAGATCATTCTCCTCAATTTCTGAGTAATTTTTTTGAGAATGAGCCAAGTTCCTGTTTTCAAAAACCGACCGCAGCTTCATAATTTTGCTTTTGTTTTAATTCACTAATTTTAACATTTTTATTATTTTTGAAAATTTTTAATTTATCAAGCCTAATGCTTTAGTACTTCTTGCTTTTATAATTATAGTACTTAGTATTAATTTTTACTTACGCTTTTATATATAGTAAATTTTATTATAATAATTTTTTTATTTCATATATTAGTTAAGTAATTAATATAGTAATTTTGAATTTCGTAGTTAGCTAGTGGCCAAATTCGCTAAAATAATAAAAATGGCGCTGGAGACCCTTCTGGCCGCCTCAAACAAGCCTATTTAAACCTTGGGGGCTTGTCCATTTTGCCATTTCACATTCCCTCCCTCCCAAACAAGCCCCGAGTCTCCTAGCCTCACCGCCTGGCCACCGCGCACCGCCGGGTCATACTGCCCAACCGAGCCGCCAGCGGCCGCCGCCCGCCATGCACCTCACGCATCCCGTCCCTTGCCCGCGCCCCTGGGGGCCCCAACCCGCCCGAGCCCGACCGATCCCCCCGACCGAGCCTCCACTCTAGCCAAGATCAGCCACGCACGCACGAAGTCCCGACTGCTCACAAATGAGTCAGCCGCCTGTACCGAGCCACCTCTACCGAGCCTCTCAGCGAGCCTCATCGCGCCCAGACCCTCTTGCCCGTGGTTCAGCCGATTTTTGCCCCGCCCCAAAGATTCGTCCTCTACTGAGCCTTATTTGGCTATTTTAGAGCCAGTCAAGGTGTACCTAGTGAGCCTCGTTCCATCCGCTTGTTTTGAGTGATTCAACCACCTGAGCCTCATTAAGAGACAGAGCCTCAAATGCATTTTCAAAGAGGCCTGAGCCCTCTTCCAAAAGATTTTATTCAGATTTTAGATATGGTTCAGATCGTAGGGTCCCGCTTCTGGCCACGGTTAGATTCAAGACACTCAAGAGAGGTTCAGCCTCCGGCCCCGGGCTCCAAGATTTCATCACCGGCCCTCGAGGCAAGACTGAGGAGCCTCGTGATTTCGGCTGCTATCAAACACTGACGACCTCGCCCCATCAATTGCACTGGGAGGAGAGTTAGAGGCCCGCCTGCCGGCCCGCACATCGGGCCCTACGAGTCATCTTCCTCTCGACCGCAGCCATCACCAATCACATCGGCTGCAGAGGCGACATCATCGCCTCAGTTGTCACCAGCCTCCCGTGATCGGAGGCCGCTGTTTCGTAGGCACCCCATTCCTGGAATACCGCACTACATTCGAGGGATTCTTCATCAAAGTCATTCTAATGGTATGTTCTGGCTACGAGGGCCGATCCCTGCATTTAGGAGTCCATGAGATTGATCTGAGATTATCCACGCCTCTTCATGACTCCGAGGCAAGATTATTACCTGGCACGAGTGGCGCCATAGCCTATCATTCTATGACATCTCGAGGAGCAGTATTTGTCCGCGTGAGCTTCGGGGCCTCTATTGATGATCGCCGCGAGTACCTGTGAGCGGCCTATATTTCGCGAGTTTTCTGGGGCCTCGTGATCACGCCAATGCAGAGGGTTATAGAGATCGGGCCCACCGACCCCATCGAGAGATGGTTCGAGCGACCGGCCGTAGACACCCACAACTGACCAAGATTTTACAGAGGCAAACTACTGGGGAGGCCGGCGACGACCACGATGTCTCGTGTGGACGAGTCCGTTCTCGCTACAAGATTATGTACGTGGAGGGAGCCATCTGAGGGGCTCTTTACCGATCTCAAAGGATACCGCTTATCCTCCGAGGCCGGGTGATGACCTCCTTGATGCATTTCGAGGATAAGGTCCACCTGGCGGCTCAGCGCGGAGCAGAGTCTTCCGCTGCGTTGATGCCGGTGACTACTCTCGCTGTGTTCTAGAGCATCTGGGATTCCCGGAGGAGCCCAGCATCGAGAGGAGAATTAGGATGCCCTCCGGGTTCCTCGCTGGCCGGAGCGTGGTGATGACCATGCCCGTATCTTCCATCTCCGACACAGCCAGGTGACTGTGGAGGGAGGTATCTGATCGGGGTAGAGTCGAGGACTCCTTACGCAGACGTATATGCCTGCCCCTGAGCCCGAGATGCAGAGGAGTCCAGCTCCGCAGATGTCACCTTCATCTCCTCCTCCACACACCACATCCGCAGCTGCAGCTGATACACCCGGCCCATCTTATTCAGCACACCACTCACCTGAGTATGTTCACGCCAGCTCGCGAGATAAAGGTGTGTGATGATGCCATCTCGCTCTCACTAGCAAATTTCACACAAGCAAAGACAGATCGTGAGGTCGGCCCAAAGGTCACTCTTATGCTTCAGCAGATCATGACGCACTTTAGGCCTTCCTCGTGTTCCTCGATCAGAGAGAGGAGCCCACCACGCATTTAAATCTATTTGATGTTTCTGTCAGTAAAGAGCAAAGAGCCTTTCGTACCTACCACCACCACAAAGAGCTGAGGTGGTTAGGTTTCTTTTTGTGATTTTTATAGTTACCAAATTCTTTATCAACTACCTACTTCACTTTACTAGGATTTATGTATTAGCCATAAGAGGCAAGATACTTTTGTTTGTTTAGCTTTGTATTCATGTATTGTTTTACTGGGCTATATCAAAGCCATATTCATCTATATATATATATAGATTTTCGTATACCATGTTTTCGTACTTACTATGTATATTTGTTTTTCTTTTCAATTGAACAATTGAATCATACAATTGGACAATTGAATTGCCTTGTGTTGGAAAATTGAATCATTGTTTGTCACCTTTATGTTATTAAATTCCATGCTTGAACTACCTCGTCAATTGAAGTTCCAACATGATCAACTTGAAAAATTTCTCCCTTATGCTAATTCACACACGCACTCCGCATTATTTCAATAGGTCATGGAATTTGTTTACTCCTTTCGCTTGCATAGTCGGCCTTAAGCAGTTGGCAACCTAGGATAGGTTTGTGTTACCCATTTGAAGACCAATGTAGTCTCCCAAAAAGGAAAAGAAAAGAAAAAGCAAAAAGAAAAAAAGAAAAAGAAAAATAAAGTCGTGAAGTTTTGCCTTGAAACCCGAGCACGGTCCGAGGGGTGTATGGCGAAAGCCTTTGAAACCCGATGCCCTAAGCCTTAATTGGCTGGGAGTCATCGATTTAGTGTTCGTTACATGGGTGGATAGGTAGAGTCTAACGACGTGTTGGTGCTTGATTTTCGAAGTCATTCAGAGTCCGGGGTGAAGCCTGTAGAGTTTGTGGTCGCGATCTCGCTCGATGTCCCAAACCTTAATTGGTTGGGAGTCATCGGGTGGACTCGCTACACGGACTTCGGTGAAGTCGGATTTAAGCATTGCACCCTAAGCAATATAGTTGAATAAAGAGAGAAGTGCTGTGAATTATCCTTATCTAGGTTGTTCAACGCCTTAAGGCCATGTCATATGTGTTGGGGAGAGGACAATTTCAGAATTTATCAAGGGATCCAGTTATATAAAGAACCATTGCACTTAGTGGAAATTCAAGTTGAGAATCATGGAATCAATATTGACCTAAAAAAATTTGTTCTTGTATGGTTTTGGCTCTTTCATGTCGGTTTTCAAACTTGATGTCCATTTTTCGCCAAGGACAATGTTTATAGCGTAACATACACCTTGGAATCATAAACTTTTTTGAAAATCACTACATACATCTCCTTTTGTTTTTACTGCTAAGGGACTAGCAACGCTTCGTTAGTGTGATTAGTGCCTAAAAAGTGCATTTTGAACCTCATTTTAGATAGGTTTTGAGTGCTTTTGCGCGCTAATCATGTCATTTATGCCAATTGAAGTGTTCAAGCTCCTTAGTATCACTTTATGCCGCGTTTAGAGGGTATTTTTGGTTGTTTTGCAGGTTTTTACGTACTTTGGGAGTTCAATATCGACATATGATGAATCATGTTGATTGAACTCAATTGTCAGCCATCAAACATACCAAAAATCAAAGAAAGAATGAAGGCAAAGTGATGGAAATCGATGCAAGGGAGGACAGAAGCAATGCAAAGGATGAATCGCCAGTCTCAGGGTTCGCTAAGATCGAAAATTTCGTCGATCATAAAATTTCGCTTAACCTAGCCAAATTTCGCAATCTTAGCTTGGGGCTCACCAATTTTCGCTTAGATTACCAGGTGAATTTCCCGCCAGGCAATCGCTCCCATGGTTCTTGCACTACATCACATAACCTCTCGCTGTTAGCAAAATTCTCGCAGCTACCAAATCACCACCGCCAAATAAATTTTCACAGATTTTCGCTTATTCTGGTGATTTCACTAACTAGCTTAAATTTTTTGGAAGTATTAGCTTAAATTTTCACGTTTAGCGAAATTCTTTTTGGAGTTCTTTTAGCGAAATTCCATCGCCTTGTCATGCTTTTGAAATTAATGCAACCACTTCAATTTTGTGTATTACTCCTCATTCCTAAAATTAGTCAAATTGTTAGGGCTTCGGGTATTTTCATACATTGCGGCCTATATAAGCCCCTCCCATTTTGTAACCCTAAGCAACAAATTGAGGAAGCAATTTTTGTAAGTTTTTATTTTTTGTCCTTATACTAGCTTAGTGCTTTGCTTTTTCTCTCTTCTCTCTCCTCTTTCCCTTTATTTTCTCGGGTCAAACACCCTCTTGAGGATGACAACTCAAGAGATGCTTCTCGCGTTCTTCCTTTCTTGAAGAGAAAGGAAGCTAGCTTGGTGGTGGGGCATAAGGTGTTGTCCTCTTGTATTAAAAGCCATGTGTACCGTGTTTATGGCCCTATCTTCAAAATATTGTCATCAGTACTAATGTTATTAATTGGGCCAATACTTACCATAAAGCCTTCGTGATACAGTTGCATACTTATTTCTAGATGCAATCAGGGTTCATTGGGGATGGTCTTACGAGCCTCCGAGATGATATTTAATGTTAGGGTTTCAAACCGAAAGGGGCACAGATGCATGTTATCCGTGTTAACTCAAATAGGAGTTGATTTTAGGTGAGGTTTGCTAGTTAAACATAGATCCTGGCTTGTGGCTTCGACTATAGGTCGCTTGTCATAACGCGAGGATAAAAACCCGAGGACACTTGCTCGCTCTAAGTTACCAAGTTAGTGACCTAAATCTTCAGTTAACTTTTCACGCTCATTTTCGCTTTTACAGCTAATCGCTTTCAAACTCATCACACTGCTTTTGAAACAAAAATCCAAAAAGTCCGCATAGAAAGTCTTACCTTCGCGCACTTATGCAAATCCATCTGTGGATGAAAACCCATCCCCTCGTGTTCGAATTTAGATCATCATATCAAGTAAAGAGAGTCGACTAACAAGTAGTAATAGGAACTTAGGTGTATATAAATTTTGTTGATTTTAGCTCAGCCTACTGTGGCACGAATCACACACAAGACAGAGGATGTCTGCGAAAGAAACAGAAGGAAACTGAAAGGAGTGGGAGAAATGAGCACGAAAACCGAAGAGTCATCATTATCATAAGACAAATGACGGCGACCAAGCCCTAACTAATCCAGCCCCGAAAGCGCACACGTGGAAATCTGCACCCGGGCCAGACACGTTTATAGCTCCTTGGCCCACGTACGCCGTATTGGCCAAGGGTCGGGGCAACCGACAGGTTCGAAAATAAGGCCCACAGCCCACTTGCCAAAGCCCAAGAAAGAGGCCACCCAACGAAACACTCGTGCCCATCGCTAAACCCCAAAAGAGAGAGACATGCCCATCAAGCATTCAGCCTTTAAGGCCAAAGATTCAAGCCTTTGGTGCCAGCCCACGAGGTCCAACCCATCAGCCCAAAGACCGATTATGGAAGTTTCCTATAGTACGTAAAATAGAATAATCCCAAATATATTATTCCGCAAATCCAACCAAACCTCACCAATAAGGAAAGAAAGACAATAATAGATCATCATCAAATCGGATCCCCCAATAAGGAAGGAAGATTATCCCAAATAAACTGCTTTCTATATCCTTTACCAAATCCGATACCGAGCACACACATAAAACATCCCATCCAATGGAACTATCCAGTCACATCAACTCGCTTTCGAACATCTACTATAAAATACAAGTGTGCCACCCCATCGCGGAAAGGTACGCCAATACTTCAATACTATATCGATACGCATCCTCACACGAGGCACACATTCGCCTCTAAGCAAAGCCTCTTTTCTCTCAAAGAAAAGAAACCGACTTGAGATTTGAGCGCGGCCATCTGCCAAGCCCGCCGACCTTCTTTCTTGTTTTTCGCAGCCGATCCTACAACCTAGATCATCCGTGGTCGCAATCTAACCTGCACGCGAACTAAGATCCGCTTTAACGACCCTTAATACCGCCTCCAAATTCCCACTCCGGTTGAAAAAGCATCATCACTAACAAACCCTCCTCTAAGTTAAACCGATTCCAATCCCACGCCAGGTTTATAACCTTTGGTGCACGCCATACATACTCCAAGAAGCTCCCTCAATCGGATGAACATTTCAAGACTGAAAGGCTTGGTGAGTAGGTTAATGTCAAACCCAAGTAAGCTACACAAGCAAGCACTTAAATGGCTTAAATATGAGATACATTTCAGATTATCAAACACCAATATGTGGATATATATATATATAGGATGCCGATCGTATATTGACTGATAAACGTGAAAGTCGACAAGATTTAACATGGCGAATACAAAAACGCTCGCTCAGTTCAAACGTTCCCCTCCAGATTTTGATACTGAACCCCCGCCCAGCCGCCAACGATCCGCCAATCCCACGGTGCATTGTGCGTGTGGAGCAGTTCTCAAATGGTCAAAGAGCCCGAGTCTTGTGGCACGAGCCCAACAACCGGGCTAACTGACATCGGGCACCTTCACGAGGACGTTAGATCACACTACTCCCCACATTCTCTTGAGCATGTTAGACACTGAGTCCGAGGACCGAAAACCGACCAGCTCATCGCTTGACCTTATAATCAGATAAAGCTAGAGGGCACAAACTTAGGTATCGTTTGTTTTTTGGTTTTTTGCTGAAAGCTAAATAGCTTTTAGCATTCAACCTATTTGTTTTTTAACTTTTTCATAACTTATTAATGCTTTTTCTTAATGCTTTATTTGAATGTTTTTTTCTATTAAGAAAAAACTATATACTATAATATAAGAAAATCATATTTTGAATATCTAAACTAAACTCCTCACATCCGTTTCTACGTTTTCAATTAAATAGAAGCATGTATATTTTTATATTTTTATTTAAAAATTAATTGTCTCAAAATTTAGATAAAAATTAAAAGATTGATTTTCTTTTTGGAAAAAACAAATGACTAATTACTTAATCCTATTAAGCACTATTCAGAACAAAAAAGCTATTTAGAATGAAGTAAAAACAAAAAACACCACCTTAGTTTGATAAGGGCGTGGGGTGACATGTGAACTATTACGAACTCCGCTGCCATGACTTCCACTACACACTCCGCTCCCACGATGTCCATCACCATGGCCTCAGACTTAGTCAAATAAAGACGTAGGGTGACACGTGGACTATCACGAACTCCATTGTCATGACTTCCACTACACACTACTTTGCTCCCACGACGTCCATCAACATGGTAGATGAGGAACCAATTATAGGAGGCCACATGGCATCCATTAGTAGCTAGTAAGTCAATTGGAATCAGGTCACCTAGTTTTCCATCTATGGTGGGACGACTAAGCGACTTTACATATCACTTGGAATCATTTCCTAATGTATGTATTTTTTTAAGTAAGTCAATTAATATTAAAATTAATGTAGATAGAATTAATTTATACAATAGTTTTCCTTAGGGTACAACTTTTGTTTTAAAGCTAAACACTTTAGTTAGTAGTAAACTATCCTAACTTTTTGTTTTTGAGCCTAGTACACATGGATTGAACGTTTAACATAGAAAAGAAAAAAGTTAGAGTTTATGATTTTTTTTTTTTTTTGAAAAACATGAACAAGAAAGAAATAACAGTTTTAAAAAACATGAACAAAAAAAGTGCAGGGCTTGAGTACCAAGAATGATGATAGAAATGGAAATGGACTAGGAGTAGTACTTGGTGATGAATTAAGTGCAGAATAAATATATAAATATGACTCACCAAACACTCAGCGGCTATGGAAATATGAAGAACTGTTGTTCCATCATTCCCCCGCAAATGAGATTTGCTTTGACTAAGTCCTCTAGTTCCATTTTGTTAGCCAGAAACTTGAACATTTGAAATTGACCATACCGGGCTGCACAAAAAATAGGCTTCTCTCCTAACTCGTTGGAGGCTGTTAGCAAGTCCACATCTCTCTCCGCCGCATCTTTCATGGCGTCGCTGGCAGCGACTTCGTGGAGTACTGTGTATCCGTCCTTGTTTTCTACGTCGGAAAGTTTCTGCAGGTTGCTGTCTGTATCTAATGTCTTCAGCAAGTCAAGTACGAGATCTTTTTGTTTGGAGCGAGCGGCCATGTGGAGGGCTGTGTCGTTGTAAATACTGATTTTCCGTAATACGTATTCAGGACGAGCAAGGCAGAGTCGTCTCACCCCCGAGTACTTTTCGTGAACGAAAGCATTGTACAGATCGTTATTGTCCGCCATGATCAGATCATCAGCGACCTCGGAGGAGGGGGAGGGGTAACAGCAGAGCTGAACGTTTGATTAGCGGTGAAGGGCTGGCTGGTTTTACAGTTTGACTCTCAAATTATACAAAAAAATTGGTCTATGATCGACCTCGAGCTGTAAATGTGGTAGGGAAACTTGTGTTTGAACCCATTAATTTGGGAATAATAGCAAAAAAGTATAAATAATGTAAGTACATGGTTTTATAGAAAAAATTTATGTTTTTAGGTACGATAATATATAGATACTATCTTAATAAAATCAGAAAGGTTCCATGCTTTATTAAATTATTACGTAGATCTGCATTTCATCATACTTGAAATATAATTATCTAAATGAGAATGCACCGAATCCATGTATTTTACATTTCAGATATCTTCTTTCAGAATTATTCTCAAATCACTTGTACAAACACAAGCTTTCAATATTGTATCTAAGAATTTGTGATGTTTTTTTACTAATCTAGTATGAACATAAAAATTCGAGATGACCAAACCACTTTTTAAAAAATCTGTTTTCTTATTATAAATTTGGGTTGTTAGGTAATGCTCCCATCTTATAATGCAAATCAGTAAGACGTGCAGAAATAAATTGTATTTGGAAGAAAGTCAATGTTTAATTTAATATTAATGTAAAATTTTTAAGACAATGACACGGTTATATGTTTAAAATACCATATATTTTTTTAGAATAGATAAATTTATAGATTCAAATTAGCAATACATTTCAAAAAACACATAATCAAAAGTTTTACAACCCTTAGACGATGACGTAGTATCCCGATTCATACCAAAGAGAAACAAGTCAAGGCTTACATATTTGTATATTGACGAGTATGATTTGAATTGAATACTATGTTTTTCCATATGAAACGCTAATGCGAAAACCTGCGCCAAGAATGATGGAAAGTGTGATTTCATGCCAAGGAAATTATGAAACAACTTTATTGAAAGAGAAAATTCAAATCTAGGAAATGATGATGGAAAGTGTGATTTCACTTCAAGAATGACAAAAAAATCATCACTCATATCCATAGAACAAGGGGCTCAAGGAAACAACAGAAGAAAGGACAACTAGGGTTTTCGGAGAGAAGAAGGGAGGAAAAGAGTGGTACTTTAAAATACAATACCTTAATAATTAAAAATTTGTATAAAATTTATAATATATTATTCAAAATCTATTTTCTTATAAATGTAAGTATTTAGGTAATGCCTCTCATCTTATAATCTAATCAATAAGACGGTGAGTAATAAATTATATTTGTGAGAAAGTCAACGTTTGATTTAATATTAATATAAAACTTTTAAGATAATGACACCATTATGTGTTTAATATACAATACCTTAATAATTAAAAATTGTATAAAATTTATAATACACATTATTTAAAATCTATGTGCTTGTAAATTAAAGTAGTTAGGTTATGTATCCCATCACATCCTCCAAATAAATAAGTCTTTACTTAACCCAAATGAATAAACTTTTACCTGATATAACCTAAGTTTGTGGATCAAATATATTTTAAAATGGGAATAATCACTAGGTAATATTTAATAAATGTAATATATCTATATTACTTAATATGAGTTTAAAAGATTCTAGAAAATGAAACCCTTGATTCATTTATGTTCAAAATACAATACATTGTTAGAATGTACTTGATTATAAATTTGATTTTCTATCATCCGTCACATCCTCCAAATGAATGAGACTTTACCTAACCGGAGTTTGGAAGCAATTTGAAATACCAACTGGTCGATGATTTTAAAGAAATTTAATATTTTCTCACTTAGGATGAATATATAATTTGAGAGAAGGAATCCCTTACAGGGAGCTCGGTTGGCTTAGGACCCTGTCTCACAAGGCGGTGGATTCCGGGTTCGAGCCTCCCGGGGGGACACTGGGGAGTATTCTTACCCGACCGGTTCTCCGAGGCCCCTAGGGGATTATGGGGATGCGTAAACGGACCGATCACCTTAGGTTATCAAAAAATATATATATATATATATATATATAAAAGGCCTTTCATCCAATTACTTGAATTGATGCCAATGTCCTAGTTATAGATCTAACAAAGATATATATTGAGCTTAATTTCAAGTTTAATATATCACATTATTAAACATTATAATATCATCCAATTTCAAGGTCACTTTACATATCATGTTATAGTATTTTTGTTTTTATAAGGAGTCGAACCTAGAACCTCTCAGATTCCCTTTACGGTATTTTACCACATGAGTCATGCCTCGTGGAGAAATTAATATTAATTTAAGAATACCTTTCTTTATATTCATTAACTAATCCCACTTGCTCTACTATAGGCAAAATCATACTAAATTATGAAAGTGGAGCTCCATTTATTTATGATTAACCTAACTCATGTCCAAGTGGATCTCTTTTCCATGCCATGTGTACATGCCAGCTCACATGATTGGGTCGCTCTTGTGAAGATGAAAATAGAAAAGATAACAGGGAAAGGAAATATGCACAATTTCACCTGTCTCAAATCCACGTACCTTCAATTATCACTATAGTTCTTATAATAGGTCTATTTTTAATTATTACATATTTATAAAATTTATATTTCTTATCGACACTATGAAATTATATTGAATATGACAAATTATATCGGATATAAAAAAATGCATATTAGTAAAAGGAAATTATTGTGAGGGTTAAATTTCAGTAGTGAGTAATAAATTAGTAAAAAATTATACTAATAATAAATAAATAAATTAGAAAAAGCTGATTACAAATGAACCCTTTAAAGATAAAAAAATGTGATGTTCTACATGTGGCAGATTGATGCTACCTCTTTAATAACTTATAATACAATGATTCTGCATAATACTGATTAGCTTTCTTCCCCGCACCATGCAATAATATTAAATTTTGTGGAAATTACTTGCTGCTCACCAAAATCAATCAAAAGATAGGAGAAAGAATATCAGTGTAGAGTTCTATTTCTACCAGGCTTCAGAAAACGCTACATACATATCACCCATTATGTCTGCAAAAGATATATATATTTATGGTCTCTGAAAATAAAGTTTAAAACAAATACTTACATAGACGATGAAACCAAAAGAGTTCTGGGTAATCATGTAACTATTCATCTCATGCATGTGCCTTAAACGAGTTCCTCAAACGAGATTTGATGGCATGGAGTAGGCTCTATCTAGCTTCAAATCGAGATAGGAAGCCCAAGTCCAATGATGAATTTTATTACTATTAATTATTTATTTAATTTTATTTTTGGATTTATCCGATAGTATTTTTGGATTTATCTATTAGGATTTTTGGATTTATCCGTTATGATTTTTGGGATTATCCATTAGGATTTTTGTTTGTCCTTATAAATAGCACCTTATGTTATTTGTTTTTAATAGACTTGATTAATATTGAAAAATCTGCACTTCGTTCGCTTTTTTCGTTTTCTTTTATTCTTCGTAGCCGAGCTACATCAGTTTGGCATCAGAGCTTAACTTCGATCCGAGATCAAGTTATTTATGTTTATTTTAAGTTCTGCGGCCTCAACCATCGGTTATTCCCCAAATTTCTTTTCACCATAGACTCACCCCGTCGCGCCCGCATAACACGCCGGTTTGCCGAGTTCGTGCGGCGCTCCCGTTTTTCTTTCATCGAAATTTTCCTTCGTTTTCTCGGGAAAAGAACCAAATCAGCCCACCTCCATCGCCAAATCACGCCCACCGCCACCAACAAGAAGAACAACAAATTTCTCCCTATAAATCAAATCAAACTCCACAATTTTTCAACTCCGTAGACTGCAACTGTTGGGCTCCATTACTTGTTTGCCAATCCAAGCATTGTAATAAGAGCTTTTCCACTGTTGCAGGACCTAACCCCATTTAATAGCCAATAGCCTCCAAACTCAAACCCTCCAAACCCACTCGATCTATCTAAAGCCAAAATTACATCCCAAGTTAGATTCCACGGCATCACCGCAAGAAGCACATCGGAGACATCGAGAAGCGGCTCGGTACAAGTAGCAGGTGGGAATAAGAGAGAAATCAGAACAGTGCATGAGAGGCTCTTTTTCAGGTCATATCAAAGAATTGCACATTTGATTTGATTTCCTTGCAACCACGCTAAGGAATTGTAGGCGTCCTAAAGGTTCTTCAACGGGTACATTTTCTTTTACTTTGAAAACTCAGTTAATATTCGTGATATTTAAGCATATTTTGTTTGATTGTTTTAGGTTTCAGTTTCTTTGATAGAGCATAAAGAGTATTTAAAAAAAAATTTTTGTTTTTTTTAGTTATTCTTTCGTGACTCGTGCACTCAGTGATATATAATCACATCACATTTTTTTTTTAGATTTGTGTTTGTCAGACACATATAGTTTATAAATTTCTTTTACTCGAAATTTAGATTCTATCTCAGCATGTCAGCCACCAAAAGTGATATTGTTGCATCTTTTTTTTCACCTAACCCAAATGATCCAATTGAGAGACTCAATAATTTTGACTTAAGACTACAAGCTTATCTCAAGATCTAAATGATAGTCTAGTTTGGGCTACTCACACGCGATGCCAATAACGCACACCTATCTGGCCACGCATCGTAGGTAATTTAAATTAATGTGTGGTCAATTGACTCACCATTAACTGCCTCGAACAACAAACTCATGCAATAACAAAAACGGACTTGCTTTTAAAACATCCGGTAAACATGAGATAGGTGATCATGTCGATGAAACTGTTAGGAAACACGTCGGGTCACCACACACTGGGGGTTTAAGTCCTTCTAAAGGTTCACATCAATCTGATGAATTCGTAAATGGTTTGCATGACAATTTGGGTAAAATGAACTTGGGTAGTCATTCAATTGCTCAACCTCACACAAGGTTACCTACAACGAGACCCTCCCTAACTTAGGTGATCAATTTCAACCCGCTAATGTCAACTTCCCATTAGATTACTAACCACTACAAATCACCACCAAATCCAAAGGAGAAGATGTCGCCCTCGATACCGTACCTTGGGGTTAGTGGTGCTCGGGGGTAGACGATAGGCAGGTTAGACAACCTCAAAGGGACATCACAAAAAGTTAAGGTTAATGCCCTGATTTGATGGCAGACCGATCCTAATGCTTTCTCCGATCGTTAGTTGCTATCGAGGAATATTTTAATTTGGTATGAAATGATTGATATGAATCTGCCCGGTTTGCTAAATGAAATTAACCAATTCAAATGGCGATGTATTGGGCGTAATGTTGCAAGACATGCTTCGTCTGGGTGAACCACCTATCACCCAATGGGCTGTTATGAAAGCAAAGTTGCAAGACAAGTACATTCCTCCATCATACAAGAGCCAATTATTTTCCACCATGATTAATCTAAAACAAATGACTCTTAGTGTAGCTGAATATTCTGCTAAATTTGAGGAAGTTAGACTTAGGTGTAGTGAGTTCCATGCTAAGGACCAGTTCTGCCGGTTCAGACTCGCTTTGTTAATGGTCTTAGGTTCGACATTCAAAGAATGGTTGGGACAGTATGCTCCACACACCGTAGGATGAAGTCAAAAAGCCTTAGAAGTCGAGAAGTTCAATAGACCCTCCTCCTCTTTTGCACACACAGGTCAGTCCAAGCCCTAATCCATGTCATCAAACGATAATACTACGCCTAATAACATTAGGAGCAAAGAGTCTATTTTACGTAACTCTCTTCCTGTTGCTTCTCCTATTGCGTCTAAGGCTAGTAACTCATCGATTGTCTGTCATAAGTGTCATCATAAGGGTCATATCAAGGCCTTGTCAGCCCTCAACGTACACACTAGATGTTGAACAAAGTATTTTGGAGAATGAGGAAGACCAAATTATTGATCCTTTAGATTATTCCTTGGTGATGAAGCATGATCTTTCATTAAAGTCACGATGAAGATGCATGTGTTAAGTGTGGTTCAAGTGTGCTATCCACAACTCAGATAATGATCATTGGAAGCGCATTAGTATTTTCACACAAATTATACGAGTGGAGATAAGAAATGTAAGTTAGTGATTGATGGGGGAAGTTCAATGAATGTGGGTTTTAAGGATGCCGTTAAATTGTTAAACCTGAAAGTAGAACCACATCCAAATCCATTTAGAGTACCAAAGAACGACCATATTTGCCTGTCACTCAAAGGTGTCTAGTCTCTATTTAAATGGGGGATTATAAGGATGAAATCTATTGTGAGGTGCTACCCATGGATGTTGCCCATATTCTTTTAGGCCGCCCTTGGCATTATGATCTTAATGTTACCAATTTTGGTAAAGATAACATTTATTCCTTTAAGTACAAGGGCAAGAACATTATTTTGAGACCTGCTAAGCCTAAAGTTTGCATTGGTAAACGTGACATCTCTAAACTTCCTGAAAGGAATTTGCATATTTTATGTAAGCAAGCTTGAGAGAGAGGATTTGAGACTGGTGGCAAAGCTAGCATTAGTGGCAAAAAGAAGTTCCATCTGATTCTTCTATTGTCGATGTTCCTTTGAAGTGAAGAATTTGCTAGATGATTTTGTTGATATGGTGCCCGATGAGTTGCCTAGTGAACTACCACCTTTAAGAGACATCCAACATGCTATAGATTTAGTTCCAGGTTCTCAACTGCCTAACCTCCCACATTATAGAATGAATCCTAAAAAGAGAGACGAAATAATAAAGGGGGCAGAAGGACTTTAAAGATTTGTTACATAAATTCTTAGTCCTTGTGCAAAGGCCACTTTGTTGACACTCTAAGAAAGATGGATCTTGAGAATGTGTGTGGATAGTAGATTTCATCAATAAGATCACAAATAAATATAGATTTCCATCCCTCTCCCCCAGGATATGTTGACCAAGTAGCTTGCTCTAGTTTGGGTTCTCTAAGATAGATTTGCGTAGTTGGTTATCATCATCAAATTGCAAGAAGCCGTGAGATGAGGAAAAAAACCGCATTTAAAAAAAACACAAGATGGTTTGTTTGAGTGGTTAGTCATGCCTTTTTGGTTTATGTAATGCTCCTAGCACTTCATGAGAGTTAGCTTAATCTTTGTCCCGCGAACCCTCATTGGTAAATTTTCGTGGTCTACTTTGATGACATATTGATCTATAGTCAATCCAAAGAAGAGCATTTAGCACACCTAAGATACAAAGTTTTACTCACTTTCAGCGAGGCCAAGCTTTCTTTGCGTTAACCTTAAGAAGTGTTCTTTATGCAACCCCATGTGTGCTTTTCTTTAGGCTTTATTGTGTCCGAATACGGCATTTCTCAACCGATCCTAAAAGGTTGTAGTTATTAGGAGGCCTAATCCACAATCTATCACCTGAGACTCCTGTAGTTTTCTACATGGTTTAGCTTCTTTTATAGGAGATTTATAAGGGGATTTAGCAATTATTATGGCTCCTATCACCGAATGTTTAAAGAATAAGGAGTTTCAATGGTCTAATGTTGCCAACCAGGCATTTGGAGAAATCAAGGTCAGAATGACTGAGGCACCGCTTTGGTAGATATCCCATTTTAGTAAAGTTTTTTGAGGTTGCTCAGGATGCACTGTGTAGGTATTGGTGGTGTCTGAGTCAAGAAGGTCACCTTTATAGCTTTCTTTAGTGAAAAACTCAATGATGCTAAAAGACGATATTCTACTATGAGGTAAAGAGTTTTATGCTATAGTGCAAAGTCCGCGGCTGAGGTTTTATTTGTTGCCGAACGAATTTGTGTTGTTTTCTCGACCATCGCTTTAAGATATTTAAACTCACAAAAGAAATTGAATGTCGACATGCTAAGTGGGTTGAATTTCGTCGAATATTCTTTTATGAGCCATCCACGCTCGTATTGAAAACAAAAGCCGCCGATGCACTTAGTCGACAACTGCTACACTTCATCGCATGAGTGCTCATGTCATTGGGTTTGATAGGATTGAAAATGAGTATTCTATTGTCTCGACTTTGGTATTATTTATAATGAGGTTAGTAATGGTAACCGCCAAGGGTGATTCCATCTCCTTGTTGAAATGGGTATTTGTTTAAAGTGACTAAATCTGTGCATACCTTTCGAACATCATTTAGTGGATTTATTAGTTTGGGAGATGCATGCGGTGTGGTTTAGTCGGGGGCATTTCCTTGGGGAGTGGATAAAACTATTGCATTAGTTGAAGATAGGTTTTATTGGCCTTCTAAAAAGCGGATGTTGCTGGATGGTCAGACAATGTAGAATATGTCAAATAGCTAAGGCTAAGAAACAAAACACCGGCTTATATACTCCTTTACCCGTCCTCATGAACCTTGAAAAGATGTTAGTATGGACTTTGCTTCGATTGCCTAGACTGGCTAGAGGACATGGATTCATTTTGGTTGTTGCTGATGATTTTCTAAGATGTTACATTTTATTCCATGTAACAAAACCAATGATGCTTCACATGTTGCTAAATTGTTTTAGAGAAGTTGTTAAATTGCACGGTTTGCCTTCCACCATTGTATCTGAGAGGGATGTGAAATTTGTTAGCTATTTTGGAAAAACCTTTGGAAATTGTTTGGCACTACTCTAAAATTTTCATCTCTGCTTCATCCCCGACCGATGGGCAACCGAGGTTGTTAATCGTAGTCCGGGTAATATGCCAGGTGTTCGTCAGTAAAAACAAGGTGTTTGGGATTTAACGGTCAACAACCCGAGTTTGCC
Organism: Tetrastigma voinierianum; assembly: GCA_016808115.1. Lineage (NCBI taxonomy): Eukaryota > Viridiplantae > Streptophyta > Magnoliopsida > Vitales > Vitaceae > Tetrastigma > Tetrastigma voinierianum. The sequence goes on along the minus strand of JAEQBH010004613.1, from coordinate 109,954 downwards.
TATAACAATTTCAAGTAACCGCTCAACCGTAAAGTCCTTTCCAAATTGTTAATGGCTACTCTCACCCGTACACCTATTGATCTTGTTCCTTTACCACCTCACATGCGTGTATCTCGAACCTCGTTAAAACTTTGCAAAACACATCCATGACTTACATGCTTAGATTAGGCGAAAAATTTCTCTAAGTAATGAGGAGTATAACCTGGCTGCTGATGTGCATCGTAGATCTAAAGAATTTAATGTTGGTGACTATGTTATGGTTCGTATTCGTCCCGAAAGAATTCAAAAACGCTTTTTCAAAACTTTATGCAAGCCATGGGCCCTTATTCTATCATTCGTAAAATGGGATCTAATGCATATCTTCTTGATTTGCCTAATGACATGGATATTAGCCCTGTTTTCAATGTAGAGGACTTGCTACCTTATCGAGGCACTTTTGAGCCTTCTACTTTGCCTTTTAGTGTGTCTGCAGGTGAAACTAGCAAAGGTGCACCCACTATGCCTTCGTTACAATTTTCTAAGGAGATGGTGTATACTATCCTTGATGATGAGTTCTTGAGTTCTAAAGATGGTGGGTTTCGTCGTTTTCTTGTCAAATGGCATGGTCGTCCCGATTCCTTGCGTTACTTGGATACGTGAGGATTATTCGGCCATTTGGATTCTTCATTGTTGGATTGCTACCTTTCCTTTCATAATTTTCGAGTCGAAGTTCTTTCAACCCGGGAGGAATGATGAGGGGGTAAATGAGTAAAGCCCATATCTGTGCCTAAACGGTGATAGAAGCCCAAGTCCAATGATGAATTTTGTCATTATTAATTATTTATTTAATTTTATTTTTTGATTTATCCATAGTATTTTGATTTATCTTATTGCATTTTTTGGATTTATCCGTTATGATTTTTGGGATTATCCATTAGATTTTGTTTGTGCTATAAATAAAGATCTTATGTTATCTGCTTAAGAGACTGATTAATATCAAAATCTGCAATTGCTCCGCTTTCTCATTCGTTTTCTTTTATTCTTCGTAGCCGAGCTACATCAAGATTCTTTTTCTTCCTTCAAACTTGATCAAGAGGAGATGCAGACGGCTCAGAAAATCCGGTGTCGATTTCGGGCAGGGAGGAGATCCCACAAATATTCCAACAAAGATGACGCTTAAACGAACAAGCCTTTTCCACAGTCCAGCAAAATCCTTTGAAAACTAGATAGCCAATTAAAAAGAGGAACAAGTGGAATAGTAAAATCAGGATGACAACAATCGCGAAGAATTTCACAAAAATGCTTTTGAACCATTTTCTGCAAGGTCTCAAGACTGCTGAACGTAGAGGTGAATATGATAGAAAAAAAATGGAGACAGGAAGAAATGCAACCACACTCCAAAAAACGTTTTCCTGATTATGTGACATCATCAGAACGATTGTTGCTCCAAATGCCACCGCCTTCATAGAGACCGAGAGGACCAAACATATAATTCCCAGTATCAGCTTCTTAAAAAGCTAGATCTTGAAGTCTTGTAATGGAAATGAGGATGTAAGGATGGAGAGAAATATACCCACAGATGACAAAGCTAAGGCTAGGGAGATCACATCAGCTAAAATGAAAACCAGGAAGAATGGTTTAGAGCGAAGAATTGGAATACCGGTGTTTTGATTAGGACCTCCTGGTATTGTGTGTGGTGAGACTGGCTGCAAAAGGCAGCAGTGGCAATGAAAACAGAAAGAATAGTGCAATCTCAGTGGTTCGCATTAGCCATTCCTGGCATCTTGGTGGAGTTGCTCATTTGCAGCAGCAAATAATTCAGCAGCCTGTTATGAAGTTGTAAGAGGATTATGACTAGATTCTTACTGGCTGACTTCACTTTCTGTACCCACATATGCAACACAACTAGTATCTTCGTTAAAAAAAATTCTACATAAAATTTAAAAATATTAATTTATTTACATTTATATATTTTTATTACACATTAATTTCTAGGTTAGAGTCTCCACTGGACCCGGCCCTTCCTTATGCCTTATTCATGTTTGAAACGTTGAACACCCTATCATTTGACCTAGATATGATGGATAACAGTATCATCCTTTCCTATATTGGACAAAATTAAAAGGTAGTGACTTCTAAGCTTTAGTCCTCATAAATTTGACGTTATTATTTATCTAACAAATTAAACTTCTACTAGTATGGCTTTTATAAATATCATTGGCTTATGAGATTTCTTGGCTTATAAGTCTGCTAGACTACAATGATGAATGAATTAATGGATGATTCTATGATATGTAAACTTCCTCATATGGGGCGGGTTTTATTGGGTACCTACCCCACCATTTATTATTTAATTAAACAAGTTTGTGTAGGCATAATATTTTTTTTAATCAAACCTATGACTATTTTGGGTATTGTTTAAGGGAGAATTATGTTAGATAATTGGATCTTCAAATTCATAAAGAGTTGACGATTATCATGCATAAGTCAAATGGTAGCACCTTCAATGTTAAAACAAACATAAGGGCATATAGAAGGGGAATTCTTTGAGTCCCAATAGGGACAGTTTATTATCTTGAAACTAAAATATATTAAAAAAATATTTAAGTGATAAATATACCCTAGTATCTGTAATCTGAAATTTTCATTAAAAAAACAAATGAAGAATTTCCTTATGTGCAATAATCTGAAAAAAGACATGATAGTAAAACCCTAAAAAATTTTTATCAAACCATATTCTTAGAAAATAAATCAGTAAACAAATTTTTATTCTGAGTCATAACAATTTTTTTTAAAAAAAAATTCTTAAAATACTTTTTAAAACAAAATATTAATATTTTCATAAAGTTATTATAAATTATCACCTAAACTTTGTTTATTTATCTCTTTTTCTAATTTCTAATTTATACATTTAATAATAAAAGAAAGATTATTAAAAATAACTATTATAATGTTCAAATTTTAAATTACATTTTCAACTCATTTAAGATCAATTTTAGACATTTGCGGTTATCAGTTACCTTTGTATTTATTTCCAAAACTTTGATGAATATTGGATCGAATTTTGGAGGTTGACATATGTCTGCATTTTGGGATCCAATTAGCCCTAGAACATAATCCTCCCATTGCTTAATCCTACCCCATCCCGCCTCTCATATACAAAAATAATTTAAAATTTTTAATTTAATTTATTTCTATTGTTAATTTAATAATTATGATAGTACTTTTTTAATAAAATAAGTTGTAAAATTTATAATATTTTATATAATAATTTTAATATCATAGAAAATTTAAAAACAAATTAAAAAAATTAAAGAAATGCTTAAATGGGCTGGTGACCTGTCCTATCAACCTTGCTTGTCCCGTCACATTTAATATTTTAAATGGAATGGAAAAGAGAATTAATATAAATAAATATAAAAGGTTGGATGTGGCATCCCCTCCTAACCAACCCCGTTGTCTATACTCCAATGATAAATGAATTAATAAATTATTCTATGATATGGAAACTGTTTTTTCATACCATATAAAAAGTGAAGCACCGATATATAAGAAAAATGATCTTATTTGTTTACACTTCTAGCAAGGTTCTTTTTATTTATTCTTTGATCATATTTTCTTATTCTTAATACTTAAAGCTCAATCGGCAACTTAGCATTTTTCTAATTTGACACATATCTCTCATCTATTACCTAGCTAATATAAGTTTTTCTTTTTGACAGATCAAATGGGCAGACCCAGTGGATATATATATATATAGCAGCAGCAGTATATATATATATATATATATATATATATATATATATATATATATATATATATGTAAGTATATGTTTATGGTTAATGGGTAAATAGAAGTGTACCTCAAACAAAATTAGCTCATCTTGTAGCTAGAGGGCAAGACTTTGCTTCTTTTCACTTGCCTGGCTTTTTCTTTTTTCTGCTAACCATATGTAGGATTTGAGTTCCCTTTCTTGTCATCCGTAGCCGATGATAGGGCCTTTTGAAAGCACTTCATGCTTAATCACCATGTCAAAATATCAATATGACGGTAAAGAATCATACATGCAATATGTTCATTTCTCCTTATTAGTATGCTTAAGTGTTTGAGGTTGGGAGTAGAGTACTTCTTTGACAATTTCTTGAATGTTTGACATTGTTGCGAGAAATAATGCACTTTCATTTCTCTTCTTGTCCTTATTGGTTGAACTTTCCTTTTTTTCCCAGGATAATTTAGAGGAGTACTCTTCTATTTCACGGTCTTTGTTACTCTCACCTAGGCTCATTGCTTGAGAATTAATATTTGTATTCCATGAGGTATCTTTCTCCACCAAAAGCTTCACGAGCTCTAGCAATGATTTGTATCTTCTTTCAACAAAAAAAGACATTGAAAACTACTTTTATATATATGGTAATGAAAATCATCAGATAGAAAAGCAATTTTACCATATGGATCATATTTCATAAGCATAAAATTTAATTACTAAATAGTAAAACATATAAATATTAATTTAAAAATAAATAACATAATATTATATGAAATAACTAGACAAACTAATATTAAATACTTAGTTCATTGAAATATTGTGCTAAGAGTGACTACATACATGATTGTTAAAGATGTTTTGGACTAATTAAATTGATTACTATTGCAACTTATCTAATCAATAAGGAACCCTCTATATTATTGAATTGCAAGATCCTACATGAGGTTTATGACAATAAAGAGGTATTCTTTTTACTTGAACGTGTTTGCTATGGCTAGAAGTAGTTAATGGTCGGGTAAATCCTTCCAATGACCCCAAAGATCTGAACTCGATGACCATTGGGAGGAACTTTACGGTCAAACTAATTTGAGCCTACTCTTGAATAGCCTAGATCCTTGATTTTTACTGGGTCAGAGATATAGTCGAGGGTTGGTTGGTAAGGTCTGTGGGCCGGTGGTTTTCATTCCTGAGCCCAAGAGCTCAGCCTTTTAGAGCAGAGGAGGGTCTTGATCCTCGGAGCCTAGTAGCTCGGGGGGCTTTTTAAAGCATACAACGGTCAGAAAGTGGTCTCTGGGAGCCCTGAGCCCACCAACTTAGTTTTCAAAGCATAATCAAGCCGTGGTCTGAGCCCCAAAGCCCCGTAGGCTCGGGCCGTGAGCACATAGAGGGTCTCGGGAGCCCCGCAGCCTAGTAGAAGCTCGCCTAGAGCATAATCGGCCGTAGCGTCTTGGAGCCCCGGAGCCCAACAACTCAGTTTTTAGAGCATAACTACTCAGAGTGGGTCTTAAAGCCCCGGTCTAGTAGGGGCCGAAGTTTCAGAGCATAACCGTCGAAAGGGTCTTGAGCCTGAGCCCGCCAAGAGCTTCTGCTTAGAGGCAACTGCTAAGAGAGGGTCTTGGAGCCCCGGAGCCCAACAAATTTCGCTTTTAGGAGCATCACCAAAGAGGGCTCAAGCCCCGTATCCCAAAGCTTTTAGCTTTCGTGAGCGTGAACTAGAAAGGGTCTTGAACTCGAGCCCCGTAGCTTAGTTTTTAGAGCACGTAGAGGGCCTGGGAGCCCCGGGAGCATAGTAGCTCGCAGAGCATAACCCGCCAAAAGGGTCTCGGAGCTCCTGAGCCCCTGAGCTCCAAGAGTTTCTGGCTTTTTAGAGCATAATTGCTCAGAAAGGGCCTACGAGACCCGGAGCCCACCAGCTTAGTTTTCAGAGCATGACTGTTCAGAAAGGGTCTTGAAGCCCCGGAGCCTAGAAGCTCAATATTTAGAGCATAACTGCTCAGAGAGGGTCTTGCAGCTACGAAACCTAGTAGCTCTATTTTCAGAGCATAACTGCTTAGAAAGGGTCTTAGAGCTCCTGTGAGCCCAACAAATTTCACTTTTTTAAGCATAACTACTCGCAGGGTCTTCAAACCCCTGAGGCCTAGCTCGGTTTAGAGCATAACTCGTCATAAAGGGTGGGCTCGGAGCCCCTGAGCCCGAAGAGATCTATTTTCAACATAACCCGCCGTAAAGGGTCTGAGCACGGTGTGCCTGCAGGCTGTTGTTGTGAGCATAACCGGCCGTAGAGGGTCTTGGAGCCCCGGAGCCTAGAAGCTTAGTTTTTAGAGCATAACCTGCCGTAAAGGGTCTTCGGAGCCTCTGAGCCCGTGAGCTCGCCTTTTAGAGCATCACTTTAAAGGCATCTTAGAGCCTCGAGCCCATAAGCCTGGGCTGAAGCGCACGTCGTAAACGGCCTCTCGAGCTCAGAAATTTAGTAACCTGCTAGAGCATAACACGTAAAGGGTCTTGGAGTCCCTGAGCCCACTACCACGGAGCATAATCGCTTAGAGTACAAGAACACCCAAATCGGAGTTCAAACGAAGAGATATGACCTCCGGGGCTGGAGGTCGCGCGAGTCAACCCCGACGAGTCACATGACGAGCCGCGACCGGGCTGACGAGCCCGCCTTAACACCCTAGCCCGACATCTAATATCTTCCTCAGTCATATGGATGGATTCTTGACTAATGGGCTTTCCATAGAGTCCAAGAACACCCAAATCGGTTCAACGAAGGAGATATGACTCCGGGCTGAGGTCATGCGTAGTCAACTCGACGGAGTCGACTCGAATCGACGAGTCGCGACCGCGACGAGCCCGCCTAACACTTTGGTCTGACATCTAATATCTTCCCTTATGGATGGATTCTGACTCAATGGGCTTCATAGAGTCCAAGAACACCCAAATCTAAGTTCAAACGGCGAGATATGACTCCGAAGTTGAGGTCATGCGTAGTCAACCCCCGACGAGCCGACCAACCGGCCGAGCTGTACCGGGCGACGAGCCCAGTCTAACACCGGTCTGACATCTAATATCTTCCTCAGGAATATGGATGGATTCTGACTCAATGGGCTTTCCATAGAGTCCAAGAACCCCAAATCGGTTCAAACGGCTGAGATATGACCGGTTGGAGGTCAAGTGCGCAGTCAACTCGACGAGCCGACTGAACCGACGAGTCGCAGACCGGCGACGAGCCTACTAACACCTAGGTCTGACATCTAATATCTTCCTCAGGCATATGGATGGATTTCTGACTCAATGGGATTTATAGAGTCAAAGAACACCCAAATCGGAGTTCAAACGGCGAGAAATGACCTTCCGCTGGAGGTCATGCGTAGTCAACCCTGACGAGCTGATTCGAATCGACGAGTCGCACCCGGCGACGAGCCCAGTCTAACACCCGGTCTAACATCTAACATCTTCCTCAGGCATATGGATGGATTCTTGACTCAATGGGCTTTCCTTAGAGTCCAAGAACACCCAAATCGGAGTTCAAACGAAGGAAATATGACCTTCCGAAGTTGGAGGTCATGTGTAGTCAACCCTGACGAGTCGACCAACCGACGAGCCGACTTACAAAGATCTAGCCGAGCTCGTGACGAGCTGAGCTCTTCATGACGAGCTGAGCTCTACAGGACGAGCTGAGCTTCCTTCAGACGGTCGAGCTCTCACAGACGACCTCTTGGCGCGGTCGACTCTTCACCCATTTGACTGTTCAGAGTAAAAAGACCATAACTTGGTCTACAGGGGTCCGAATTGAGAAATTCAAAAGCCTAACATCAAGTTCATTGATGTGGCTACAATTTACTAGAAGGACTCACTCCCAAATGACCTTTATTTCTTACCCAAAAAGAAGTTCTAAGATCCGGCTAATACGGAGGATCAAAAATACGGAAATTTACTTGGTTCTAATTGCACCAGCCTTATCCCAAAACACAACTATAGAAGCTCCTTTAGAACTTTTCAACCTCAACCCTACACGAAATGAGCTAGAGTTCCCAAACCCAAACCATACACAAAATAGAGGGTTCTAAGCCATGTATCCATACTCAAATCTCTTAGTAATTCCATACCCGTGATCTTCTCTTTCTTTCCTTCTTTCTTCTTTCTTTTCTCTTCTTCTTCCTCCTCCCTCTCTTCCTTCCTCCTTCTTCCTTTCTCTTCTCTTCTCTCTCTCTCTCCTGCACCAAAATGAGATATTTATTTTGGTCTTATCCCTTTTATTTCACTTTCAAATCAAAGGAGGAAATCTCTCCCTTTCCTTTAAGCCACTTGTCTCTTCCACAATTTTTCATCTCTTATTTTATCTAATATCTTTCTTTTATTACTCTTGTCCTAACTCTCTATTACTCTTGGATTTAACTTATGCATATTTCTACTGGCATATGAACTTATTAAATTATGCCCCTAGGTCCCCGAATTTGGTAACTTAGTAATTTACCCTAACTATTGTATTAATTCCACATTTCTTGCTTATTTTATTTTATCTTTATTTATTCGAAAAATATAACAGTTATTTTTTTATTATACCCTAAACATGTTATAAACCGTTAGGGTATAATTTGGGGTGTTACATCTTGTCCAATCCTTCCTTGGAGAAAGGATTCCTTATAACTCCCCATACATAGAACAAGTCAGGTTGTTTCACATGGATGATAATGAGGTGGAATTTGGGCCCGTTACCTGCCTTCACTGATCTCATAGCACTTAAGAACAGCTGTTCTGACTAATTCTTGATACCTCTAGAGAGGATGTTATATCTTGGTCCCGCCTCCGTCCAAAGGTTTTTACCGGCAAGCTCGGCTTGAACTTCCATCGTACCACACAGCCTCGTGCACCGGGGCATGCACGCGTGGTCTTCTCGCCATTTAAAGGCACTCCTTCATAACCTGGCTTGTTATCCAAGACAGACTATCCACTCAAGACAAGCTCCTTAAATGGGGCCTCATCAATTCTATCTCTTGTGTTTTCTGCCGGGCAAGTGTTGAGGATAGGAACCATTTATTCTTTGATTGCCGCCATACCGGAATCGATGAGGGTTCTTAGGTCTGTGGGCACATGGGTTACCGAGGAGGTGGGAGAACAAATTTCGATGGGTGACTGGGTGTAAGGGTAATTCCTTTTGCTCTATCACTAAGAGGATCAGCTTCGGAGCTACCATTTATCACTTCGCGAGACTGGTGCTGTGAGTCCATGACAACCTTTTATTTCTAATGATTCTATTTTCTCTCATTTGTAATGATGTCGCCCGAATCATAAGCTTATAATGTAGCCGACAACCCCGAATAGATCTATGTAAGCGCCAGATGGCCTTTTCCCTTACTATCTTCGGTACTACTGTGGATGCTTGAGTTTCGAGTGTCGCATGCCTGGAAGCTCTGATTGTGGGTCGTCAGGTTGTTTCTTCCTATTCTGTGGTTGTGGGAAGTGCTTCGCTTTTTTTGCCGTTAGTTTCTTCGTTTTTGTAGGCCTGCGTCCCTGGATGCAGTCGCTGTTTCTACTTCTTAGATGTGTGGTTTGTGTAGAATTTCAGATTGGCCGATGCCCCTTTCCTATGTTTTTTGTGGGAGGTGCATCCGCTTTTCATTTGTTCTAGTGGCCTTTGGGTTTCTTGTATTGTTCATGGTTGTTTGTTGGGCTCTGGCTTTTGGTAATAAATTCTTACTTATCCAAAAAAAAAAAGAAGCCCCACAAGTGATAGGGCATGTAGAGTGTCGTCTCATACATGCATGTAGTTTTTTTTCTTGTTCATGATAGGACAACATGTATGCACCGATTGGTTGTTGGTTTGATTGTGAAATGATCATTTGCATGTGCACCTAGGTGGGGAATAGCCCTTGTAAATAAAATGTAGCACCCTTTCCGTACTCAATTGCTGCGAGTCCGAACCGAAATCCGGCCGTTTAACGTCACTCAATCACCTTATCAAAATCATTTATCAAAAACACGTTGTAAGCATCAATTGGCATAAAATTTTACAAATATGCTACATTTCTTTAGTGGGTAAGCCTATTTATTTCATTCATGCAAAGTATTACTACTATAAAGGCATATCGTTTTTCAAATGATTTACAAAATAGATATTTAGAGTTGAAATTATTTTTACAAAATATCAATGTTTAAAAAGAGATATAGGGTGAATGCATATGTCGGAACATACTCCGCAATTCTTTCTTTATGACTCGACGCTCCGATCTTACTTTTCACTGCTCACCGGTACTACAAGATAGATAAAACTACACGCTAAGTATTTTCATGCTTAGCTATTTATACAATTCCATTCTCGATTTCATAAATCAAATCATGCGCTTACTTCAAACAAACTTTTAGATCTTTTTGGATGATCAATGTCAATACAATACATATACTTATTTCATATACAATCATTTATGATTCATTGATCAAATCCAAATATATACTTTCATATGCAATAAGTCATTAGCACCAAATCATGCATTTCAATACTCTTTCATTTCAATTCAGAACCATGCTTTTCTACCCTAATTTGTCACAACTCAATCAATTCAATTCGACATCTCCGCTCTTAACAAATTTAATCTATGTTTTCGATATACAAGATATCGGAATCACCGACACGTCCCGCTGGGCCGCAGTTTATAAAAACGGTTTTATAACACGCATGGTCTCGTTGGTCACGATTGGTTATTAAAAATTCAATTAGTGAATGACACCGATATGGTCCTCACTGACCGCTTGACGGAGTGACACATCAATACAATCGTTCGCAGTACTGTTATTTTGACCCCTATTGGTATACCAATCTATCCTTCATACGAACTACAAACTAAGCACATTCACTAAGGGCATTCAAATCTTTTATAGAAATCATACAAGATAATATGTACATTTGTATAAATGGTTCATTTCAATACTATGTAATTTATTACTTGCAAACATTTCACAATCAATTTCTTCAATCAATTAAATAATTCAATATGCTTTTCTTATGCATTTAAACAAATAGTTGAAATCTTGAAACGAGAAAAGAGAAGATAGAACAAACCAAAATCGTTGCTTCTGATTCCGATCTTCAAATTCGACTACCGTGGGCTTTCCTCCCTCGTCGCCCTATTCAAATACAATGACAATCACATATTAGTAGTTAACTTGTGAGTTTTTGGTCGCTTATGTCTGTCCGATAATTTCATCACAGGGGATTTTCTAAACACATGAGCCACACTCTGCTCATGCTTCCTTCAAGAATTTAGCTCACAGCCTCTATTTTGTAATTTGAATCATCCATGTGGATCAACTTAAACTAAGTTAATGCATTTTAATGTTAAACCGTCAAGATGCCCAACTCACTCTACTACTCATCGTTATTCCTTAATTTTAGGGTCTTAACCCAGTATAAATTGCAATGGTTCCTTCTACACATTTTAGGCTATGGTAATAAGGTTTCTTATCCAACTAGAATCATCCAATTTGGATCACCAAAACTCAAGTTATTGCATTTTACATCCAGACTACTCCAATTTGCAAAGGTAATCGACCGGTTTCTTACACATAGCTCCACTTTGAAAAATTTATGGGAACTTTGGGGTTACAATTTGATTACACTTCCTTCAAGGAAATTATTCTCCTAGAAGTCTAATTTACCCAGAATTTTGAATCACTCAATTTGGATGAGTGAAACTCAACTTATGGCCAAAACACTATAACAATACCCAAAACAGAAAGACAACCCGTGAGCTACCTCGAGCTCACCTTAGTTCAGATACTGGGAGCCTTAGAGCTACCATTTTCTTGGTCCCTTTCGTATAAATTTGTATACCTATTCTTATGTTCTTTAACAATTAGAATCACTTCATTTGATGATTATAACTTAATCTATAAATAAAACAAGAATAGGGGTTTTGACAAAATTTGGCAAAGATTTCCTTGAAAACCCAACATTTCCTTTTACAAACATTACACAAAAACCAATCTAACCTAAATACTTCAAAACTCAACCCACACAACCCCAAAAACTCATTTACAACTAAAACAAAATCCTTTTATCCTTAATATTTTGGTTTTCCCCAACATCAAAATCACAAAAGATGAAGCTAGGGTTTTGTTTTCTTACCTTAGCCTCTTCAAATCTCCACTTCTAAGTTCTTCCATGTCCATTACTACAAAGTCCACAAGGAAAATAAATTTTCCTACCTTGATGAATACATCTTCAAGGACTCCCTCTGACTGAGCCATAGTCCTATCATGTATAGGTCTCATGATATTAGACACACAAAGCCTCCGCAGTTGACGATGGGTCACTGGACCCCTGTGTTCAGCGCCACACTGCATTAGAGCATAAAAATACTGGCTTTAGGGACTCGGGGCTTAGGCCATGGCTCACAAGGTATAAGAGCATCACAAGCTGGTATAGCTTGGTGTCGAGTTTATTAGAATTACCTAGTGTCAAAATTGATATCCGCATCATAGTTTGTTATGAAGGTCTAGCAGAGGTTACCTAGAGCCCACTGATGTGATTGCATCATAGCATGCATCAAGGTGTTTTCTCAGGTATGCTTTGATCAGATGTGCGCATTGTGTGTTACAAATTACATGAATTATATACGTGGTAGGATGTATATAGGAAATGCGAACACTGGGGTTGAAAAATGTAAAGGGAAAAATGAAATGCAAGGATCATCATTTGGATTACTCGTGTAGCTACTTAGTTTACGAACTGTGTAGCCTATATCTGGTCTTGTACAACTCATTAAGTACATTAGACTTCCAATCATCCTAGAATACTCCAATTGAGATACACTCTCACCTTTATTTTTAGACATGTGAAGATTTACATCTAAGGAATCTCTTACACACCTAATCATCTTTACTAAACTTATTCAAGATTTTATTCACATAATGATTGGACTAAGTAACACTTCAAATTATAAATTCTAACGCTTTTATAACATGTTTGTGGTATAATAAAAGTAATGCATATTTTTTCTAATAAATAAAGATGTAACAAAATAAGCAAGAATGTGGAATTAATACAATAGCTAAGGGTAAATTACTGTCACTAATTCAGACTAAGGCATAATTTACTAAGTTCATTGCCAAAGTAGAAATATGCATAAGTTAAATCAAGAAGAATAGAGTAGCTAGAGACCAAAGAGTAATAAAAGAAAGATATTAGAATGAAATAAGGCGATTTAAAATTGCTAAGAGACAAGTGGCTTAAAGAAAGAGGAGAAGTTTCTCCTTGGACGGAAAGTGAAATAAAGGGAGCAAGACCAAAATAAATATCTCATTTGCCCTCGAGAGAGAGAGTAAAGGCATGAGAAAGGAAGAAGAAAGGAAGAAGAAGAAGAAGAGAAAAGAAAAGAAGAAAGAAGGAAAAGAAAAGAGAAGATCACAGGTATGGAATTACTAAATTTGAGTATGGAACTGCTAAATTTGAGTATGGAATTACTAAATTTGAGTATGGATACATGGCTTAGAACCCTCTATTTTGTGTATGGTTTGGGTTTGGGAACTCCTAAACTCATTTTGTGTAGAGTTGAGTTGAGAAAAGTTCTAAGGCTTCTATAGTTGTGTTTTAGGATAGGGCTGGTGCAATTAGAACCAAGTAAATTTCCGTATTTTTGATCCTACGTATTAGCCGGATCTTAGAACTTCTTTTTGGGTAAGAAAGAAAGGGAATTTGGGAGTGAGTCCTCTAACAGCCACATCAATGAACTTGATGTTAGGCTTTCACCCCTCTCAATTCGGACTCAGAGACCAGGGCTATGGTCTTTGCTCGAACAAATAAATGGGTGAGAGGCTCACCACAGAGGTCGTCTCAGAGCTCGCCGTCCCGAAGAGCCCCAGCCCGTCCTGTGGTGAGATCAGCTGTCCCAGAGGAGTCAGCCATCCCCGAAGAGCCACTGTCTCAGATAGGTCACTTGTCTGCCAGTCATCGTCGGCTGACTACGCATGACCTCCAACTTAAGGTCGGTATCTCCTTCTTAAAACTCATTTTAGTGTTTCGACTCTATGGAAAGCCCATTGAGTCAAGAATCCATCTATATGCCTTGGCGAAGATATTAGAGTTAGACCGAGGTGTTAGACTGAGCTCTTCATCAGTGCAGTCACGCTCAGGTCATCAGCCGGCCGTATTGACTACGCATGACTCCAACTGATGGTCATATCTCCTTCGCTTGAACTGACGGTGCCTTAATTTATATGGCGCTCATTGACAAGAATCCATCCATATGTTCGAGGAAGATATTAGATTTCAGACCGAGGTGTTAGACCGGAGCTCATCACTTCAGTGCAGCTCGTCGCCTGTGTCGCCGTTTGTTGACTACGCATGACCTCCAACTCGAAAGGTCATATCTCTTCGCTTGAACTCCGATTTGGTGTTCTGGGACTCTATGGAAAGCCCATTGAGCCGCCAATCATCCATATCTCTCGAGGAAGATATAGATGATAGACCGAGGTGTTAGACTGATACCCACCCCAGTTCGCTCGTCACCAGGTCAGCTCTGCCGTGTTGACTACGCATGACCTCCAACTTCAAGGTCGCATCTCCTTTCAGCTTCAACTCCGATTTCAAGTGTTTTTAGACTCTATGGAAAGCCTGCTTGAGTCAAGAATCCATCCATATGTCTGAGTGGAAGATAGTTGATGTCACAAGGGTAAGTGGATTGAGCTCATCACTTCAACATAGCCGTCAGGCTCAGGCCGCCTGTCGTGGTTGACCACGCACACTCAACTCGTAAGGGTCATATCTCCTTCTTGAACTCCGATTATGTTCTGACCTGAAGGAAAGCCCATTGAGTCAAAAATCCATCCATGTCGTTGAGGAATATATTAGATGTCAGACCGAGGTGTTAATGAGCTCGTCACTGCGCCGGCCGGGCCCAGGTCAACTCGTCAAAGGATCACGCATGACCTCCAACTGAAGGTCACATTCCTCTGCTGAACTCAGATTTAGTGCCTTAACTCTATGAAACCGATCAGTCAAGAATACACTTATATGTCTTGAGGAGATACAGATGTCAGACCGAGAGATTGTCACTAGAACAGGTCAGCCGTCGCTCACAGTCACTGCCTGATTGACACATGGACCTCTCTAACTGAAGGTCATAACTTTTCAACTAACTCCTATTCGAGTGTTCTTGGACCGCGGAAAGCCTACTGAGTCAAGAATCCAATCCAGCAGTGCCTGAGGTATTATTAGATGTTGACCAAGGTGATAGATATCATTCAGTACAGTCAAATACGCCAGTCGTCTAGGTTGATCACGCATAACCCAACTTCGGAAGGTCGGCAATTCTTCCGCCCCTGAACTCCATTCGGTGTTCTTGACCTATGAAGTCTGCATTGAGTCAATTCAACATCAATAGATAGCCTGATAAGATTTGAACTATATTGCCTCGAAAACATGAAAACAAGAGGGTCTCAGAGGTAACCACAGTTATTCATATTACAAATTCATAACAATCCATAAGTACATGTGAAATAAAGTATTTATGCTACAATGACATGAAATGCAAAGTTATAGAACAATATCGATATATATATATCTGATATATCATCTAATTGAACAATTATCTGAATACAGATATATATCAACACAAAATGGTTACTGATTGTCCGCTAGAACCTCTGGTAGAGGGATAGATGGGCATGCCTATTAGGGAATTGCAGCATTGCTGTGCTCGACATCGAGGCCCGCTTGGGTCAATGAGATAGATCCCGCTGGATCACTGGCCCCAAAAGGTCAACATATGCTTTCGGCCCTTTATGATGGTCATTATCTCGCACACGATAATAACAATACTTTCTGTCTTTAGATCATCGTTTTAAATGAAGAGTACAATGCTAGCCTTTATAGTTTCTCGTATCAACTTCATGTTTATGCGCATACGAAATATAAAGAATCACTGCAATATGTAAAATGAACACGAGAATAGGCGATATGATATGATATGAGAAGTTAGCAAGATCATGTAAAAGTAAGATACAGCATAAGAATAATAAAAGGGCAAGGACATACACAGAAAAGTATGAAGAGATGATGTTGAATGAACTCAGCTATAGTATATAGAAATGATAGAATCTTGTAAATGTTATATGTTATAGTTAACAGAGAATTGTGGTGACCCTAATAGGTCATCCATGTTTTAATTCCTGTCAGCAGCTTTGAAGCACCGTGTCAATCCGTGTAGGTAATGTAAGAGGAAAGGCAGATGACTTATAATCCACACTTCACAGCTTAAAAGTATTGAAGATCAATAGGTGCCCAAACGAAGACCCTTAGAATTATTATTTTGTATATGAAATTAGAACCAATTATAGGGTCAGAATGCAGTGAACACTTCCATGATATGAACTCAGATATATTTTAAAATCCATTGCATGCATTATAATACAAGTTATCATTTAACATTATATGAATTAACTAGCTTTAAAGTTTTTATATGTGAAGAAAATGACCCTCACTGACACCCCATGTCAGAAGTCAGCGCTACACAAGAACAGTCCATCAGGTTCTGTGGATTTTAAAACCAAATCACATCAGTAAGTTCAGATTCTTCATGTCAAACTTGTGCTTAATGATAGCTCGGGATTTGACGATATTTTATCATCACTACCATTAATGAGCACGCCATCAACATGCCGTATGCCATGGTATAATGTATCCATTTTTTTCAGATATTCACATATACACACTTATTATCACACTCACGATTTTAAAATCATCGCCAAATATAATAAGAATATATCAAACTTTGATGTCATTGTTTTGGTGTTTGTTTAGGCCATGTGACTTCACGCTAACCTGTAGACTTTCGTCCGGTTTCATAAACCTCGTTGCACAGATCTTCATATCTAGATCCACTATGAAATGCGCTGTTAGCATCCATTCGAAGATCTTCCAAATTCGTAATGCAGCAATTCAAGTACCATTCTTATGTAATTTGCCTGCCGCAGAATAAAGTACTTCAAAGTAATCGCTACACCTTCTTTGTTTGTAACCTTTACTCGCAAGTCTTGCCTTGCAATTTATCAATTTTTCATCCGCTTTCATTTTCTTTGAAAATCTACTGATACTAGAGTGGCTTAATATCTCCTAAGAAGATTCACTTAGCTCCCAAGTATGATTTTGTAAGATGGAATCACTTCCACTTTGATAGCATCTTCCAGATAAAGGGCCTTCTCGAGTTCACAACTTCGGAAGCTTGGCAGTGCTCCTAATTTCTAGAAAATAAGTAAGGAAATTCCGATCAAAAGATTTTTCGATCCTTATTCTCTTACCGCTTCCAGTTCATCTTCAACTCCTGTCCTGGTTTTGGTCCCTATCATTCTTCATTCATAGTCCCATATGCTCCGCTAGATGAACTCTCAGGGTCCCTTGTCGACTTACATAAAAAAGATGTCAAAGAACGACGCATTCCTTGATTCCATTATCATTTTGCATATCATGATTTCAAGACTATACACTGAAAATGATATTAATCAATTATTAGTTTTTTAAGACATAGCCTATGAAAATGCAATCAATGGGTTTTTGAACCCATTTTCACTTTCTTAGGTGTAGGGTACAACTCTTGGCAAGACACTCATCACGAGGTATTTAGAAGTTGCTTTCTTTCCATAGCTCATATGATGTCTTTTGTTCATTCTTTCGAGGTACCTTATTTAAAAGGTAATTTTCCAAAAAAAAGGGTTTCTCCCCACATGTTCTGAGGCAACCCATAACTTATTAAATTTGAATTCATCATTTCTTTCAAGGTACGATTTTTCCTTTCAGCCACACAATTTGACTGAGGTGAATATGGTGGAGAGACTTCATGTCTAATTCCATGTTGTGCATAGTAATCACCAATAGGTGTTACATACTCACGACCATGATCACTCCTTATCAACTTAATTTTCCCACTAAGCTAATTTTCAACTTCAGTTTTATAGAGTATAAATTTCTCTAAAGCTTCTTCTTTGCTCTTACAAATACACATAGCGATTTTAAAGCTGGTCGAAAAGGAATAAAATACTTATTTCCACCCCTCGTTGGTGCAAACTTTAAATCACAAATATCAGTATGGATCATATCTAAAGGTTTTGTATTCCTTTCAATTGTTTGAATAGATAACCTTGTCATTTTCTTGCTCAACAAGTTTGGCACTTATGTTTGATATCATCAATTAAATGGGAATATGATTTAAGTTATTTATCTTCTTGAAAGAAACATAATTAACATGCCCTAGTCTACTATGCCATAAAATTGAAGACTCCAATCACATACACAAAGAAGCATTTGTTTTATTCATATAATTTTCGGCTATACATCATTAGTATTTAACTTGAAAAGCCCATCGATACATATCCTTCCCCTAAATATGTCCGACGTTGACACGACAACGTTGTTAGCCTCGAACACCATCCTGAATCCATGCTTGTTCAACAGTGAACCAGAAACGAGATTCTTGAGGATTTCAGGCACATACAACACATTGTTCGCTGTCGCTTTTTCCGTGATGTCATTTCAAGATCACCTTCCTTGCTCTGGATCCGACGCACACTCATGAACAACTTCCCCCTACTATCAACCGGTTCGAAGGAAGTGAACATATTCTTGTCCGAGCAAACATCACCGATTGCACCAGTATTGATCCACCATTCTCGTAAGTTAGAACTTAACTACAGATTCACTTTCAGAGATACAACAGCTGAGAGGTTCAAGCTATCAACCTCTCAGGTGATTTCTTCATCACATATGCCTTTTGTTCTTATTCTTCTGCGCCATAATCCGCTTAGGATCGATCCATCTTGTCAGCAATTGAAGCATTTTCCTTGAATTTCAAATTTTCTTTGATATTCCTCCTTTTGGTCCTAAGTTGAATCCTATGCTTGTCTTCTTTAACTTTTGACCACGCCTCCAATTACATTCAGCCTTTATTCCAAACTGAGATGAAACCCTCTTCTCAGAATGCCTGTTGTCTTCTTCAATTTGAAGTCTAACAATTAGTTCTTCGATGTTCATCTCCTTTCGCTTATGTTTGAGGTAGTTCTTGAAGTCCTTCCATGTTGGTGGTAGCTTCTTAATGATAGCAGCTACTTGAAAGGCTTCACTCACAATCATCCTCTGTAATGAATTTCATGTGATCACTCGATCTCGAACTCAGTCCCACCATAGTTTTTTAGTCCACCATTATCTAATCCAGAAACCGGCCTAAAACAAATTTCTTAGTACCAAAGATCCTCGAAGGTTTTATGTTTCTTGTCTAGAGACTCACGCTCTTAGCCGTCCTAAACAATCCATTTTATCGATTCAAAAGCCGTTGTCCTCAACAACGACTTTATCATTAATAAAAAAGATGCTATTCAGGAAATCGACTTCATCGTGTTTAAAATTTGAGCAAGCCCCTTCTTCTTCTTCCCTCCTCCATTTCTTCCATTTCTCGCATCTCCTTCTCTACTCCGACGATGCCTTTAAGGCTTGGTGTTTTCCCTTCGGCGACGGCGTTAGGGCTTGGTGTTTTGTGGCCCATTTCTTCTCCTATTACTCCATTGTACTTCACAACAGGTAACCCTCCTACATTGGACTGTCTTTTATTGAAAACTTCTTACATTTTCGATTTTATTTGGTGTGTTTTGTTGATAATGTGGTGATAAATCTTTGCTCGTTCCCATTAAAAATCCTGGTGGATAGCCTTGTTGATAATGTGGTAATTAAATCTTTATTTTCTTGAGAAACTAAACATATGGAAGCTAAGGACTTGTTTGGTACCTATTTTTTAGAACAATTATTTGAAAACATATAGAACATTATTTTGGTGTTTTCTGAAAAGTTTTCTTATTATCTAAATTTAGTGTTTTTTGTGTTTTTCTTAAAACAAATTCTGCTTTTAATAAGGTGAAAGTAGTACAAGCTCGACTCAACTAAGTCATTTCAGATCTATTGGTGAATGAGAGCAGAGTTTGTTTCACTAATACTAATGTAAGACGGATACATAAAAGTTATCATACAAAATTATAAATAAATTTTGTTCAAAGTGAAAGGAAATTAATTTAGGGAAGGGCAAGGTCTTCAGTCCTAAAATCATATGAATTTATTTATAGTTATTTTCTATTTTTGCAACCAAAAATAATTTAAACTGTGGGATATATATTGGTAAGTATAAGCTGCTTACTTTCTTCACTTTCCATTGCAAATATTAGTACGTAACTCTTGATCCTTCCTTTCCCATACCCGCCTTGGTTCTTAAATCCATTACTAACTCAACCTATCAGCATTTATTTATTTTAATAAGAGTATTTGGGCATTTGTTTTATATTTATTTCTATTTTTGACTTGTGCTTTTTCAATAATGTGACTAGAGCGGGTTGGAGTCAGTTAACATCTGATCCTGCGCGATGTGTCATCTACAAAAACAACATAAACAGGGTGATCCGGTAGGGAAGCGCCAACCACCTTTCCGATGCCTAAGCCATTCCTTTCTTTTGTAAGGGAGCAGTGACATCAATTGCTCTGCAATTTACCATATTTTGTAGAGAATGGATCGACATTTATAAGGGGAAATAGTGGTTACTTTCCTTGTTAGATGGTGACACATATCTCCCATCGGGTGAGTTTTTTTCTTATCATGACCGACCGTTAAGGGATAATTAGGAGCCATGATCACGAAGATCCTTCTTTCGATCCGTGTGGATCATGGAGACTGGTACTTTTTCCTTTCACACTAGCTCGGCGCCTTATATCACTTGATCATATGGCATGGTGGTTTCCAATTTAGGTCCTAATCTCGTACTTTGGCATGGTATCTCACCAGCGGGCTCCAGATTCTTATCGGGCTCATCCTCAAATCCCTTCATAGAAGGCACGCTTCTCGTAAGTTTACGCCTCCGGGCTTTGCTTCAGTCTGCACATATTGTTTTAGACCCCATCAAGACACGCTCTGTAAAAGATCGACTTTATTTCATTTATCTCGTAAAATTACAATCAAGAAAGTCGTCTCATCAGGTGAAAATTACAATCAGCAAAGTCGCTTTACATTAGCCGTTCAGCATCTCAAAAGATCACGATCGCCAACACCCGGGCCAATAAACCACAAGAAAGAGAAAGAAAAGAAAGAGAAGGGAGAAAAGAGGGAGCAAAGGAATGGAGGAAGTGGGACTTGTGAATTCCCTTCAGAGCGCGCCGCCTTCCAAATATGCCCCCGGTCCAATTCTCATCAAGGTGCGGTGACTGTGAACAACACAACCCCACAAAGGGAGGGATTAGAACAAACACAACCCCACAAGGGATTAGGGGAAAACACAACTCCAACAAACGCAACCAAAACCAAAGGACTCGCCTGGGGACCATCCATATAGGCTTCACAGACAATCAAATCTCGCTTTCATCATGTCCGAACTCCAGCGCTGACAAAGGTAGGAAGGAAAATCAAAGCGGTAGATAACATAACGTTAGTCGGGAAGGTGAGAATTTAAGTAGAGGAAGCGAATTCCTTAAAGTCACACCATCCGTCTTACCCCATAAATCAGCTTTAAAGTCACATGCGGTTTCCTAAGAGAAGAGAGATGAAGGAGCCATGTAGCTCAAGCTGGGGGCGGGCCAGACACTGGGCTTCTTGAACCCAAGGCCTGCATGTCAAGTGTTGGTGCGGAGCCACGCAGGTCAATCTCAAAAAGAGCCAGGTAGGTTAGCTCAAAGGAGCCATGTAGCTCAGCTCAAAGGGGCTGAGGTAGCCGAGCCTGAACCTAACAGCCTGGGGTGGAGGCCAAGTGCAGCCAAGGAGCCTCAGAGCCTGACCTCTTTTTGATACACCAAGAATTTGAGCTTCCCAAAAGCGCAAAGCCCCACAAAACAAATCAAGAGAATACAAGAGGCCAAGGCCACCAGAGAAAACGAAAAACTGACAAAGACCACTAAAATTCAGGAGAGGAGACATCAGCCGCGCATAACAAACACAACCAAATGCCAATAGGCAAAACAACCAAGCCCACACCCCGGCATAGGAAGACAAACCAAAACCAGGCCTCACATACAGGCCAACATGCAAACCAACCAATAATACCAAACCCACACCCCGGGCAAAGAAGGATTAAACCAAAACCCAGCCCACAGCTCGGGCAAAGGCAAACAAGGATACCAGAAGAGAAAACTCACAACCAGTAATTTGTACTCAAAACCAACCATAAGTGGAACAACTTGCTGAAAAACCATAACCCCACAATCCGGGCACAAGCAACTCCAGCATTGGTAAAGAAATGATATAACTTCGGGGACACAAGAAGAATTGACAATTTCCCTGATGAGTACCAAAGATTAACCCATGTGAGCTGCACTCAAATGTCCCAATGAAAGAATCCTAACACCACAAAGTAAACCAACTCGACTACCAAAAATGACCTTCTACTAGAAATGCAAACCGACATGAGCCGAGAAGCTTCAACCACGCCCCAGAGCCCGAACATGGATGGGTAAACATGGATACCGACCCCTCAGAATTAACTAACCACCAACGAAGACTCATGGGGCCCCAGTACGGGGACAATGTCGACGAAATTTGCCTCACGATCACAACTTCCATCCGGTAAAAAGTCCGAAGACAATTTCGACCACCTATTCTTCGGCGTCGTCTGAACGCCGTCATCCTTGACGTGACAGTCACCGGAGCTCTAGCACTTCCGTGGGAAACCCGACCTCCAATGAAAACCTTCAAACGGATCGATAGCCGATCAGATCACCGAGAGTAGTAGCACCAGAGACCCTGCCGGGCGTTTGTCGGCGCTGGCGTCTGAATCGCGCATAACAAGCTCGACCCAAGATTTGGGTAACTCAAACCTCGCAAGACGCCCTCACCGGATCTGAACTCAACCGCACTCAAAAGATCCCTTCATCGGGCGCTGTGCTCTATGACGAGTGAAAACCAAGAACCAGACTCCATGATTCGGGGTAACACGAGATCCGTAAGTATAATCTCGCCAGAACCGAATCTCACTCGGCGTTGCAGACCCGATCCAGGCGGAAGCAGAGAGGCCAAATCCTCCTTCCCATCGACGACACAGATCGTCGATGCTCCGCAAACCAACAATCCATTTCCTTTCCCTCCTATTACCGATCCTGGATATCTAGCCTTAGGACCCAAGCATCACCTATGATCCAAACGCCGCCACTATATACGAGAACACTGGGAGCTTCCTGGGCCATTATCAATGACTTGTACCTCAGATCCCAGCCAAAGTCATCTCTAACACTCAGATCTGCAGGCATGATGTCAAAACCTGAATAACAACTCCAAACTCTCACGAACCATGACCCCAGATCTCGCTATTTATCACCGCCATTCCCAATGTGATGCGGCCAAATTCTCTTCTTCAAGAAACATGTTTCCTTGAAACCAATTCATATGTCACAAACCGGAACCAACCACAAGATGGTTAGCTACGTGAAACTCCATCTGAGAGAGAGACTGTGAGACCCCTTCCTACTTTAGTTTTAACTCTTAGGGTTTTTCAGAAATAAATTCAAAAGAGCCTCAGAGCTCATTTCTTCAAAGAGCCTTGTAGCCCGGCTTCAAAGGAGCCTGCAGCCTTCAGCTTTCTGCAAGAGCCTGTAGCTCACCTTCCAAGAGCCACAGCCTGGGCCAGTGGCCATAGTCAGCTCAGAATCCAACAACCTATGTGGACAGAACCAAGGAGCCACGAGCTCGGGCTTCAAAAGAGCTCAGGAGGCCAACTCAAAAGATTCATGTAGCGAGTTTCGTGAGCTTAGCTCTTTCCAAATGAGCCATGTAGCTCAGTGTCAAAAGAGCCTTGTAGCTTAGCTTCAAAGGAGCCACGTAGCTCAGCTTTAAAGGAGCTGGGTGTGGCTCACCAAAGGGGCCAGGCGAGCCCACTTTCAAAGGGGCCATGTAGCTCAGTTCTTAAGAATCTAACAGCTCAGAAGGCCAAGTAACCCAGAGCCATATAGCTTTGTTTGACGAGAGCCCAAAGAGGTCACCTAATCATGCCGTATAGCTCGCTTAGGAGCCAAGCCATCTAAAGATTGATGACCAGAAACTCTAACACAAAGTGTCATAAAGAAGACTATGAAACCAAGAAGGTAGAAGGACGGATATCCATAGAATAACAAAACCAATGTTAGCGTTACAAATGTCCGAGGCTTAGAGCTCGAAGTTAGCCAAAATGAACAAAGATTATACAAAGGGGCCTAAATATTTGAGGTAGTCATGAGTAGCCTTAGCCGCGGCGTAGCCTGCCGTGCAAGTCGGCGCTTAAGCCCAAAGAAACGGTGAGGAGAGAGCACCCGCAGGAATCTCAGTTCATTTGAGAATAGGATGAGCTAAGGGTATCAGTACACCTCGATCTACTCTGTCCTCGTAAAACGGATTCTTCCGCCTCTTCTTCATCAGGAACTTGAAAATTGAAGTCCAAACCTAGAAAAACCTTGGCAGCTCTGCGTTGAAAAGCAAGCCATCCGGAGTCCCATAAGGTGGAAGCCTCGTCCCTCAGCTTCGCTATTACTCCATCCCTTTTGTTAACCAAAGCCTCTTGCCTTTGAAAGCCCCGCATAATGCGTTGCATTCCTTAGTCAAGCGCTCCACGGAGCTCTTAGCTTTGTGAGGCTTCCATCTGGCCAGTCTCGAATCCAATATCACGTTTCAGCATACTCTCCTCGATAGATCGAAGCCTTCCTCACCCACCCGTAGCTCATCCTTGGCAACCCTTAGGCCCTCCCTTGCCTCATTTTCTCTGTCTTTAGCTCTTGCCTTTGAGGTTGAGGTACTTCAAGCCCGGGATGATAAGTGCTTCACAACATCCCTACAACTTTGTATCCGGTGCTCAGAAATACCTTCTCTGAGACATCAAGGAGGCAACTTAGCTTGTATGGGCCTGCCTAGTAGAGCTCTCGGCCAAACCAGCTCCCTCCTCGCCGCGTTTTATGCGTATATTCATCTACCAAGGAACAAGATGGAGTTAGCAGATAACAGTAACACAACGATGAGACGGATAAGAGAAGGCACGCGGACATACAGAGATGGCTCCCTGGAGCGATAGGGTCAAAGCCTCCTCAACGCACAAGGCATCCGCCTTCTTGAGATCAGAGTCCCGGAGGATAGATGAAGCAACCCCGAGGGTGAGCTCCACATTAGTAAGCAACGAGTCCTCATCCCCCTGCCCAAACGACATTTCCCACGCCTCCCAAAGATCGAGGGGGAAGGCATGGCGCTCGCTGGTCGGCTGGGCTCCGTTGTGATAGAGATAGGAAGAACTTTCAAAGGAGGCTCAACAGCCCTTCTCGAAGAAACCCCTGCCCTCGCAATGTAAGATGAGACGCCGGTGGATTCGTAAGCGCAGGTTGGTCCGAATCAACAAAAATTAGTAAACCCACTCTCCCTACTGGCCGTAGCATGGCTACTGTAGTATAGTGGCTCTAGGGTCGAACACAGGGATGGGTTTTCTTTGTACAAATGACTTGCAGTGAGGTTCAAATTGGTGAATTTGTTTTGGATTTTAAGGTTTGATGAAAACTGTGGGTTTTGATGGTGAAAACTAACAATAAAATAAATCAAAATGTAAAAGTGAACCTCGTTGATTACCTGGTTAAGTCTCTGGGGTAATGAGGATTTCTAGGGTCCTTTCCTCTTGTTGGGGAGGGTGACCTATAGTCATCTCCCGAATCGGATCTTCATGTAGCTATAAAAACTAACCCTTATTAACTCTCTCCTCAAAAATGGCATTCACCGCTATTAATGTTCTCGCCGCTGCAAACGAGTCTCCTTGACTTACATTCCAATGGGTAATAAATGGTAACTAATGAACATCACAAGATCTAGTAATAAGCATCCAATGAGCACTAAAAGATTACCAAATACTGACAATTCAACATGAATCAAAGGGATCTAAACCTAGAGTTAAAAGGAGAACACAAATGATGGTGAGTACCTGCATGAAAAACGTGGAACTCCTCATTTTGCCCTAGATCCTATGCCTAATGACCCTCTACTTCAAGGAGGAAGGGGTTCTAGCCACTCATCCTTTGAGTTGTCATCCTCAGAGGCTATTTGGTTGTCGAGAAAGTGAGAGAAAATGAAGGAAAGTGAAGGAAAATGAAAAGAAGCGGGAACTGCTGAAAGGTTCCCGCTTAAATTTTATTAATGATCAAGAGTTGTCTCCACAGTGTCTTGTCTGGGGGCTTTTATAGCCAAACCCCAATACAAATTACCAAAAACTACAAATCCAAACATTAATACAAGGAGAAAGTAGGAAGAAAACCAAAGAGAACAAAAGTGAAAAGTCAAACTGAAGGTGAATAGTCAATGTGGGTGAAAACTTGAACAAGGCGCAAGGAAGGCGGGATTTCGCAGTTGCGAAAATTTCAAATCTCGCTTCTCCTTTTCTTTCTTCGTCGCTTCTTTTCTTTAAATAAAGATTCAGCCATGAGTTGAACTCGACTCTATGGTTGATCTAAATCCCTATCTACGGTATAAAAAGCCTGCAAAAACAACAAAACTATCCACAAAATTTGATTAGTAGCTTTGCTAGGTCCTTAAAATGCCAATTTGGTGGTTAAATAGGCTGATTAGTACACAAAAAGTGCTCAAAACCTGTATTAATAAGGGTGTAAAATAGCACTTTTTGGGTAGTAATCACACCCCCCAACCGACACATTGCTAGTCCCTTAGCAATGAAAGAAGAAGAAAGCAATCAAAGCAAGATGAGCTATGAATATATCTACACAAAAATGGCTTTTAATCAATATAGATGAACCTCACTCTACGCAGTAAGTTATCAAAAAGCCTCATACCCAATGACCATCTCAAGAAGAGTGTGTGCTATGCAAAATCAAGTGTCAAAACAGTGTCAACTCCTAGAGAACCATCCTAAAATCTTCCACAAAAACCTAAGTGTTAACTTGATTAGTTTTCAAAAATAATCTATCAAGCTATCCTCTCCCCCCAACCTCGCTTTTATCTAAACTTAGCAGACTAACCAACCTCAATAAATTAGGACCCACTTTATTCCACAACCCCTTTACGAGGGTGCACTGCCATGCATCCAACTCTCGCAAGTGTCCATGTAACGTAACCACCGATGACTCCAACCAATTAAGGTTTAGTGGCATCAAGTCATAAGGATCTTTTCAACCACTAACTCCCTTCGTGTTTCACCCCTGACTCTTATTGAGTTCAAAACTCTAGCACTCATTAAATTTCTAAGCCTCTAATCATCCACCCATGTAACGAGCACAAAGTCGGTGACTCCTAACCAGTTGGTTTAGGGCACCGAGCTTTAAAGACTTTCGCCATATACCCCTCGGACCGTGCTCGAGTTTCAAGACAAAGCGTCACAATTTTTCTTTTCTTTTTCACTTTTTTTAAATTTTGGAAGACTCATTGGCCTTCTTTTCATGGGGGTCCTTAACCTATTAAAGGTGGTCAACAAAACTAGGTTAGGCTTTTGCAAGATTTAGGAGGCTAGACAGTTTTTCAGCTTATAAATGAAATCTAATGTGCATAGTGTGTGGTTAGTTCAATGTGGAAGAAAAAAGGTCGAATACCATAAGAGTTTCAACATGTTATCAACTCAACTAAGCATAACACCATTCTAACATCAACAATCATTGGAACAAATTTTCAATTTCTCATATTGCAAGTCGGGCATTACAAAAAAATTTTTCTTCTGAAAATTAGAAACTGAAAGGATGAACTAGAAACTAAAAACATGAACTATATTGTAAAAAAAAAAAACTAACTAACTAGAAAGTCATTCAATTAAACAAAAAGACTTGCTCAAAAACATAAAACAACACTTCCTTCCTTAACTCTCCTGTCCAAATTCAACATTATCCTCTACTGGCTAAAGGAAATGGAAATTTAAAGGAGGGAAGTGATACCTTCTTGATAAAATGTTCCCAAGTGTTGATAGGGAGACTTCGCAAGATTTCTACCGAGACCTTATTCACCTATCTGGCTTCAAAATGAACAAGTTGGAAGAAGAAAAGAGAGGAAAAAAAGTGACTAGTTGGAGCATTTTGAAAATTACGCCTTTATCATAATCTCAAAAATATTCTTTCTGGCTATATTTATATTATACACTCTCTAAGCTTTCCAACGATACCGAAATTACCAAAAACAAAGTTCGGATGAAAAAGTTATGGCCAAAAACAAATCACGAAAAAATCGGGGGCTGCGGTAGGAGCTGCGAAAATTCGTGATTCCGCGACCCTTCGTAGGTTGCAAAATTTCACAACTTGCGAACATTTCGCAATCAGTACATTGCGATTATTTTTTTTTTTTGAGACAATTTTTTTTTTGAAATATATATTTTTAAATATATAAATATATAAATAAAAGAAAGTTTTTAATATAAAAGACAAAATTGCTACAAGGTTTACTGACATAGTATCATCATGCCAAATTGATTCCGTACATTGCCATAAAGCAGGGTTGCGAATTTAAAGGGTGTCAAGAAAATTTTTCGCAGTTATAAAATTCTGGGCTCTTTCCCTTGAACTTGACTCCTCGTCGCAAATATTCGATGACAAACCGGCAAAAAATAATAAACGTAGAAAAAATTAAAAAAAAATTGCACAAAAAATGAAAAATCAGCTAAAAACAAAGATTAACTTAACATTATAGACAACCTAAAGAAAAAAATTAAATAAAGCAAAATAAAATAAAATAAAAATCAAAACAAAAAGTGAGGAACTCGCAAATTCGTGGGAGATCGAGTCCACTCAAACTACCTTCTCGTGCCTCGTCTGTGGGTGGCCGGAGGAAATCGTGGAGCTTCTAGATGGAATCGTTTGATGAGGTCCAGGTGCTCCAAATCTGAACCAAGATGATCTCGGTATCGGCCATTCGCTGTGCCATGCAACATGAGCAGCTGCCAGTGTCTTTGATGTAGTGACAAAAGTTTGAACAATGGCCACTAATCCTCCTACGCTGCGACAAGCAAGCAGTAAAATGAACTAGCTCCTAATCCTACAGTTGTGCGCTTTAGGTATAGATTGTGCTGCAGGTGTAGGCAGGATATACACTAGGTTAGTAGAGGGCAGGTGTAAATTGTGCTTTTGGGGCTCTTCCACTGCTTTCTTTCCACTGCCTTCTTCAATCAGCAATGGAGAGATTGCTTCTTTCTTTTCCCATGGATAAACAACAAAGACTCAATGTCCGAGGATTCCGTATAACCCACTCGTAATATCTCAGCAAATTTCTGGCATAACCCTATTGTAGCCGGCTGTTGACAATGCTCCTCCACCATAGTGCCAAACAGGCACTCTTCCGATTCTCCTCGTAAACATGCTGTCGACAGGTTCCTCGAAATTAATTTCTGCAGTCATTAAATTTCGATCAATTTCGCTGAAGTCCATCACTTTGTCCACGGTCAATTTGACTTAATTGAGCATTGATTGACTTCTGCTTCTCCACAAAGTCACCCACTAGTTTGCTAAGGTCCAGAATGGCTTGTTCAACTGGAGAGATTGACTGTGGTGGTTGAGGCTGAGATGAAGAAGCATACTGTGAATGTGCAGGAGGTGCATATTCCTTACCCACTGTAAAATGCACTCCTACTAGAAAACAGGGTAACACCAAACAAGAAAAAAAAAAGAAAAACAATTCTACCTAAAAGGGGTAATGTTAGCTAAAAAAAAAAACAGTCAAACAAAATTAACAAACTGATGGAAAAATGCTAAACAAAAAAATAAAATTAAATTCACCAAATTCAGATGAGGATCACAAGTGTTACTTATGTCAAGCATTGCACTTAGCACCATCCCCGGCAAATGCGCCCATTTGATCTCACTGCGCAATGCGCAGAGGTTAAAGATTTAGGCTCTAATCAAAATATTTATAAACCTAGTCCCCATCGTCGTAGAGCATACGCATCGCAAAGATAGTGCTCTAGGGTCAAACACAGGGATGGGTTTTCTTTGTGTAAGTGATTAACAGTTAGCTTAAAAAGGTGAATTTCAATTTGGATTTGGGGTGTTGTATAAACAGTGGAGGTGGATGGTTTGCAGACTAAAAATAAAATGAAGTAAAATGTGAAAAGAACTCAAGCATTGATTACTAAAGCAGCCCTAGGGTAATGAGATTTCAGTCCTTCTCGTGGTCGGAGGGCATCTATAGTCATCTCCCTGAACCGACCATGTAGCTTATAAAAACTAACCCTTATTAACTCTCGAAAATGGTATTCACCTGCCATTAATGTTCCCAGCAAGGTAAACAAGTCTTCTCGAATTTTACATTCCAATGGGTAATAAATGGTAACTAATGAACATCACAAGATCTAGTAATAAGCATTCAGTGATCACTAAAAGATTACTAAATACTGACCATTCAACATGAATCGAAGGGATCTAAACCTAGAGTTAAAAGCAGAACACAAATGATAGTGAGTACCTGCGTGAAAAACGTGGAACTCCTCATTTTGCCCTAGATCCTGTGCCTAGCTAATCTCTCATCAAAGGAGGAAGGGCTCGGTCACCATCCCCGAGTTGTCATCCTTAGAGGCTGTTTGGCTGCTGAGAAAGTGAGAGAAAATGAAGGAAAGTGAATGAAAATGAAAAGAAGCGAGAACTGCTGAAAGGTTCTCGCTTAAATTTTATTAATGATCAAGAGTTGTCTCCCCACAAGGTCTGTCTGGGATCATACCTAAACCCCAATACAACTACCAAAAACTACAAATCAAAATACTATTACAAGGAGAAAGTAGGAAGAAACCAAAAGATAACAAAAAGTGAAAAGTCAAACCTGGCAAAAGAGGGAATCATCAGGTGAAAACTGAACAATGTGCAGAAGGCAATCATAGGTCAGGAAAATTTCACAGCCGCCTTCTTAGGCTTTGCTCCTTCCTCCATTTCACTCATCTTTCCTATTTTTATCATAAATGAAATATAAATAAATGTGTGTGTGTGTGTGGGGGTGGTCAACTCTGCATCTCTCCATATTGAGCCGAACTCTTAACTACGGTATAAAAGTCAAAAACAATAAAACTTGCCACAAAATTTTGATTAGTAGTTTTGCTAGGTCCTTAACATGCCAATCAGTTAATTGTATTGATTAGTACACAAAAAGTGCTCAAAACCCGTATTAATAAGGGTGTAAAATAGCACTTTGGGTAGTATTCAATGGGCCAAGACACCCGCCACCCTGACACACCTCGACTAAGAGGCACGCCCCGCCTCACCAACCCGCAGCATCCGTCCAGCAGACGGAACAAATGCCCTCCGCCAGATCTTGACCAGCCGGGTGGCTACCTCAAGGGGAGCTTGATTTTACACTCCTTTGCGCTCCTCCTCTTCTTCGCCAACAGCTCAACACGGGCCTGAAGTTCTTCCCGAAGGTTTCACAACAAAGAAGCCCCTCAGAGGTCACAAGAGCGCTGAGGATCTCAAATAAGCAACAAGAAGGGCCTACATGATGCGCTGTAACTTGATGACATCACAGTTAGTAAGTCAAAATATGGGTTTGGTAGTTTTCTAAAATAAAACAGGTTTATGACCTAATTTTGGAGATTTCTAAGTTGTGATTGTGTATTTATGGTATATGGCGCAGTATGGGTATTTAAGAGAATGTTTGAGTAGTATGGAACAAGATTTGGAAAGTTTTGGGTTGAGGTTGAAAATTTGGTTATGGAAAGTTTAAAGAAAAGATGAGATGGTGAGGAGAGTAGAGTTTGCACAAGAGTGGTTACTTACCTGGC
Source organism: Tetrastigma voinierianum (assembly GCA_016808115.1). Taxonomy (NCBI): domain Eukaryota; kingdom Viridiplantae; phylum Streptophyta; class Magnoliopsida; order Vitales; family Vitaceae; genus Tetrastigma; species Tetrastigma voinierianum. Next base: position 78,512 of record JAEQBH010004613.1, on the reverse strand, counting down.
TCTGAATGAACGATCCACACAAGATCGATGATGGACAAGGCGCCACACCAACTATGTGATCGTTGATTGATGGGTTTGACAAAGACTACCAAGGAATCCAATTAAGGTATGAGAAGCCACGAACCCGCCCCGGCGGAATCCACCCAAGAGATAAGAGAACAAGAGAAACCCTTTAAAAGAGAAATCTGAAAATATTATTAAACTTGAATTGATCGGCCAAAAGATTACAGAGTTTCATGGTATATAGGCCTTCATAGACTTTAAATCAAAAAGCAACTTCTACTTAACTAGAAAAGAAACTTTCTAAATTACTAAAAGCACCCTAAAAGAAACTTTCTAAAATAAATAAAGCAAACTTTCTAAAATAAAACAAAGCAAATCTTCCTAAAATAAATAAAGCAAACTTTCTAAAATAACAAAGCAAATCTTTAGTAAAGTAAATAAAGCAAACTTTTCTAAAATTAATATGGTGTACTCTCCACATCGTGGGTTTATTTGCTTGTCCGACCACGTTTTTTGCCTTCCAAGGCCCAAATGAGGTCCAAAAAGGAGTTTTCACATGTATTCACGCGCTCTGACCTCCCCAATCCAATTTCAATATCAGGTTGAATTCAACAGTCTGGTGGCTTATAGCCTCGATCAACTCTGAGAGCTGGGAAAGGGATCGCCTTCAAGTCTTCACCGTGATAAGCCCTCAAGTCCCATAATATCATATCGAGAAATTTTATATTCGGTCTCGCAACCGTAATCTCTGCGAGAGCATTCTCTCCAATTTTCATATAACTGGAAGTAGCTATCTACCTTGGCTTGAGCTTTCCAAACTTTCCGTGAACGATCCTTGCGAAGGTGTACCCAAACTACCTGATAACCTCAAACTCTCAAATATATTTGCGACGCCTATTCGCTGTTCCAATATATCTGGTATCCTTCTTCAATCTTCAAGCCTAACTTCTTCATGGTCTTTGATCTCTGCTCTAACTTGATTCCACTAAATTGTTGAATAGTCGGATGGGTGCTAATTCCATGGGTCCACCTACAGTCCATAGACTACCTCAAATGGGCTTTTCCAATAGTTCTATGCATGGACCTGGCCAGGCAAACTCAATTGGGTAGAATCAAATCCCATTGTTTCACGTTCTTTCCCACATAGCTCCTAGCAAATTTCCCAAGCTTCTATTAGCTAGTAACTTCGGGTTTGACCATCGTTTGAGGGCATGGGTGAGGTACTAAAAACAAGAAGAAGTCCTCCAAGCTCCACGAGTCCCCAAAAGTGACTAAGAAACTTTGGGGAGTCTGGGACGGAACCATAGTCTGAACAACATGTGTGACGCACAATCTCTTTTCTGGGTAATAAGTCGGCAACATGCGAAGCATCATTAGACTTGTTGCATGGTACAAAGTGAGCCATCTTTTGAAAACCTCACAACGGACCACTAGAATCGAATCTTGTTTTGTGTTCTAGGTAATCCCAAAACAAAATCCAAGCTTACCTCCCTATGGGTATTTGAATTAGTAATGGTAAGATATCCGCATTGTTTCCATGAGTTTTAGCCATCATGCACACAACACACTTCTTGACAAATCTAGTACGTCTTTCTCTAGCTTAGGCCAAAAGAAGTTGTTCTCATTGAAGGTTTTGCCACCAAAGTGTCCTACCACCCCACCATGCAACTCATCCAAAATACTCCAACCAAGGAACAAGATGGGATTTACAGAGGTTTCCTTTAAAGAGAAAAACCGGCCCATCCACAAAATCCTGAAAGGTTTGTCGGCAAAGATACCTTCCGTGATTTCACCAAAATCAGCATCCTCCTCTATATAGCTTCCTTTCAACACATCGAATCCAACTACGACTTGCATGGAAGTCACTAGGCATGTCTCCTACTCAAGGCATCCGCAGAATAACGTTATGAACACCCGCTTTATGCTTGATTGTGTTGTACGCTTGTAAGAATTCCACCATGTCGATGTCTTCGATTCAACTAGTAGCTGGTGGTTGATGAATTTTAGTGCTTCAGATCCAGAAAAGCACAATGGCTTGTAAAGCAAGTATTGACCTAAATGAAATAAAGCTCATAGATAGCATAAAACCTCTTGTCATAGGTGGAGTAATTTTGCTTCATTTAACTTCTCACTAAAGAGTTGATGGGTCTTCCTTCTTGACTACACAAGACTAATCCCAACTTGAGATGCATCACACTCACTTCGAAGACTGTTGAAATCAGAAACTGGAACACGGGCTTCAGCTACTTTCTTTCTTAATCTAATCCAAGCTTTCTAACACTAGTCCACTTGAATTTGTCTCCCTTAAGCATTCGGGGCCATGTGGAGCCATTATAGAGCTAAACTACGAATAAATCTCCTATAAAAGAGACTAGCCCATGAGAAAACTTCACATCATGGATCAATGAGTCACACCAGAATCGCCTTCATCTTGCTTCGATCCATCTCAATTCCATCTTTAGTAACCACATAACCAAGAAATATGACTGGCCAAGATAGAAGTCAAGCACTTCTTCAAGTTGACAAATAATCGTTGCTCCCTTTAGGATGAGAACAATTGCCTCAAATGCTCCAAGTGCTCCATCGACTTTGCTATGTATCAAAATATCATCAAAGATACCACCAATAAAATTTCCAATGATGTTTAAGGATATGATCTCATAAACCTCATAAAAGTGCTAGCATCGGATAGTCCATAAATGCATCACCATCCACTCATAGAGTCCATCTCGAGTTTTAAAGGTCAAGCTCCATTCATCTCCTTCCTCATACGAATTTGATGGTATCCACTCCTCAAATCAATCTTTCGAAAAGATGGACTGACTCATGTAGTCGATCCAAAGAATCATCGAGTCTTGAATGGGAAATCGATATTCACAGTAATCTTGTTGACCGGCCCACCACACATCCTCCAAGATCCATCCTTCTTCTTTGGTACTAGCAGGTGAACCGCATTAAAGTGGCTCTACTCTCTCTCGAATAAGCCCTTGTCGAGCAACTCATCAACTTGTCTTGTGTTCTTCATGTTCTTAGGACTCATCCTATAGCTCTAGCTTATTGGGCAAAACAGTAACCCGGGTACGAGGTTCATTGATGTTGAATATCTCCTCATAGGGGGCAACCCACATGTGGAATCCCTCTCAGTACTACATCAACAAATTCCCGCCGACCGTTTCTACTTTTTTGGGGATCTCCTTCAATTTCGCCCTAATAAGAACCGCGCCATCACATCCTCGAACTACCGATACTACTTATGCAAGGTCAGGGACCAAGAATGATGATCAAGAAGTTTAGGTAAGTCAAAATATGGGTTTCGTAGTTTTCTAAAGCCAAATAGTTATGACGAATTTTGAGATTTTCTAAGTTAGGGATGGTGTATTTATGGTATATAAGTGAGTATATTTAGGAAGGTTTTAGTAGGCGGAAACAAGTATTGGAAAGTTTTGGGTTGAGGTTGAAAATTTGGTTGGTGGAAAGTTTAAAGCAAAAACATGAGACGCGAGGAAGAGAGCTCATGACAAGAGCTGTTACTAATGTCTAATGAAACGATCCACACAAGATCGATGATGGAGTGAAGGCGCCACAATCAACTATGGACGGGTTGATTGATAAGCCGAACAAAGACTTCGCCACCAAGGAATCCACCAAGGTATGAGAAGCCACGAACTCGTCCCCAAGGGAATCCACCCAAGAGATAAGAGAACAAGAGAGAACTCTTAAAAGAGAAATCTGAAAATATTATTAAACTTGAATTGATTGTCAAAAGGACACAGCCATTGGGGTATATATAGCCTCATACCTTAAATCAAAAAAGCAACTTTACTTTAACTAGAAAAGAAACTTTCTAAATTACAAAAGCAACTCCTAAAGAAAACTTTCTAAAATAACAAAGCAAACTTTCTAAAAATAAACAAAGCAAATCTTCCTAAAATAAATAAAGCAAACTTTCTAAAATAAATAAAGCAAATCTTAGTAAAAAATAAATAAAGCAAACTTTTCTAAAATTAATATGGCGCCTCCACATCGTGGCTTCATCTAAGTCTCGACCACGTTTGCCTTCCAAGGCCCAAATGAGGTCCAAAAGGAGTTTCTACATGTATTCACGCGCTCTCGACCTCCCCAATCCAATTCTTCAATAATTAGGGCCACTCCCAATGTTCGGTGTGTTTATAGAAGCTCACATCATCACACCCGAAGAGGCTGGAATGTCGACCCGATCAGATTCGGAATACGCCCTCGGACAACACTTCGCCCAACTACCAACCCTCGCCCTGAGTAAGTCGACTTCGACACCACGCGAACGTGAACCAAAGCAAAGTTGAGAACATAGCATGACCTTTAAAAAGTCGAATTCTTAATAGTATGGGACGAAAATTCACGTAGGTCCCTCAAGTGCGCCCATACTACTGCATCCCCAAACAGATCATCTTGGCTCAGGTTATATTCCCACGTCAATTTCCTCGACAAATAAATAACGCTCTTTCCAATGCTTCAGGAGGCTGGGCCGAAATGACAGTCTCTGGCAAAGGGGTTTGCTTTGAAATATACAAGAAGCCTTATGAGGCCTCTTTCACGCTGAAGAGATCCAGTAACAAAGCTATACTAGGGACCTCGAGGCTCTTATCCTTGAAAACAGCCAGAAGGTAGACCAAGACGCCCCAAAATTCGGGGAGAGTCGGGATTCGGCACACATTGAAATGTTAAAAGACGCTTTGATGAAAGGGCAAAGGGAAGGAGACCGCTCTCAAAGGCCGCCCCAGCATGCACCATCTCGAAATGGGGAGCAAATATAAGAAGTGAGAAGGTCAGGACACCAGATACGGACACCGGGAGGTGGTCTATAATGAGTAGCGAAGGTTTTAGCATATATATTCAACTCTGGCTAGTGGTCTATGGCGGTCTCACAGCACTCACTCAAGACCCTCAAATATCCAGAGCCACAGGATACCTACGCTGCCTCCCCCGCCCTTGCCCGGCGCAGGAAGATAACCAATTGGAAGGACTCTAGAATCCACACGGCAGACTACCAAGTCCGCGCCGCTTGCTCGACTCAGACTCCCGCCCAAATTCTTCCTATGCGCAGCCGACAAACGAGACCCAAAAGAAGCACACATGATTAAACAATGGAAAGAGAGAGACGAACAAAACGACGAAAGAAGTGAAACCATAAACAACCCAAAATTCAAAACAAGGAAAGAAAAATAGGCGAAGAAGAAGAAAGACGTGCACCGAACTAAGAAGAAAAACAAGGAAAACGACTTCTGGGAGACAAACTAAGCAGAAAGACCAAAATCCGCTTGAGCGCCCAATCAATGACACTCCAACCCGTAGAAGAAGCGTAAAATGCGATGCAAGGAATGTTTCTAAGATATGGGCAATAGTTGAACCCACAGGCGAAGGAGCTTATCATTATCACAAAGACATTCTCAAGGCGACAAACCAGACTAATCCATCCCCGCCAGCCACTGAAGCCACAACCAATCCAAGAGATGATTTAGCCCTGGCCTAAGCTTGCTTCAGCCAAGGGCTGGGGGGGCAATTGATGGGGTATAAAACAATATGTCCACAAGCTCAGAGCGCAAGCCCAGAACATGAGCCCAAACGTCCGCCTTATGAAGGGATTCAGGACATAACGCACAAAGAAGCTCCTGGCCCACAATGAAATCCACCCATGCCAAAAGCACATGTTCAGCCCATAATTGAAACCACCATGCCAAATGATCAAGTGATATAAGCGGCCCAAAAGACTTGTGTGAAAGGAAAAGTACCCAGTCTCCATGATCCACGCCCCACAGATCAGGAAAGAAGGATCTTTCATGATCACGACTCCTCCATTATCCCTTAATAGTCGGTCTGTGATAAGGAAAATGAAACTCCTCACCCAATGGGAGAGATATCGTATCACCATCTAACAAGGAAAGTAACCACTATTTCCCCTTATAAATGCCGATCCATTCTACCACAAAAGTATGCGTGAAACTCGAACCAAAGGCGCTTGATCTTTTCTTTCTCAAGAAAGGGACTCGACTTAGCATCTGAGGTGGCCGGCGCCCCTTCTTGATCACCCATTTCTCAAGTTTTGTAGATGACGATCGCAGATCGACAAATCACCCAACGACCCAACCCGCTCCACCCAATACCGGCTAGAAAGCACCATCATGCACCAAAAAAGAATTCGTTTGTAACATAGTAATATGTTTCTCAAAAATTCGTTTTTATTGGGACTTGAACTCTAGATCCCTCCCTTTCCCACACCCACCTTGGTTGTTAATCACTTGAACCAAGTCTTATTGACATTTTTTTTTATTGAAGATTATTGGCATTTGCTTTTAAATCTTAAGTTCTATTAAAAATAAATATGATTTATAAGCTATTGAGCCTAATTGAAATGGTAAAGAGGTGGGATAAATTTATAGAAAATCTTATGTTCAAATCCAATATAATAGATTAATATTGTAATGTTGAATGAATAGAAGGAAAAATTATAAATAAAAAAATTATTAATATTTATAATTTATTTTTATAAAATGAATATTTATTTTATATGGAAAAGGCTGGGAAAATAGAAAATAAAAAGTTGATGTACCATTAATTATTTTATTTTTCAATTATATAATTTGCTAATAATTACTTCAACTCATTCCTTATTTATTATTTTATTTTTACTTAATATATATATATATATATATATATATATATATATATATATATATATATATATATATATATATATATATATATATATATATATATTCACTCTTTACATTACATCATAATATTTTTTGTTTATAAAATTGGTTCATTGAGATTCGACCATGGATCCTTCTCCTCATGAGCTCATAACAACTCGAGCTAGTCAAACATTGACCTTTAATTTTAATACCTACGCTTAACTAGTATAGTTTGGAAATATTAATTCATTCCCCATCACCTAAAGGTATTAATAACATCAAGGAGTGTACCATTTGGGTTGAAAGGATATAATTTCTATTATTTTAGTTTCAAAAACAAAAAATCAAAGTTTATATTTTGAACCGATTTTACAAATCATTGCTATTTTAATTTAAAATCTTTAAGAAGAATTTTTATTTTTTATTTTACACAATAATTAATATTTCTTGTTTTTAATTCTATTTACTTGACATATTACTTTGTAGTACTATATTCTTATCAGATATGACCCAATAATGATCCTGTGACCCTATGCTGCTCTTTTACGATTTATGAATGAATAAGAGAAAATAACAAGCCTTTCTATGAATGGATTTTAATTCAAAATCAAGTCATAATTACTTCCTATAATCTCTAGCAAAATATGTTTGTTTCCACTATTCCCGTGACATGTTACTTCCTATAATCTCTAGCAAAGTATATCCTCATATTATTTAATCAAGATTGGAACCTTCCATTCTTGTTCAGGCTAACATGTCATCAACGTCCTGATATGTCATTACAATGGAAAAATACGGAGGACTAAAACATATGTGAAATATGTCGAGAACAAAGCTATCATTATGCTGATGTGCCATTTGATCAGACGCTTGAACAATGAAAGGATATGGGATATACTCAATGACAGACATTGACAAACAAAGGTTCAAATTAGTCTTCAATTGTAAGTATTCCCTGAAAAATGGAAATAGGTTCCAACCTTGTCCAATATGGGATGACAATAGGTGAATTAATATTAACTTGAAGAATAGAACCATATGAGTAGTCCTGAAACTACGTCATGATCGTTAGAGTTAAGCCTCAAGTGAATCAATATGTGAGTGCCTACACAGATTTATTAGTTTAAGGAAATGATAATGTTGTAGAATTGGATTATGGTTGTGGGCCTAGTAACGCTCCAGCACCTGATACTGATTAATGTGAAGTATATGGACATGATGAAGACTGTGAAGATGAAAAAGCTAATGATGAATTTGATGAAGATGGTGATGATGAATCTAATGAAAATATAGATGTTCAAGCTGATGGACATCTTTCATCCTTCCATACTCTTAACCAAGTTTTGGAGAATGAGCAAGGGATATATGTCTTTATGGATGCGACAACTTGTGATGTATCAAATAACCCAAATGATGAGGACATAGATGAGTCATCCCATGTTCAAGATTTACTAAATCATCACCCCACTTGAAAATGGAAACATTGGGTAATGCTATTTCAAGTGTTTAGACCTACGGTGAAGTGCACACTACACTTGCCGGAGAATTTGTAGTCGGGTCAAGTTTTGACCAAAATCTGATTTGCAAGAGGCCGAAAGATTTACTCCAATTAAAGCTACGCACACCAAGAGTTTGTATTGTTGCATCCAAAAAAAAATGCTAGTTTTAAGACATACAGAGGAACGTCAATGTCCATGGAAGCTTTTTATTTATACGCGTATAAAGGGCGTATACTTAGGCCAATAATCCCGTCGAGATCCGAATCAATACCATCAGATCCAAACCAATGCCGCTCACACAAGGCAATTATTAAGGCACAATTCACTTCATTCAGAGTCGCTATTCCAAGCCGTGTGACGTGGAGAAATGGGGATATGGAAATTTGCTAAAAAGCGATGGATGGAAAATGCCAGCAATTCGAAACTTATTCGTGACTTTCATTCATATATGTAGCCTTCCACGCTTCCTTCGCCATGAGCAATCAAACCTCGGATGCTGTAATCTGGGAAAAACATCGAGTAATATGCCAAACATTGAGATATTTCAACACTTCGTCTAGTCATTCAATCCATCTATTGAAGGGTTCAAACATTGTCGTATCATATTGAGTATTGATGGTACACATTTACATGGGAATTATAACGACACGTTAATGATTGCTATGGAGTGTGATGGAAATAATCAATATTTCACTGATATCACATTACATAAGGCGAGAACTTGATAGACGGGGATGGTTCTGCATGTATCAAAACAAAAGTAACCTAGTCTGACTAGAATTGGTGTTATCCACAACATCCTGCACAAGGCAAGTGTGAGTGATCCTCATTCATTGGGTTTGAACCAATCGCTCTATCACAGATTTTACTCCGCTGCCATCTTGCAAGCAATTTTATGACTCGCTTCAAAGATAAACTTTTGAAAATTTTGGTATGTGGAGCAGCTTTAGTGACTAAACAACACAAATTCAATAGGCATATGGCTACAATTGGGAGAATTAATCTAGAAGCACAACAATGGTTAGAGGCGATCCCTTTTGAGATATGGACACTTTCACATGATGGAGGTTGAATATATGGGATAATGACTAGCAACATGTCTGAGGTATTTAACAAGGTTCTTAAAGAGCCTCGTAGCTTCACACAATAATCGCTTGGCTTAGTTGATCTTTTCCGACTTAATGGTTACTTTCACAAAGTAAGGGAACGTGCCAATAGATCGCACGATGCAATATACCTTTGCTGATGCCCGCATTGGCGCCCATGTGGTTAAGGTCAAGTCAATGGAAATAGTTCTTTACGATCACATCAGTGTGGACAATTCATGCCGTCAGAGTAATAACATAACACCCACAACTTACACCGTGATATACATTTGGTGTTTTTCCCTTATATATGGATTTACGGCTATATCATAGCAAATACGTCAACATCGCTTGTGTTGATTTTCATTATCGTTCTAAGGCTACTACTCTACATACCCTATCATCATGATATCGGCGTTTATTTCATCATATTCAATGGCGATGAGTGGTCGATCGACGATGGTCCTACAATTATACCTTCTCGCCAATGAAACGCATAGGCGTGGACGCCCCAACCAACTCGTCAGACAATGAAATGGACGCAAAAGAGAGGAAAAACTAATATAACATGTGGGTCAGGTAACCAGTCACCGTTCTTGTAAGAATATGAATCAAGTTCAGTGAAGAATGTGATGTAACTCAATTTTTGTACGTGGTTATTTTTTTTGTTCATTGCCTTAATAATTGCATTCATGACTATGATACTAATACCTCAATGTTTTTTTGTTAATAATTATAGTGTCTTTGTGTTATCTGTTACAGATATGGCGTTAAGTGGGCTTCATGATGTAGATGCTTCAGATCCATCGGTCTTGGTATTACAAGACAGACATAGGTCACATTTAGTAGTGATTAATTTAACACAGCGCGTAGCCCAAGATGTTTCTCCAAACGCTGGGATTAAAAATGGGCCTAAGACTAGTAATAGGCCTCACGGTATCCCTCAAAGGCGATTCCAAACGAGGGCCTCCAACTCGCCCTTTAAAAGGCCTCAAGTGTTCCCAAGGAACTGTGATAGGGGAAACACCCAATCTCCACCAATCAAGAAAGTAAAGATTCCCAATTATCGCCCCATCAATTATCCCTTATTAATCAGACGACGATAAGGAAAGAAAATCTCCTACCCAAAGGGGAGAAATATCGTGATCATCCTCCAAACAAGGAAACATACTACTAGTTTCATCATCCAATCCAGGTTTGCGCCTGTCCAAAGGTCATCATCACCAGAAAGCTGTCATGACTAATCCATTATAAAGCCACTGTTAACTCGCCAAGTGAAAGGCGCACACAGACTCACGATAGAAAACCATTCACTCAAGGCTGATCCTCCACCTGAAAAGAACTAACTTAGGCATCGGAGGCAAACTACGAGCCCCCGTCATTCTTTTTGCCGTTTTTGCAGAGTCCAACGCACGGAGTCGGCGGATCAGCCCAAGAAATCACAAGCCTAAGCTCAGCCTAAATGAAAAGCATCAATGTATAATAGAAAGGGTGTATGTATTTTACAATATCAACTACTATTGTTATTGTGTAATAAAATATGTAATCAATTCCAAATTTGTCAATCTTCGTTCCTTGTAGTTTTAAGAGGTAATTTCACTCGCCAATAGATGAAAGCCTTCATCGCATGGGAGGATGGATCTAATGATTCGGCCCATATGAAGTGTGGATCCGTCAGATTTCAAGTGGTATATACCGCATAGTTCATTGTGGTCACACTCGGAAGTCTTTTATTACATGTGGGCAGAATCCGGGACCAAGGCCTCCCTCCCACTATATATGAACCCTGTGTGATGCACCGGCAGCCTTTAATTATGAGACCACATCCGATTAGAGGCCACCCGACGGCGACCATGCCTGAGTATTATTGGCTTAACAGTAACAAGTGCTTCTCATTGTCTCATGGTGTTCGCATGTCATATCCCATGTATAGGGGGAAAGTTTCTGGTACTATGTAAGTATACCACGAGGGCTCCTTAGGTCCAAAGTGGGCAATATCTCGAAAGTTGTGAGTATATGCTGCATCATAAAGCAAACAGATGGCATCATAACCGATCCTCAAAGTGAGGGCTCATTCCTGGGGTGTTTGTTTGTTCGGGCTCGCAATTACATGAATAGACAATGCAGACAAGAAGCCGTATGGGCTGGTGGGAGGAGGGGGTGGGGAGGTTTTGGCATCCTACATCCGCATCAATAGGGGGTGGAGTTCATAGCATACATACCCTTGGCTCCCATGCATTTGGATCCGTAAGCCTAGCTCCCGGGACCCTAAATGACAATGATCATGCATGGCTAATTGACTGTTACATCAGATCATTGAAGCCCAAAGGGTCTTGGCTATGTTTGTTAGCATTATAATCTAATTAATCATGCCTTTTTTCGGCATAGTGTTTAGAATAAATTTAAGATATTCATTTATTTACTTATCCAAAAAAAAAAGATATTCATTTATTCTATATAAAAAATTCATTGGTATGTCTAATAGGGAAAAAACCATGAGTTGTATCCTGTTTCTATGGGAAGTAATAAAAGAGTAGTAATTGTCTGTGATATAACATTATTGATCTGATCAACATGCACTTCCATGAAATGTAAACTTTTGACTGTTTTAGTGTCTCTGTCTTTCTCTAGTGGTGAAATTTTGACTGCTTGTAAATATAATCACTGGATGTTCCACTGTGTGGCGACGTGAATGGGGACAAATATATTACAAATATTTCTAAAGTGAAATCTTCATACGCCAGCAAATAACAATTATCAGAATCTTGTTTTAGGATTTTATATGCATTTGATGATCAAGTTGTTGAAAAGAATACAAATTGTCTATACCTGGTGAGTAAGATTTTACTTTGAAGAAGTGTCTCAGGAATTCGTAGTTATTTCGTTCAGTATCTTGGAACCAAGGGACTTTATTCTGAATATTACAAAGCACATGCAGAGCACCTAATATGCCCTATGATACTGTCTTTGTAGGTGTTTCAAAGATCTCTTTGTTCCTGTTACTACGCTTTTATGTCATCGATATCGCGGATTTTTCACACTGATTTTCCTTTTGTGTTCATCATTCTTCCTGAGTATAGTAAATCTGATTAGAGGAGGATACAATTTGGTGACCCTAAAGCCACAGCTTCATTGGGTAGTTTAGTGTTCATTTTTTTCCTGCAAGTTCATCTTTACCAAACTTCTAATATACTTCTTAGTAAAATGCTTAATTTTCACAATATGTTTTTTGCTGACTGGTTGTTGGCCAGATGGGTGAGTGTCGTCAATGGTCTGGTTTGAATATTTGAATATGGAGAAATTGTCTGATTTACTTATCATTTAAAACATGTTTATCAGTATCTGTCCCTAAAGAATTAGAATGGCTTCAAGTCCAAACTGAAAGTAATTTATTCCTATCATCTACTGCCAAGTATACCTATAATGCAGATTGTCAATGGTACAGCACCTCCAGCTACTTATTCATTGTTATTTGTTATTACATCCACTAAACAGGAAGTGGGCTGAATGGAACACTGAGTTATGATGCTACCAGTCATTTGGAAAATTCTCTTGTTCCATCTGTTGAGCTGAATCACTCTGTAAGAACTACATGCATGTGTTTCCTTTAAACATATGTACTCAAATCACCGGAGTAGAGTTTTTAAACAGGTTGTAATGTCGCGACATAACTTACTTCATGCCTTGGTTAATTAAGCACATTTTCTTACTCTTTTTGCTTCTTTTGATATTCATTCCTGCAAAACAGTGCAACTTATGTCGTGACACAAACGCGGAAGTATCTTTGAGAAACAAATCCAACAATGTTTGTGATGATTTACAAACTTGTCGCTAGATATCTATCCAAAAGGAGGTTGGAGCAGAATGTCACGACAATATCACAACACCCCAAGACCAAACCAACAACCCATGAGTGGTCGCGAAAATGTAATCGGTGTCGTGGACATTCTTTTTTTTTTTCGATGGCAAGAATCTATTTCAAAAAAGGCCAAAGCTTCAACAAACAATCAAGAACAATATACAGTCATGTGCCACTAGAAAACGAAAAACGGCAACACCTCCCCTAAAAACATAAAGTGGGCACCACCGAAAAACAACCAACTGATAAAAACATCAAAAACAAAACCAATACAACCCATAAAACCACATGCGCACCCCAAATAGGAACAACTAAATAAACCAAAAGCCCATAATCTGCATGTTACACAAACAAAACAAACTTCTATAATTTTCACCCAGAGCAAGATACCAAACCACTACAAAGCATAATCCGAGAACAAAGACGCCAATCAAAATCAAGTAACCCACACAACCATATTGTGCCAACCTGGACAAAAAGAACCAACATCACGCCACACCGCAAAGAGAACTAAAAACCAACCAAAGAAGGTCATAAGTCAAGAGGTCGACCACGGCCTAGGATATGAGGGTGACCATCTCTCGTGACCAGCGATCCGTTAGGCAGGATTATCATCAACTTCCAGAACTAAAAAACCTAAGTCTAACATCATTACATACGATGTGAAATTAGCCTCCGCTGCATAAACACGCTTTCATGGATTCGTCGTCGTTGTTCCATAAGTGATATATAGTAGCTCCCACGCAATCCTCTTTGTAATAGAGATGAGAGATTTACTCCCTTTGGTTCCATAATTAATCAATCATCTTCCAAATTCGATTCTGTTCCTAATAATAAATCCCAAGATCACATCCAAATAATTCCATGCATGAACTAAGGCCAGAAGAACAAGTGGTTCCGCTTCAAAGACAAATGGCTGCACATACAGACATGTGAGCTGATGCGCCCCACCAGGAAGTCATTCGTATCCAATCATTATGGATGACCAAACCAACCATAAAAGCACAGTTCCAGACAGCCTGGGAAACCACACCAATTGTGCCGGGGCCAACACCCAGATTCTCGGGTCTGCCGGTTCCAAGTCGAAGGTTAACAAAGAACACCCCAAGGCAATGTCCAAGAAATAATATCCTCTCTGTAATCATCAAGAGGATAATCCCCGCAGCCTATTCTGATACACTAAGGTCACCGAATTTGCAATAGGCTGGCCCACTACCACTGAACACAATCTTGCCATGAGCGCTCCATGAATAGCAAAATCATAAATAACTGCTCTCCATAGCAAGATAGGAGGGGGCCAATCGGGTTCCAGAAATCATGCCATAAGAAAGTCCCAAAGACCACATATACACCTCAGGTCTTATGAAGGGTCCGACTCGTCTCTGAGTCAAGAATTTTCCGCCAACCCAGCATTTCAAGGGATCTTTGCACACCACAACACAAACTCCTCTGCACGCCAAGATAGAGGTGGGCCAACTTGACATATCATTCAGTTGAAAGCCGCATATCATGAGGGCAATGCTGTCACCACAAACCTCACACACAAGATTGGCAGTTGTCAACAATTAAACGACACGACAAATAATTCAATTCCTTAAGGTAAAATCATTGAATAGCGCTGTAATGTATAATATCCACGATTAATGCCTTAAACATGATGAATGTAATGTCGCAACAACATCGAATGTTGCGACACATCATCTTGTGGGCTTGTATAAAAGTCTACAAAAAAAATACTGACTGAGGCTTTGACTTAAAAAAAATTAACAATGCCACAAATTAATGACTCACGTACATCGGGACTTAAAAATCATACCACTGGGTGAATAAACACCACGACATCAATGATGTGTATTCGGTCGTGAGCTAGCCCAAGATTAGCTCGGGGTTTGTCTTTGACTCTGACGTATTTTAAATATTTTTCAAAGAATGATATTTGTACAAGTTTTTTCTACCAATAGAAAACAATGAATTAAAATAAAATCGTACTCTAATAACTTCAGCTTTACGGAACTTCGAAATGTGCTGTTATTGGGGATCGTGATAACAAAATAAGTTCCTAAACTCATTCAGCCAAAAGCTTAGGGTCTAAACTCCAAAGCATTGTTTAGATTGATATTGATTTGATATGGTAAATGGAGACTGTGGTTCTTCGCTATGTTTGCAAATGGGCACTAAGATAATTTATCACATACATAAATTGCAATTTTCTGTGAATTATATATCTTCATTATCACTCAGGAAGTGAGCTTTAGTCAACACCCACCAACCCAGACCAAGTGCAACCATATGATATGATGCGAAGAAAATGGGTCGCAACTAGGGAAGTGGTTTGCATAAATAACTAAAAGAGAAGACACTTTAGTCTGCCCCTACTAAAGGTGGTTTCGTCTATGGATGGAGGCATTTTCCGGGCCTCAACTAAGAGATGACTATGGATAGGGTTATTACAACAGAACTAAAAGAAGTCTTATAGATGGGGCCATTTCCTAACCGCAACTAAAAAGGGGTGACTGGATGGGGACATTTATAACAGAACTAAAAAATGGTTTATCAAGCAACCATAAGGTGATCATGGCTGTGGCTATTTTGGTCGTGAACTAAAAAGCGGTGGCTATTGATGTGGCTATGCCTACCTTAACCAAAAAGGTGGCTATGGAGGGGGCATTTTTCGGGCCAACCAAAAAGGTGGCTTTGGACGGGTTATTTCAAAATTCAGAACCGCAAGCTGCCATGGATGGGCAATTTTTCGACGAACTAAAAATGATGGCCATATATCGCGACTGTGGTCGCAACTAAAATGGTGACTATGAATGGGACTTTTCGTCGTGAACAAAGATTATCACTTATTGACACCGCTTCGGGCCGCAAACTATGAGATATTTGAATCGATGAAAAACAAACCCGATTTTATCTATAAACCGCTTTCTTTTATTTTAAAATTACACTTAAGTCGGATCGGATCTAAGGATCGACAAAGAAATATCGAGATAGCATCAAAACAAAGTATTCAAATCCAAAATATCCAGATTTACAAAATATCTAAAACTACATCAAATCAAAATATTTGTATTGAAAACAAAGGTTCGCTTCTCGGGCAAGTATAATATTGTTTTTAGCTCAAGAGCTACACCTAAGCTTGAGACCGCCGTAGATGATGCCGTATCCAAATAAAACCAAATAGTGCCAATAAGAAGAGGATTCAATGCATCCACGATAATCGAATGTTGCGAGTGAAACATATTCGATCCTAAATCGTCACATCTTTAATCCAGATAATGTCAAACCAAAATCGATTTGTAGAAATAAAAAATCAACGTAAAACAATTAATGCATTCACAAGATTCTCCTGACAACAATGATCAAATTCCAACTTCTTGAGATATACAGCAGATGGAACATGTAAACCCATTTATTCAACCAAACTCTCGTTTTAATCTATTTTATTTATTATTCTCAACCAACCACATCATACTGGAATAATCATCTGTATTGAAAACTATCGGCCTGTAATCTTAATCCCTCCCGCCATCTTAAGGTAGAGGGTAAGGATACTTAAGGAGGAGGTACATCAAAACAGAATTTCTAATCCAACTCAATCGAGTATGATAATAGGTAATATTCAAACACACCCAAAACAATCTTAACGGGTTTCACTTTCGTAGCGCATTAAACTTTCTCTATCAAGTGCTTCATTTGATTTGATCAGTGATGGTATGGTAATTATCGATAAGGCGCCCTCAGGCGGACCAAGTTTCACAAGGGAGTCAACATATGCGACTCTCACCAATCGAGATTATACTGATGAATGTCCAACCCACCTACATACGACTCCTCTGAATGTCTCAACCCGTCACAAAAGAGTTTGAGTCTCAATCTTCCCAACCAACTGCCAACGCTTACTACTTACTACTTACTGTGATCGCACCACCTCTTTATTTAACTTATCCAAAGAACTGATATTATCACGCTGTCAGGTCACACTAATCGTTAACGAATAAGATATTGGCTCCGCACACAGCGCGATGCGCTCAATCTACACATGAACGGATCAACGCCTGCATGTCTCGCTTCTAATGATCTTCATTGTTCGCTCATTATAAGGTTTTGATTATTTCCACCTCAAAGGGCTGAACATATCTTATTTATACGTTGGTCTATATAGTTTGTTCATTCTATTCCATGTAAGGTTTGTCATGGGTCATCACTATGTAATATTGAGGATCTGATCTTACTCATTTTCTCCATTTTCCATGATTTTAGTAAGAGGTGGTCATCCGGGAGCCAGAGTCGTTCCATAGTCATCACATTGGTAATATAAACTCATTATTTGGGAGCTGTCCTTCGGTAATAATCTAGATCATCCAAAAAAGTAATCTGACATGTTAATGTCATTATCTAATTTCATCATCAACATCAATGATCTTCCAAATCCATCATCGATCGATGACGCCCGCCACAAATATATATAACGAAGTTTGGTTGTTATTGTTCTTCTCTTCTTCAGGGACTGACTTCACTAATTACAAATCATCAAAACGCAACAAGTGTTTGATCAATAGAACGATAAAATATGGTTCGGCCACTTTTTTGTTCTGAATTGTTTTGTCTTACTATTCTCTTCACTATGTCGCAAAGAGATATGAATTGGTAACTTCATAGAAAACATGACAAATCAGAGATTCTGCAGAGATTGAACCAAAGAAATATTGGAAAATCATAGTTTCGACTTTGCAAATAATTTTAGAACATTAAGAGAAGAACAGGAGTGTTCTCAACGACTTTATGAGGTCCAGCCTGAAAGATATCAAAGAAAAACAATAATGAGATGAAAACACCAATAACACGTTGAGGTGCTTCAAGAATTAAAAAAGAATCGCTGAATATATACAATTATCAATATATCATGGTCGGCATCGAACGGTAGAGGTCCTCGGGCCACAACTGAATCGTCCGGCTCGATCACTAAAATTCATCGTTTAACAGAAGGTGCCATCTGATATCAATTGATAAGATTCATCTATACAACCAGCTCTCACATCAATAAAACCACCGATGATAAACAACTCAAGAAAGAAAAATTATACGGAAGATGGGCACTGATATCGTATGTCATATCGAGAATCTAGATGTAGCGAGAAAATTACTGTGAAATGGTCCAATCAACAGACTATTGACGGCTTCAACAAGCTTTATTCCAAACCCGCATACAGAAAGATAGTTTTACAAGAAAACTCATATAATACAAAAACAAAGTGTATCTATATTCTATGCATACTCAAATCTCTTTCACAAATATCGGGCCTTATCAATATGGTGTCTTTGCTGAAATTGAAGCATTTGTTGCATCATATTCTGCATTTGTTGTATGTGTTGTTGCATTATCTCCATTTGTTGTTTTTGTTGTCAGAGTTGTTCTGCATTGCTGCTGCGCTTGTCCTCGTTTGTTGTCAATTTGTTGTTGCATTTTCTCCACGTTTTTGTTTCCTTTAGCTTTGATGCAAGTATTGGGCTGCATTTGTCTCTTTTTGTTGGCACCAAATACGATGTAAGATGCACCAAATCCTAAACCGCGTACACGACTACGCCTCTCCCGGCCCACATCAAGGCAGATATGTCGCTTCATCGACAATGGAGTGGACGATGAAGACTCATTTTGTGATTGTGTTCGAGCAACCATAATCTCCTCAATTTGGGCCTAAAATTATGTTAAGAAGATTCGGGCTTCTGGGGATTAATATATGTATCGCATATAAGATTTTTTTATTAAAATGAAGTTTAGTACTTACCATAACTTCACGGGATGCATCATCAATAGGTGTTCCATCCCTCCGTGTGTGTGTGAGCTTGAGCATTTCTGTCTGTTAGAACTTTTTGTGTCATCCCCTAACAAGTGTCCTTCATGTTAAGAAAAAATAAATAATTTTTGTTTAAATCATTGTACCATAATAAACTTACTCTGAAGTAACAAATTATTAAAAATGATTAATAACTTGCTCAAGAAAACATGTGAGCAAAGCTCTTAGACAGATGTATGATGAATCTTACTGCAGCTCTATTTTCCTTGTTTCTTTTAGGCATAATTTGCATTTGATCTGAAGAAATATGTGAAGAAAATAAGAAATTAGTAGTAATCACTATAAAACACATCATGAGTCTTACTTTGTCACTTTCCTTGAACTCCACATAATTATTAAAAACCATTTCCTCATCGTAAGCGGTCTGGCGGCTCATTTTGTTCGATGGCTATATTTACCTGCGGAATGATGTAAAATCTTTTCGATCCTCTGCTATATCAAACTTCTCCTATAAATATTTTCCTCATCAATCCTCTCCATTTTCATTTTGCTGAGGATTAACGTTATTTTTCAAAATGACTTATCCTAGAACATCATTTTTATTCCACACAATTACATCTTCATCAACTAACTCTAAGATATGCAAGTGATCATCTTGTAATTCACTTTGTTGGTAGTTCGGGATCGCCATTAGATATTTTTCTCCTCATTTGATAGAGTCTAGGGGTTGCATCTCTATAACAGTATGCTAATTTGATTCATTTGCATTCTTCACATAGAATATTTGCTTTGCTTGAGATGTGAGCACAAATGGTTCATTTGTGGACAAAGTTCGTGTGAAATTAACAGAAATTTAGCCATACTCGTCTCGTTTTATTCCTCTTCCAGTATTTATAACATCCCATCAATCACATTTGAATAAAACAACCCTATTTCCACCAAGGTAGTGTAATTCAACAACTTCAGTTAGGACACCATAGTAGGGGACATCGCCTATAATTGTATTCATATCCCACGCACTTGCAAAGCTTGAGGTTTATGCAACTACAAATAACCCGCTTATTTTGAGTCTTTTCTTTGCCCATAATCCTTGGTGTGGAATCTAAACCCATTAATAATATATCCTAAGCATGTAACCAATGTATTCAACCACTTAGATAACATATTGAAGGTGTTCAGATATACAACCTTCATGATGCAATTGTGCAACCTACAATTCAATAATTTGTTTGAATTCAATATAAGCTTAGTGTACGTTCAATAATATATCCCGCAATAAAGAAGATAACTTACACGTTTTTCAAACCACTTTATAAATTCCTTATTATGAATAAAATCTATATCTTGAGCAGATATACGAGGCATAGATTTGATGGTTTGTTTATGCCTCGAGAATCAAAGAAACATTGACGTAGGAATTAAACAAACCTTTACTTAAAATTCAAATAAATAAATATCTTACTCACAAAGGGAATGACATCTTCACAATTTGTTAGCACATATAAATGTGTTTATGCCCACTCTTCTCTGGATTCTAAGTCTACGTAAAAGTAGATTTTCCTAATGCACCCAACTATTTAAAGATAATCAACCTTTCATCTCTTATGTTTTTAAATCAACATAGTTTCTATCACAACGATTGCAATTTTTAAATCATTCAAGCATCTTGAACAAAATGTCGCGACATTCCTCCGCTAGGATACCCTTCCTCGCAATACAACCCTTCGATATGCCTTATTGCGCACATATGACTTTAAAGTTCGTAGGTACCTATTATACACCATGTGTAGACCAACACACATGTTAATGGTTTGAAAATAATATCAACCAATATTACATCAAAAAATGGAATTATAGTAATACTGTTCAATTGGGTACATCCAACGATATTGCACAAGTCCAGCAATCTTTGCCTCACTTGCTAGATGCACAGGTAAATGCATTATAATGTCAAAGAATGATGGAGGAAATATTCGTTCTAGTTTGCATAGATTAACAACAATATCCATTCTCTAGCTTTTGTAATTGATATGTCGTTAACACCTTAGAGCACAATTGTTTGAAAAATCAAGATAAACCCCCAATGATACTTCACATACATTCTATGCAAGACTCCAATGACCATGAGCGGAGACGCTACGATTAGAACATGACAATCATGCGACTTTAGCCCATATATCTTCTTTTCATTAAGTTGCACACATCGAGATATATTTGAAGAATAACCATCAGGAACCTTTATCGACTTTAAAATCTTACAAAATTCTTTTTTCTCATTCATAATTAGCAAGTAGCATGCAGTGGGTAAAATAAATTTGTTCCCCATTTCTATTGGGTGAAGTTGCTTTCTAATGCCCATAGCTTGTAAATCTAGACGACTATTTAGGTTGTCCTTGGTTTTTCCTTCAATGTTCAACAATGTCCCAATTATACTATCACACACATTCTTCTCAATATGCATTACGTCTAAATTATGACGTAAAAGGAGCGTTTTCCATTATGGTAATTGAAAAGATGCTTTTTTTCTTCCAATTGTGTTGATGTGTAACATTTTCCCGTTTTCTTTTTAGTGACCTTCCCAAAATAATTGGTTCAAGTTGTTATAATTGTTGCAACATATCAACCCCAGATAATCGTGTTAGCTGTGCTTAGTCTAAGTTCGCTTCCATTAGCGACCTCTTATCATGTCTAAATCGATGATTAGTTGGAAGAAATCGACGATGACCCATGTAAGAGAACTTCTTACCATGTTGTAATCGATAAGAGCAAGTTTCTTTATTACAACAAGGACAAGCAAACCATCCCTTAGTACTCCAACCTGAAAGATTCGCATATGCAGGAAAGTCACTAATTGTCCACAATAAGGTCACATGCATGCAAAAATTTTGTTTACTTGCAACATCATATGTAGCAACTCCATGCTCCCATAGTTCTTGTAACTCATCTATTAAGGGTTGTACACATCAATGTCATTTCCAGAAAAACAACCAAACCCAAAAAAAAAAACCAAACTCAGGAATAATATTAAAGAAGACGGGATAACGCTCTGCGGCATTCCAACGACGGGAGGTTCGTGATCGATGCGTGGCTGACCATGGAGGGGCGAAGGATGTGAGGATCGACTACACGGATCGCCACTACTTCAAAAAGGGTCTCCCATACCCAAAAAGGGAAGGAAGTTGATTCGGGGCCCCTCCCCGTCTATCGTTAGAGGCGCGACGGCGATGGTCTTGATCTCCCAAAAGGGGCTATTATGCGCCACGGGTGTGGATGTAGAAGCCATTGATTTCAATATTACCGCTGCTGGTAGTATGGAACTGATTAGCTACTCGACGGTCGGAAAATGGATCCCGACGATGATGGGAGTCCTATCCCGTCTAGTGTTAGAGATGCAGCCTTTACCGGCTCGCCCCCAAAAAGCTTTTGTGCATCGGTTGAGATGCAAGAACCGTGACGCCGCAAGTCACCGGGCCGATGGCACAGAAGGCCGATGGGGTTCGCGTGCAAATGATGCCTTTATAGCCGATTCAGAGTTATCCTCGGATCTTCAAGGGCCAAGCACGGATCCGATGAGATCACGAGGGTCGGCGTGCGGGAAGTCCCAAAGGGATCGATCGCGGGCTTCGATCGTCGACGCAAAGTCAGACGATGATGATGTGCCAGAACAGCTGCGGATGCGGATGGAGTCATACGAAATCGCCATTCTTTAGTGTCAGCAACGGGGGCTGGCCCAAAATCTCTTTACTTGGGAAAAGCTAGGACTGTCGATTTTGCGGTTCGGGGTCGAAAAAGTCGTCGTGGATGAGTCGAATCCGAGCGTCGTTTAGGTATCCCTTCTGGCGACTCACCAATTATCACGATCCTGGAGTTTGATCTGGAGTGGATTACGAAACGGGTTTCGTCGGGTATCAAACCTTGGTCTTAGGGATGGGTATTCCATGATTGTTTCAAAAATGGGTTACGGTATAGAAGGGCCTTAGAATCGTAGGATGTGGCCGTCAGCGATCGAGAGTAATGTCGGCCGTCAGCCGTCTCGGTCATTCTATCTCGAATCCTGTGTGTTACGCTCCTCGAACTTCGGTCCAGTCCATACGTTCGCCCGGGTTTCAATCCACGGGTCTTGGTGATGAAGATTTTCCTGTCAGGCCGTTGTCGGATTCTCTTAAGGGATTCGGGTAAGCAAAATGCTTCAAAGTCAGATCAATCCGTCCGGGTGAACAAAGGGCTAGCTGCGGGGCCATTCGGGTAGTTGCCCCCGTTGAGCTCGGTCCTTTCGTGTCTCGGCCCGGTTCGTTTGGGATCAGGAGCATTAAAGGGGTCTTAGGTAAGGGCGGGATTCACAATTTGTCTTCTCTGTTCGAGGATACCCGAGGATAGTCACGGTGGGAGTCCTTTATTTGACAATCGACCAAAATCTTGTTTCTTCTTTGGTCTTTCAACATTAGCGGTGCTTGTCCCCGGTTTCTGGGGCATTCGGTTTTCATTGGGTTTTCCCTTGATTGGTTTGGTACCTTTGCCATGGTTGTGGGTTGTTCTGTAATGATCTTTGGTTGCCTTTGCCTGGGTTGTGGGCGGGGTCGGTTTTTCTCTCCTTTGCCCGGGGTGTGGGCTTGGCTTTCTTTGGTTGGTTGTTTGTTAGCCCTGAGTGTGGGGTCTGGTTTGTTGTTGATGGTGTTGTAGTTGGTGCCTGCCCTTCCTTCTTGGGGGGGTAGGTTTTCGTTTTCTCTTCGATTTTCCCTGGCTTCGGTGGGGAATGTCCTGCGGGCTTGGGTATTTGGTGTCTGTTGTTTAATTTGTTGCCTTTCCTAGTTTTAGGAGAATGTGGCATCCGTTTTTAGTTTCTTGGGGCCTCGGGGCTCCTTGTATCGTGGTTGTTGTTGGGCTGTCTTCCTTTTTGGAAATAAATTCTTGCTTATCGAAAAAAATATCGTTCCGGGGGAGCGGTCGGGCGAGGATAACAATGATAACTTGAAAAATTGTTTGCTTCATACACATCAAGGTGGTAGGATTGTATGGGATAAGAACAAGCGGCAGTGCTATAGAGCGATAGACATGCTACTAAATGTATTGAAACCTTAAAGCTCTTTTTGGATAGAGAAGTAAGAATTTATTTCCAAAAGGCAAGCCCAACAACATGGCGAGCAATACAAGGGGCCCAAGGCCCAAAACTGAAAACGGATAGCACCTCACCTAAAAACTAGGAAAGGGGCATTAGCCGAACAACGAGACATATAATCCAGTCATCGAGGACATACTTGTGAAGCCGGGAAGCCACAGGAGAGAAAAGCGAGCTATCTCCACATAAGGAAGGAAAGGCAACAACAATCAACACAAAATACCAACAACCAAACCCCACACTCAGGGCCAACAGACATCCAACCAAAGAAAGCCAAGCCCACACCCCGGGCAAGGAGATAAACTGACCAGCCCATGACACGAAGCGAAAGCGATAGAAGGCAATGAAAAACCATTACCGGGACCCGATGCACGGTAGCCACGGTTCACCCAAGGAAACCACTCGACTAAAGCAGTCTAAATTGGCTCCCCACAGCAAGGATTGAGCTTAGGGATCCCATCAAATCTCGAATGAGAACTCGACATAACATAATCCATGGTCGAAGCCCCATTCCGATCGATCGGGCGTCGACGACACGCGAGCCCCGGAGCCAGGCGTAGCGATTTAGGATTATCCATAGACCCACTTTGTAAACAAATAAGAAAAAGAACCACATTGGAGGACCAATTTAGCAATACCCAACATATCGACAATACATCTGCGGAAATATGGTCGGGCCTCCACTTCGCCCGTGAAGAAGGCGATCGATGGATCATACCCACGAGCTGTCATAGACCACCCCAACGCTATTCCGCCCATTATGGCTGTCACCGGCGCGGACGCTTGCACCGACCAGTCACCACGAACCCAGGATTCTCTCTCAGCCACCGGTGTCAAAAACCCACTTGATGTCGTAGGCCGATCGTCGTTCTTGCTAAGCGAGATCGGTCGCCCGGCGTCGGCACCTTTGTAGATCCTTCCGCAGTCCGTTTGGACCCACTTCGTCCTTCACAGTCCCATGTGAGCCCGTCGTGGTCAGCCCCGTCGCTTCATTCGTCGTCGTCGGCTCTACTGAAGGGTTAGGATCCCAACAGCAACCAAAATCCGGATACATTTCCGGAAACCCATTTGTCGGCATCTTCACCGATCAGAAACAACGCGTCAGGTGGGAGGCCCGACCAAGCGACCTCCTTTGGACCGCGCCAAAAACGTCTGGATAGCTAGAATGCATTTCGGTGATAGCGATGCGAGACCCGTCGTGGTCGGAGTTGGGACCGAGTGGCTAACGATCAGGACCGCGATTTGGGTATGTGAAAACCGGTACTGGAAACTTCCCACCTAGAGGAAGCGGTGTCTCATAGACCATGTAAACCGGCTGGTATTAAACTGAAGCGACTAACGAGATCCGGTTCCCATGCTTTGGTTATCATGAAAAGCTAGAAGAAGGCCCACGGATCTGATCTCGGGTGCAAATCAGTTCGGAGAAAGCGGAACCATCTCCACTAAGCAGTCAGAGGCAGTGAGATCTGGCCGACCTTCACCATTGGCCATCTCGTGGGATACGGAGATCCAATAGCAACTTATTACCTGGCGACCTTCTCAGCGCGAGCACCAGAAGAAGCCTCACCCCGATGACCATATGGAACAACCACCTTCCCTTTTTGGGGAGGAAAAACCCGATTTTGTAGTGGATGACCCCGCGTGGTCAATCCCCCATAACCTTGGTCCGGCAGGTTTGCCGACCTACTTGTAGAGAAAACTGAAAACACATGTTCACAAGAACTGAAATCGGAAACCACAAGATGGTTAGCAACAGGAAACCCATCTCGGGAGAGAGACGGGGAGACCCCTTCACCCATCGCTAGGTGACCTCTATAAACCATCACTACTTAACCCTAGCCTGACATTGCGATGCTCCGATGCAAATGTAGGATGTAAAGAATCAAATGTTTTCCAAGACAAGGAGTCTATTGGATGTCTCATCAAGTCATTAGTAGCGCGACCTTGTGCATGCCACGTCATGTAGGAAGCTATATTTGATGACATAAACAATCTTTGAAGCCTTGGTATTAGAGGAAAAGTGTCATGAATCTTAACGAAATTTTTCTTACCTTTGAACATCATTCTGTCATACGTAGAGTTATACTCAACATTTTTCCATCTAGAGGTACCACAAATGTTACATTTGTCGGCATTTGCATTCTCCTTTGTAAACAACATGCAATTTTGTGGGCATGCATCTATCTTTTTGTAATCAAGCCTAAGATCACGAAGAATTTTCTTTAACTCATAATAATTGCTTGGAAAATTATCACCCTTAGGAAGTGCTTCCTTCAATAATTCTAATAACATTGTGAATGATTTATTGCTCCATCCATTAAGGCACTTCATGTGAATCAATCTTATGATAAATGCTAACTTCGTGAATTTAGTACAACCCGGGATATAATTCCTTTTAAATCCTGCAAAGTTAGTAAAACTTTTTTGCTTCATCATTCGGTTCTTCAGGACTAATATGAACATTGAATTTTTTTTTTTTTTTTGGATAATTAAGAATTTATTTCCAAAAGGGTCAAGCCCCACAAACCAAAGAATACATGAGCCCAAGGCCCAAGGAAAAAGAAAATCGGACATATTAGTAGTATTTGGCATCCCAAATGCATCCTGTATCAATCCATTCATATCGTCATAAGGTTCATCTTCAAAGTCATCATTATTTGTTGACTCATCAAACTCATATTCACCATGCATCACCCATCGAACATAGTTTCGAGCTATCCCATAGTTTTGCAAATGACTTTGCATAACTTGTCTATTATGTAATAGACAATTGTTACAATGAACACAAGGACAAGGTAGTTTGTCACTTTGAGGTGCGTTGTTAAAGGCAAATTCCAAGAACTCTAAGACCCCATTATCGTATTCCAAGCTCACCCTTGACTTTTGCATCCATGACTTGTCTATTGGCATTTCTGCAATTTTTTCTTTTAACTACATGAAAACAATTTAAGCATGTCAATTCACGATGCATAGTATGTACATTTCAACATCTACAACATGCGCATAATGGAGGTGGTGGTTCCTATCCATATAAGAATACATAATCCCAATGAGTTCGAAGCTCTAATATGTTCATTTCATTTAAGAAAATTTTGTGACATTTCCCCATAGTTCTCCAAGTGCTCAAAATGGGCAAGACATATGTGTTAATCTTGTCAAATATGCACCAGAGAGAACAAAGGACTTCCAAAATCTCTTAAAATGAGATGAAACATAAGATAACCTTCATAGAATTATGTTTTCTTATACTGTCCAATCGGACAATTCAAGTATTATTTGTAGGCAAACAAAGTTTGATTACATACTAGACAAATATAGAAGTTGTCAACTTGAGATAAGTTCATTGATAAAACCAATTCACTCTTTGACAACTTCAATGTCTTTAGTATGCAACAACATAAATTTTTGCCTCCCAATGATACTTGAACGGGAAGTCTAAGGTTGACAAGTCTGTGTTCTCTAATTGTATTACTTGTTTGAATCAATTAATTCTATCACTTAATTTAATTTGGATTTGTAGTAAGGGAGACCCTCAAAAATAGGGTGCACAAAGAAATAAACATAATGTCAGGTTATCAACTTTAGGGTTCAATCGAGGTATGAACAAATTTGATTCTCAAAACGACCTAACAATATAAATATCCCAAAATATAGTAATCCACAATAATAATAAATCTAAAGTTATAAACCCATAACCAAGCAACTAATCACCATAAGAACAAAAAACTAGAATATATGATAATTCCACCAGAAACTTGGTTAAACCACCATTTCACCAACTGAAAATAAATAAAAACAAGTAAATTCAGCTAAATTCTTATATTCATTGGTGAATAAAAGATATGCCTGGACAATTCAATTAGCCCAGCAGCTTCAAAGGTTGTTCAATTTCTGACTCAGGACATAGTAAAATAGACTCCCTCAATAATGCACTTTGGCTGTGAAGTATAAACAGGTTGAATCACTTTAGCCATGTAGAAGCGAAATCATTGGAAAGCGAATTTCATACACCAAGAATAATAAAAGAAAACTCAACCTCTAACAATAGATAAGTACTACATATATATGTTCGAGGTCAATACATGATAGAATCTTTATGCACATATCAATATCCTAGAGTTTCTACTTTAGTAAGGATAATATGCTCATGAGGAGGACTTTGCTAGTGTTCAAGCTACTTGAGGACAGCGATTCCAAGGTGTCAATTTGGGTTCACTTTTGGAATAATTTTGCTTAGTTTTACCCTTTAAAAATGTAACAAACATTAGGGAACAATTTCTATTTCTCAATAAAGTAAGATTAACTAAAATGAGTGAGGTGTGTATGAACAATCTCCTACCTAGGTCTTCTGGGTTTTTAATCCTTTCTATTTGCATGATTCCTTCTGAGTCTTTGAAACATGACAGAAAAGGCCCGGAGATGTTATTTTCCTTGACTCCCCCACATGCCAATGACAATAAAGGAATATAATTGATCTCACAGGACTCTGACATATAGTCCAAGACAAGTCATACGATTCCCATAGATTTGGGTTTGAACTCGGATACAAGCATGAAGGGTTCAATGCAAGTAAATTAATAACTTCTATAAACCCTTAATTATTTATTCTATAAGAATAATATATCAACCAAGTTTACTAGAAAACATGATGGCTATAAGTTTATAATAACTCAATTATTATGGAGTGAAAATTCACTCTTTATTTTCTTTTAATTTTGAGAATCAAGGGTGGCTTGGATAGAACAAATACTTTCTTTAAAGGAATCAAAACTAACAAACAAGCAAAACAAACTTTCCACCATAATTTCTTGTTTGTTCTTATGATTCATAAATATATTCAATTACACATTCTTACGCATTAAAGAGTTAACCCGACCATTCAAAGTCACCAGACGATCCTAGGGTATATCTTCTTTTGAAAAAAATAAAGATAAATGGAAATGCTATTACACACGGCAAGTCGATACTTGAGACCTCTCAAAAGCGTTAAGAGGTATACGAAAAGTTTTAGTAAGAAACCGATAAGCATAAATTTATGAATAGCCCGCTAAAGATTTGAGTTTCACTGTTTATTATAGCAAGGCAAAATTATCGATATTGTTGATAATAATGATGAGGAAATATAAATAAATAACTTAGAACATATTTGAGAGTAGATTTTTTTTCGAACTTTGAACATAAACATACCGTAAATGTCATCACAACTAAAATAAACTGAAAAAACGAAAACATATCCTGAAACAGAATCTAATAGAACTAAGCCTAATAGAACTAAAACAAACTCATAAGCATAAAATTCCAAACATCCCTTCGATTTTAACAACAATAAAAACCAACCATAAACACCCCAAAACAACTTCTGACAATAAAACCATAACTCGAGGACCATGAATTGAATCCTCGTAGACATATCACGGCAAATGAAACCACCTGAGAGCGCCACACCACAAAAGCGAATCCATCCTCGAAATCCGAGGAAAGCGAGCAAGTCGTAAAGAAGCGGGCGAGAGCGGTATCGTAGAGAGTAAATTGATTGGTAAAATTGATTGGCAAGAGGAAGCTTGTGAGAAGAGCTTAGAAAATCTGACATGAATGTATTCAACCCAAAATCAAATCGTGAGTTGGCAAGGAGAAGCCTGAAAAGCCATAAAAAAAAAAGAAAACGTGACAGCGTGCTGTCTGAAGTCGAGTTGGCAAGCGGTCGCGATTGATTGTGGTCGTAGGTTAGAGCGAGGGAGTTTGTAAAGATGAGTTCGATTAACGTGATTAACGAAAATGGGTCTGGAAAGGTGAGTGGGATTGAGGAGAAACAAAATCTTCGGCCCTCTAATAGTATTTGGGGGGAGTGGGACGAGGGAGAGCAAAAATCAGACGTGGACGGCTTTGTTTTTTCAAGAAAATGGATGTTTGAAATATGTGGCCCCAATATGAGGAATGACAAAGCTTACCATTTATTGGTTATTTATTCGTTTGATATATATAAGACGATCGGGACATCGTCACCGACACCACCCCACATAATCCCATTCATGCATGGTTGGTGGGTCCCACAATAACTTCCTGACATCGAATATAATCTAATTTTATTTTCAAATATTTTATTTAAATAAAAAATAATTAAAACTTTTATATTAAAGTTTAGTGAATAAGCTTTGAATCAACTTGATTTAGAATTTTTTAAGATAAGAATATAAAGAAAACATTCCAGGGCTCTAAATAACCAAAAGAAAAAACCCATTAATTAAACATAATGGTTGGATCTAACCACCAACAATCAACAATTAGTTGAAATTTATATTAATTTTTAATATTTAAATTGAAATGTGTGTATTAATAACTTTTCTAAATATTTAACTAATAATTGGCCCATAATTCTAGTTTATTGGACTCATGGTCGGTTTAAATTATTTTTTGTTCTGAAAAATAAAGAGAACAAGGAAAATATTTGATTCTTAAATTTTTTTTTTTTGAAAAACATAAAAAACATTAAATATAAAAATATAAAATATAAAATACAAAGAACACCAAACAAGCCCTTATTCTTTTACTTTATGCTATAAGTTTGAGAAAAAGACAAAGTTTGGATGTAGCATGACACTTTATAAATATAACATTTATTTAATCCATATTGCTATTGTGGAGGAATAGGCCTCACCACATTGAAAGGGAATTTGAATAATTTGATCAAATGGTTGGTGGGTCCCATTTTTCCATGTGCTTCCTGCTCCTTCCTTAAAACCTAGTTCTTCCCCTTCTCTTTCTCACACGCCTTCTCTTATTCGTGGTGTGGAGGGGTGTAATAATAAACCTTTTTAAATTAAAATTATAAGGAGGTTTAGAAAATTATCATATGTTAATGAAAAACCAAAATGGGTTATAACTAATTGTTTTAAAATCAGATCGGTGATTGAATAAAAAAAAAGTTATCGGTCGTAGTTTAAGAAGTCGAATCGATGATTAATTTGATTAAGCTTGGATAAAAATATCACTAATTCGATCTAATTTTTCCAAACACTGGTTGTTATAGCAAAGAGAACTATGATAGACAGAGAGGAGAGGACTCGCGGGGATGAGACTGTTATATCGAAAATGTTTGTTTTGATAATCATTTTGGATGTTTCTTTTCAAATAATAATAATCATTTTGGATGTTTTATGTTTTTTAAAATAAAAAATAATAATAATTGTTATATAAAATATAGTAATCCCATATCTAAAAAAACAAAATTATTGTGTTACATTTTTTAAAAGTATTTTTAAAAGCAATTTGGTTGTGTTCTTTACAATTATTATTATTATTCTAAAAATAGTATTAAAATTCGAACTTTAGGAATTTTTACATTTTAAATCCTAATAAATCCCGATATTTTATAAAAAAGTATCAATGATTTGTAGTTGTAGTTGCGATTTCGAGTCTAGTCGCGGCTATATAGTAACTTACCGATTCGGCACAAGGTCTCTTCATATTTAACAAGTCATGTTTAGTTAACAGTGCTACCTGGCCCCATAGAATTAACTTTTAGTTGAGACTTAATCCTATATGCAACTATAAAGTCACTTTTAGTTGAAAATCAATCATATCGTAGTATAGAATCGAAACTTGGTTGAGGCTGATCTCGTGAAACATAGAATCGTTTTTAGTTGAGATACGTCACATCCGCAACAGAGTCATTTTAGTTGAGACTCAATGCAAATCTGGCCCATAGAATCGAGCTTTTAGTTGAGGCACAATCATCGCCTTCTAAGAAGGTGACGTAGTTGCAGCTCAATAAATATGAAACTAAAAATATGCTTTAGTTGCAAATTTTTTTGGCCCCAACTAAAGTAATGTCCCTATAAGTCATTTTTCTTGTAGTGTATGTCAGTGGTATAATACCAGATGTCCCATGATGTTTATTTTATTAAATAAAAACTAAACCATTATCTGTTTTTCTTTACCTCTCCTATTTCTGATTGTTAAGTGCCTGTTAGGGGATGCAAAGCACAGGGAGCAGAGTAAATGATTATTCTTGCTGTGCAATAAATTTACATTTGGGAACTGTGTTATGAAAATGCTTTTATTGAAAATTTACGTGGAGTTTTCAATCTTGGGCTCCGCAGATTCAAATTTGCATCCCATTCTTTGGCTTCTATTCACAAAGATGTATTTTCACTGATAGCTATTGGATATTTTCATCGAGTTGCAAACATCTAGTTATGCACCTCTTCCCTCTAAACTTTATTATGGCTTTTGCTACATAATGTCAAATTGCAAACTGGTTGGAACTCTAAAAACCAAATACCGTTGAAATAGCCTGTTAAATTTCCATTAGATTTAGGCCTTAAATTTCCATTATTACATCTCTCATTCTTGTCTAAAATCACATCTGAATATTGCTTCTGATTCTGGGTCTTATTCTTTCCTATAATAAAAGTAAATCATAGTTCCTAGTGATGACTTGATTAGGTTTGAAATACCCTACAAAATTTTGCATCATGCATGTTTCTCTATCCCGTTAAATGTGACTGGTGCATGAGATTCTTAAGTTTACAGCAGAAGGAACAGTTCATAGATATATTCAATCTTGGCCAACCTAGTTCTGGTTTCTCGTGTTGTACAGCCCTAGGATCAGCAATTGTGGCCGAATTTGTTGTTGGGTTTTTTCTTGGGATTGACTTCAAAAAAATAACAATGCCCCAGTCACTGATTATAACATTGACTTAAAAAAAATTATAATATCGTAGTCAATGACTATGACATTGCTGATGTGTATACCGACGTGGCAGCTAGTTCGCACTAGTTTTGACATTATTTTTATTTTCGACTTAATTTCTTTTTTAAAATAAGGTATATTTTGTACTGGAAACTCTTTCTCTGACGAAATAATGAGTGACTGAATCAGGAAGAATATGGTTTCAGAAATTGATGCCAGGATGGGCGGTGTGTGGTTCAAACTCTTCAAAGAAATGGAGCTCTTGACTATTGTTTGATTGAGAAGATGGTTTGGGAAGTAATGATGTGTTGCGCTTTCATATGACTCTTTCAAATGGGCGCTAAGATCACGTCACCGTCGGCGAAACTATGCTGCTCATGCCAAAGATGGGCACGCCGTTCCCACGGTTTCTCCCATGAATTTCCTTTTCTTTTTCCTTTATCTTCCCACCAACCATACAACAAATATTTTCTCAAGGATGCATTCTCAATCCATTATTATTATTATTTTTTAAATTTAAGAATTGAGATTTACGGTTGCCAAGGAGCAGTGTTGTTCCTCAGCCGACCTCGTCCTACTTGGAAAATGGAGGCACGATCGAGGTTCCGGCCGACGGATCAACCTTCTTCCTGAAGTGGAATTGGCGGTTGTGATTAAGCGGAAAGCTCGTGACGTTCCTGAGGCCGCTGCCATGGATTATGTTGGAGGTACGCCCATATATTTTGCACTTCACTTTGATTCGGTTGTGATTGGCCGATATATTTTGCAAAGCCGCGTTTTTCTTTTTACGTTTGAATGCCAAAAGCTAGATTTATTCATCTTATTCCTGTTGTTACCTTGATCGTCGGAACCTCTGAGCATCAACAATCCAATGTGAACTTGCAAAAAAGATGATCTGGCGGCGGTGTGCTGGTCATGCTCTCCGATGATTAAGTTAGCAAAAGATGAAGAAAAAGAAGCAGAGAGTTCTCCTAGTTGGAATCCCCTTACCACATGAAAGATCTTCCCAATTTATAGGGCATGATTCACGAATCTCCTTTTAATTTTAAGGATAAAATCTCTTACTTTTAGGGATAAAATATCTTAATTTAGGGATGAAATTTGTTTTTCCCTATCAAGGATTAACCTTTTGAGAAACAAGGGATTTAGAAACAGGGAAATCTGCTGATAAATATTTATTTTGTGTATTTTCCGCCTTCATGTATTTATTCATAACAAACTTCTCATATGCGGTAGGATGGCCAGCTAGGGGACTCAAAATCCTAGACGGGCCGCCTTTGAGCTAGTTTATGGGAAGACACCCGAGTTTTAGGATTCTCCCGTCTAAGTAGTGCCCCCTGATTTTAATACATTAAGTGGGCTTGGGTCGTTTTACAACACAGGCCAAGCGGGCCTTGGGCCCATTGAGTAGTGGGTCTAAAGATTACGGCGCTCACAATGCCCCTTTTTTTCCCCGGTTGTGACTTTTGTGCTTTTTCAGTCGAGGGAAAATACCATGTTTTTCTACCTTGGGTGCTGAAAGTTGAAAGGATTGGGAGAAATGATGCGTATCGTTGAACGCGCTGGAAGGTGAAGTGCGTTTGGATACAAAGCGAGTGGGAAGCGCACGTTTCCCTATATGTCTGCGATGCATGCTATCTTGACGGCACATTTAATGCACTCGTTGAGGTTTTGCCCCCATATATAGGGGTTGGGCTTCGAGTGTTGCCTCTTTTCTGATTTCAAAAAACTCTTTGCCTATTGCAATTTCCTTTTCCATGTGCTTTGGCAAACCTTTCTTTCATAGGAATCATCGGAGATCCCTTGACAACTTTCACTTTTTCGGTGAGTTTTTTCATTTTTTGTTTGTATCGCCTTCTTTGTTTTTGTTTTTTTTTTTTTTTTTGTGGCTCTGTTTGTTGAGTGGTTTTGGGTTAGAAAATTTTTGTTTCTTTCTAAGGGTGTGGACATCATTCGCCGGTAAGGTACCGGTGATGATGCTCCAAGCTATGTGTGGGGTATTCCTAAGTTTAGACTTTAGAGACATCCCATTAGAATCCGCGAAGGTTCCTGATTCGGGTTGTTAAACCTTAAGAGGGGGATTTCTTGTGTCTTTCGAGGATTTTGTCACCTTTATTGTTTAATGGGCCTCAATGCGATCCTTTTTACATTTGGCTTGCCTTTAAAATAGCGAAGGGTCCTGAAGAACACCATAGGCTAGGGCGCAAGAGATTTGAAACTTGGCCAGATTTTGTAGACCAAATTATTCCAAGTGATTAACACTGCTACGAGAGACTAACTAAAGTCTTCGTGATGGCGCGAAAACTTGTTATTCATCAATAAGCGAAGTTATGACTCAGCCACCAAAGAATATTATTTATTCCTCAGCAACGACACCAAAAACTTGTTGACCGATTTGTGATGAAAAATATATGTTTGTCCCTTTTGGTTTGTAAACTGGATGCATTTAAAATTTGAGTTTGGTCAAAATCATTACAAGTGCACAGTATGTGGCGCCCAAAGCCTGGAAGTCAGTTGACAACCGGTCGACCGGAATATTGTAGTGTCGGGTAACTTGGAGCCTTTACTCACAAAAATCGGGCGGAGTCTCCTTTGTGCGGGAGGCACCTGCCGAGGTCTGAGAACTTGTCCCAGTGATCAGCTAGTGACCACATCGGGTCATGCTCTGATATAAAAATGAGTAAAAATGGCCACTTGAAGACAAATTATCTCTGACATACCGACTATATACCATAGTTCGAGTTAATACATTACTCTTAATACCAACATATATTAAAATTATAAAATTCTAATACATGTCATACACAACTGATTGTAGCCCCAAAGCGAAATTAAGATTGTGCAGTCAACCTACGGAAAATCTATCGTCTCGTATCATGAGGCAACATCACAGTAAAAATAATACTTGGACCCCTGCATTAATACTCATCGAACATATCTTACGTATATTCGATAGTCGAGTTATTTCATTGCCTATATCTGAATCCGTATTAAAATCTATAGATTTTAATACATATTATTCAAACCATCAAAGCCTGATGAAACTTTCTTCAAATCGCTTCTAAGATGGCGTCTCTCGGGCTACTCATACTGAAAATATGTTCCCTCTGACGGGTGAGCTATCGCCGATAGTGGAATCACCTAAATGGAGTTCTTTCGCTGAATCCGTATGCAATGCTCGGCTCATACACTCAAGTAAATACGTGATCCCTACTTGAATGTCTACATCTTTCATTCATGTCTCAGTCATCACCCAGAGCTCACTCACACTTACTTTAAGCACATGTATGAGAAAATAATCATTTTCAAACAAAACATGTTTCTTGAAAATATACTCTGCAAAGTGTCGATGAAATATGGGACTACCCTCCAGATGCGAATTGCAGTATGAGCTTCCAGAAAACGATCATGGTCCTCGTCTAGAGAAATGATACATTGGCCCATCTCATTGATTCTCCGGAAAATCATCATGTGAAATTCCTTTGCAACCATGTTTGTTTCGGAAAATTCATGTCATGCTGCTTAACACCTAATCTCTAGGTTACCCGGTGCATATGAAAATGCGATATGCGATTTTCAAACCATTCCTCTGATATATACCCGATATATTAATTATGCGACATTCTCCGATTTGCAATTCACACCACATGTAATTCAACAATATGGATCGAGCAACACAGAGTGGCTACCTTGAGTAATTGATTTGCTCTCGATGGTACATACTCATGAATTATATTCCATATAATTGAGTAAATCTGATTTATCTCGATGACCTATACACAATTATATTCCATATAATTGAGCAAATCCTAATTTTATCTCCAATGGCTTATACACCCAAAACCTGATTTATTTCATAAATTATTAAACAAACACCCAAAATAGCCATTACTGATCGCAGATCCCAGATGAGCTCAAAATTCTCCCGAAATTTTTCACACTTGGTTGAATTTGGGACCAATCAAGCGACCCCTCACCAACCTGACATTTACAAAACACTTAAGCGAGGGTAAAACAAGTAGGATAAAACCCACACCTCCGGTTGTCTAAACTCCAACTTTTGGTGTCCTTACGTAGCTCTCGTCGCGTAGATCAATTTTGCCTTCGACCACAGGCAATCAGACGGTCCGATTTTGAATGCGAGAAAGAAGCGAAGAGAAAAATAAAAATAATAAAATTCTCCTCTTACCGCCCTCTCTCGCCCACGCCGTTTTCCTCCCACCATTTTGCTTTTATAATGTTTTTTTTTTTTTTTTTTATTATTATTATTTTATTATTATTATAATATTATATTATTATTATTATTATTATTATTATTATCATCATTAATAACTTATATTACCTCATTCAGGTCTGTTTCTGTCCCGAAAAATTTTATTTATTTTCAGTTCAATTCTTTTAAATGAACTTTAACTCAAGCCATTTTCCGACTTCCGAGATTTTCATAAAAATCTCGTCCACTATCCTTGACAATTTATCATCGAGAATTCGTAAAATATTACATTGTCTCGGAGGTCGACGAAACTTTTACGGAGTCCTTTGGAACTCGCGAGGCGAATTTAAGCTGCGCGATCCAGTTTAAGTCATCATAGATATCTAGAAATTTTTAGGTTTTCAGCAGAAGTGCAGATTTACCTTTTTTCGAAAATTGAATTTTTTTCTCGGGTTTATTCTCACATAGCAATTTAGTCCGAAATTCACGCACATCTGCATCACTCACATGCATATATACCTTCTACAACTCGAAGGCAGGTATCCGGTATGATAACAGCCTCGGGTCACAATCCTTGACAACTTGGAGTGGGGTACATCGACTCGGCCAATGTCAAGAATGACCTCGACACCAATATGTCTACCACCCTAAGGTCCACCACGCCCGGCTGCGACTACGATGCGTCACGGGCTACAGGTGAATTAGGTGGCTGCGGAACCCTCGTGAACTAGAAGCCTGGGCTTCTTCCCAGAACTAAGCGCTCTCCTTCCTCTTGACCTTGCTTAACACTTGCCGTCCACTAGTGCGTCCGAGCATTCTCAATCTCTCCTTGGTCGGTGTCCCGACCATGGAGTTCATGTCGTGGCGAAGTCCTACTATCACGCCTCGAATTGAAAACTTGACATTCACCAATCTCGAACCTTGGCCATGTCGGTAGCCGCATGTCATCAAGCGAGTTTAGCTCCGTGAATCTAGCCACGTAATCCATCCACAGTCATGTCGTCCACAGCCCCGGCTCACTAGGAACTTTGAGCCTTCATATGCCTGTGGTATCCATGCCTCATGAACGACTCTCTGGAACTCTTGCCCATGTCATTGCCTCTATATCTACGAGGTCTTTGCCCGATTCCACGATACTTGGGCCTCGCCCTCTAGGCGGAGCGCGGCTAGTCTAATCCCCGATGGAGTGTCGGGGTAATCTGCAGCCTCCCAACACCTTCGTGCATGAACCAATGGTCTTCCACCATGTCGGATCTCCTCCCCACAGCAGATGTCGGAGGATGATGTGCCTTAAATCTCCGCTACTCTGACCTCCTCGATCACTACCGTACTACCAGGTAAATTAAGAAGAATGCAACCCCACCAAATTTCAACAAAGGCCTCGTTTGGTCAACACGGCAGGCTTAGCTAACACCTCGTGGACGACCTCTTACGGTCCTCGGCCCTGACTCTACATCTACACATGTCAAATGGCAACAAACTTTATTTAATCCCATTTCCAAATTTAACTAGTAACGCACATGCCACTACTAATAGACTGACATCCATGAACCGAATCTGCTCATCACCGCCTATGGTGCTACTTACCAACCACTCCTTTTATTTATTTCAATAAAATTCAACACTTTCTGTGTTCATTTCATTTTTCCTCGAACTCCCTAAGGTTATAGTTCCTAACCTTAGCATTCTACTTTTTTTCCTATATACATTATGCCATGCATATATTTTTTTTCCCGCGTAATAACCATGCAATCACATCTCCCATATACATCATACCGTGTATAAGTTTTCCACGCAATGTGTAACACACAATCACGCAATCACAAACATGGAACATATATCCGAAATAAACACGAAACACACCATGCATGCAAAGGGTCTAAACCCGTCCCATGAACTCCTGTAGTATTCGTGTACCTAAACCCGATACCAAGCCGCGACACTAGTATCAATTTCACCGCACAGCAATGGCCTAAGCCTTGTCCCCGCCCTGTAATCGGGACACCAACTCATCGACACCAAGCTTCCAAGTATTTATAAACCTAGGCTACGCCGTGACGCCGCATCGCACTAAAACTTATGGATACCCAACCCAAGCCCCTAGGTAATCGCCACCGCAAGCCGATACCGCCGCGGAAGTCGTATCGATATCAAGCGTCGTGTAATCCTAACTAGGCACTACACTACACCGTATATCCTAGCCCATGCCCAACACGCCTATAGGTAATCGTGATACCTAAGCTCGATACTGTCGCGGACGCCTAAACCGGGGTCCGTTGATCACCCGCCGTCCACGAAATCTATACGCCTCGTGATCACGTGACGCATAATTGCAGCAAATCGCCACTGGACCCCTCGTGATTAAATACTCATCAAACATATACCCAATAACTATATTCCAATAGTCCAAGAGTTATTTCATTATTTTAATACAAATCCATATTAAAATCTATAATTTTATTACATATTATTCCAAAAACCACTGTGCCATAATCCCAGCTTTCTTCAAAATCGGCTTAAGATGAGCCGTCTCGAACACTCTCTGTACCCGAAAATATGTTCCTCGATTGTGGTGAGCTATCGCCTGCAGAGTGGAATCACCCTAAATGGGTTACTCCCACCTAAGTGCATATGCAATGTCTAAAATAAACACACTCAAGTAAATACGTGATCCTACTCAATGTCTACATACCATTCCCATGTCTCGAGTCCTCACCGACCACCACACTCGCCTGCCATGTATGAGAAAATGACTACTCTTCAAAACAAAACTTGTCGCTCTTGAAAATATACTACCAAAGTGTTGGTAAAACAGGATCGCCCTCCGATAAATTGGTTGGGTGAGCTTCAAACAAAGCCTCATGTCCTCATCCGAAATGATATGTTGGCCCATCTCCTAACCCAATTCTCCGGAAAATCATCTTGTGAAATTCCTTTCGCAACCATGTTTGTTTTTAAGAAAATTCATGTCATGCACTAACACCTAATCTTTAGGTTACCCAGTGCATATGAAAATGCATTATGCAATTTTCAAAACCATTTATAAAATATATATACCAATATATTAATTATGCAACATTCTCAAATTTGCAATTCACACCACATGTAATTCAACAATATGGATCAAACAACACCCAAATTAGCTCACTTGAGTAATTCAATTTCATCTCCAATGGCCTATACACACAATTATATTCCATATAATTGAGCAAATTACAATTTTATCTCCAATGGCCTATACACCAAAACACAATTTATTTCATAAATTATTAAACAAACACCCCAAATAGCCCATTACACAGTCACGGAATTTGTCGAATGAGCTCAAGTCAAAATTTTGTAGGTTGAGATTTGGGACCAATCAAATGGCCTCTCACGGCCTCAAGCCCATATGGCGTTTACAAAACACTTAAGCAAAGGGGTAAAACAAGTAGGATAAAACCCACACCTCACGAGTTGTCTAAACTCCAACTTTTGGTGTCGCGTAGCTCTTGTCGCGTAAAGATCAGGTACGCATGGCCAGACGAAATCGACGGTCCGATTTTCGTAGATCTAAGAAGCGAAGAAAAATAAAAATAATAAAATTCTCCTCTTCTGCTCCCTCTCTTGCACTTGCCCTTAGTTTTCCTCCCACCATTTTGCTTTTATAATGTTTTTTTTATTTTATTTTATTATTATTATTATTATTATCATCATTAATAACTTATATTACCATTAAATTAAGTTTTACGTCGAATAATTTTATTTCTTTTCGGTTTAATTCTTTTTAAATGAACTTTACTTCCCGAAAACCATTTTACGAATTAGAAGTTTTCATAAAAATCTCGTCATTAAAGATCGCGGCGATTTATCGCTGAGAAGTCGTAAAATATTTTGGCCATCTCGAGTCGCGATACTTTTACGGATCACTAGATTTCACGAGGCGAATTTACTTGTGCGATCCGGATTTCAGATCATCCGATATCTAGAGAATTTTCGGTTTTCAACCGAAATTACCGTTTTACCCTTTTTCAGAAAAATTGAATTTTTCTCGAGTTTTACAACAATAGTGAAGCCACAAGTCGGCTTTCTTCTCAAAACGACCTCTAATGAGTGCCGCCTTCCCGATCGCTCCCTGTACCTGAAATGGTGATCCCTCGACAAGGTGAGCAAAGCCCAATAGAGATAATTTCCTATATGGGTTACTCCCCACCTAAGTGCACATGCAATGGTAATCAAACACATTCAAGCAAATACATGATCCTACTTGAATGTCTACATGTCATGAATGAGAATGTGACTCACCTATCCCACTTATCCGATCCTCCTAGCCCGACTCCCTCGCTGTCGCAGTTGCTAAGTATGAGCTCTTTGTCATTTTTCGATGACAACTTGAATTACTCTTAATCTTTTCATTTTTCATTTACAACCATTTACCTCGAGTCCTCTCTAACTCCCTCAAGCATGCATTTTGCCATGAATGAAAACCGTTTCAAACAAAAAATTATTTGTTTTTAACCGTGGACAACCACTCAGATATAAAATAATTGGACATACTCCGATAATCTATTTTGTGGACAACCCTCCGATGTATATCAATTGGGGCGAGACTCAGGCGATTGATATTATATGGAATGACCCTCCGTCACTTATGTCGATTGGGCGGACTCCAGCGATTGATATTATGGACAACCCTCAGATGTTGTAGTGGACACACTCAGATAACTAATATTGTTGGTCAACCTCCGAACAATTCTCTTAGAAACCTCCATGCACTCACTCTATTGTTCTAAGTTGCCCAGTGCATATGAAATGCAATGAGCCATTTCCATTTCTTAACGTGTGACTCATTTTGGACATTGTCCTATTAATCAAGCCCGGCTCAATCAGCACCCTGCGTGATTGTTGATCCTGGCACCGAATGTATTTCCGCGTATACCATCAAACATAACACGGTGTCTGATCTCGCTATGCACTCACTAATTTCTAGGTTACCTGGTGCATATGGAATGCATGATGCCCGATTCCAACACACATTCATCTTGTATTCACAAGCATATATATTAACATAATTAAATCACATAAAACATGTTATGCAGATTCACGATCAATTACACCAAAATTATTAGCTCACATGGGGTACGATTAACAAACAAACAATTCATTTTGAATCACTGACCATACACATTTTCACCTGAAAAAATAGTTTCGTGTCCCTTTATTCACGTGAGCAGTAAGCCCATCGGAGTTCTTGTTCGAGGTTTGTGTTCATGGCCACCTGAAATAGGAATTTTCTCCACTTTCGATTCAAAGCTTTTGAGGCCAGGGTTTGCAGTAAGCAGCGCGAAAATGTTTCCTAACCATTTACATGGTTCTTAAACGAGGATTATCTAGTAGGAAAGATCTCACTGCTCTTGGGTTGTCGAAGCTGCAAATTGGTGCCGCAGCGTAGTCTTTGGCGCGTAGAGCAACTTTCCTTCTTGCTCGTGAAACCAGCGGTCCGTCGACCACGATTCTAGAGAGAAGTGGCTCTCTCTCTAGAATGCGGTTTTGACGCCCCCTTTGCATCCCTTCACGTTTTTGTGTTCTTTCAAATGGGGGAGATGAACACTATTTATTGTTTTGTCTTATCTTATTAACATTTGCAAAATTCCCATCTTGTCCCTTTTTGTCACTTGGCATAATCTAGACCATCCATTTCATCCTCTCTCGTCTTGTAACATGTGTCACAAGAATACATGTAGTGGGTGACTTTTGTCACATCACATGCCTCTCAAACTTGTTTTACAGCACCCGACACTCGGTGCCTCGAAAAACGTGAAATTCCAACTGTCTCGGAACTCGACGAAATTCGACGTGGTAGCTAAATTTCGCGAGATGATTCCAATTGTGAAGTCCGTTTCATCATATGAGATTTAAAAAAATTTCAGATTTTTACCAAACTTATGATTTTGCCCTTTTTTAGAAAATTGGAATTTTCTCGGGTCTTACAGTATAAGTAATAAAAGTGGATTTTCATTAAGTCAAGATATCGTTCCCATGGGGATTGAGTATGAATCATAAAATCAACTACCCCAACTACTCAAGATCCTTACTATTTGAACTTCAATATTAAGATGATTAAGAGAAACGAATAAAATAATGCTGAAGTAATTCATTAGTGTACATAAAATATTAATAAGAATATAGTTGAGAGTTCACTGAGTGAGACAACACCATAGATCAATGAATAATTTGTCAATTTCTGCATCATTTTGAATCTTAGCTCAGCCATAAGTTAGATAGCTAATTTTGTCAAAGATGCAATGTGGTATAGTTTGGATTTCTCCCTTAACCATATCTTTCACTAATTAGAGATTCATGTTCATTTCTGAAACATGAATTTAATCAGGTAC
The DNA here is from genome assembly GCA_016808115.1 of Tetrastigma voinierianum. Taxonomy (NCBI): domain Eukaryota; kingdom Viridiplantae; phylum Streptophyta; class Magnoliopsida; order Vitales; family Vitaceae; genus Tetrastigma; species Tetrastigma voinierianum. Next base: position 35,202 of record JAEQBH010004613.1, on the reverse strand, counting down.
TTGTAAGATATAACCCTCTTTCTAAGATTTAAGTATTTTTCCTTTTCAGTACTTCATACCCAGATCTTAAGACTGGAGAATTCTTGCCCCCATAGACAGGATATTGTAAGCCTTCTCCAATTTGATTGACACCCATCCTACAATTTTGATGAAAATTTCCATCTCCTTGATTAGATATTTGCTAACGCGGGATCAGAATCATTTCATCAGAAAGAGGTGGAACCTTCAAGTGATTAAACTGATACTTCATTCAACTATCCTCACACCATGAGTATGTTGGTGATCTATCAGAGTAACCCATCAAAGTTCATTAGTTCCACAGTATTAGTCTACCATACCCACAAATAATTGCTCTATGCTCTCGGGATTACTCCATCTACATGTCACGTGGGGGCACCTTGTTGTGGGGAAATCGAGACGAATCTGATACTTTCTTGGGTACCACGGTACTTGTAAGGGAACAAGTAAGTTAAATAATACCAATCAAACAAATTCCAAGAATTCTAATTAAGGCTTTCTTCCGTTTGTGCGAATGGCGATCAACATCGATCCATTCCCAGCCCGAGGCTCGAGCTTCAAAACTGGTTCACTCATATCACTGACTAAATGATTAGGAAAATTAACTGAAAGTGTAAATGAATTGAAATAAAGAAATCTAGAAATTTTCCAAACTCTATTTCATTCAAGAACAGTAATGAAAGAGAGAATTTAACAAGAAATTCTTGCTCGAAGCTGTATTACAGTTCATTACTCAACTCAGAAAAATAAAAAGAAAACTAACTAAAAACTTTGCTAAATTAAAATCTACTAAAACGGAAATAAAATAAAAATAAAAGAAAAAAATAAAAATATACAGAGTCTTCAACTACCAGAAATCACGAATTCACGGAAGTACACTTTTATAGTGCCTTAGATGCGTCGTTATAGACTTTCAATGTTGGGCGCACTTCAATAGTGTGTTGTGGATCCCGAAATTGTAATAAAATTGGTTGCTCTGTCGCATGAGTTTGATGCTGTCAGCGGCCTCGTCTTAGCATGAAGTTTTCTGTCGCGACCTGTTCTCTAGGCTTGTTCTTGGATTTTGTCGCGACAGACTTTGATAATTCCATGACAAAATTTTGATGCACCCATCTAGTTCTTGTCGCAACAAGGAATGTCTTATGTCGCAACACCAAATTTGTTGCACTCAGTTCTTTTTACACTCTTGCCTCTGAAAACTGTCGCGACATAATTTTCCTTGTTGCGACAAGCTTTTTCTCTTCAGCATATCTGCGTATGACGGAGTTTCCATCATCGCGTAATTTCTTCCAGTTCTTTAATAATCTCTGCCGCGGCCCGGAGATTGTCTTATTACTGACGGGATTTCTTCTCTGAATCCTTATCCTAAATGAAATTGTTTGTTGTGACATAGAAAGATCTTTGTTGCGACAAACTTGACTAACTAATCTCAGTTCTTTTCAATCTGCCACGTGAGTTTTTCTATCGCTGTGAGAATTCTATCCCGACTTACGGCTTTTATTGTAGCGATAGAAAACTTCTTTGTTGCGACAGAGATTTGGCATTCAATATTTCACTATGTAGCAACAGGAATTTCTTTATCGCCATTCCTCTTGTATTGCTCTTTAACTTCTATGTTGCAACAAAGAATTCCTTTTCGCCACAAAATTCCTAACCTCATGTTTTGTTTGTCGCGACAGAGATTCTTTTGCTCTTGGTTGTGAACTCTGAATGTTATGTTGTGACAAGATTTTCTTTATCGCGATAGAATTTTCTTCCTTGAGCTGGTTTCATGCTGAAAACTTTGTCACAACATAAAAACACTTTATCTCGAAGCCCGACGTGTTGTATTCTTACCATTTTAATCGCGACAAGGCTATTAATACGTCATAATGATTTCATCTTTGTCTTCAGCCTTTTATGTTGCGACATAGGAAGGATTGTCGCGACAAAGTTCCTTTGCCATTTGCCTTGATCATTGTCGTGACAGAGTTAAGGGTGTCGTGACAGTCTTCTTCACAATCTTCTTCAGTAATGTCGCGACAGAAAAACTCTTTGTCGCGACAGAATTGCTCTTTCAGCCTTGAGTTTTGCTTAGGCTTTGTTGCGACATATAGCTGCTGGCTGTGACATAGTTATTTGATCTGCTAGAAATTTTTTCGCGACATACAAAAACTATGTTGCGACAGAGATTGCTGCAATTTCCATTTTTTTGCTTATTTTCTGTTGGAATTATCTTATTTTTCAATTAACACCTGCAAAACACAAAGTTGGTGAATATTCCATAATTTGGCATAAAAAATAGATCTAAAACTGTTAAAAACATGCCAGAAAAATGGATTAAAAATAGATGAGTTTAAGACTCATCAGGGACCCCTGGAAAACGCCCATTGTAAGCAACCTAGGTGCTTCTATGTTTATAGAGGATTTGAGATCCTTATCAAGTTTCTGCCGTCATCAGACTAGAGGTGTCAGACGACACTACTGTCCCAACCATAGGAGGGGCAGATAATGTCGTCTACTTCACCCGAGAGCAGTTTTCTGCTGGACTTCGCTTCTCCATCTCTTGGCGAAGCGGTTTCTACGCTTCACTAGGGCACCTCCTGCACTTATACATCTAAAAATCTTTCGGATTCTGATGAGTTGCAGTGTGCTAAAATTTCTCTACCAATTGGATATTTCACTAGTAGAGATTTGTTTTTATTCCCTTTGAAGCTTAAGTTGGCGGTCGCTTTGTTATGTCGGTCTGACCCTTGGCTGCAATTCTATTTGGGCTCTGGACTTCCTTAAAGCTAAAGCAAAACGGGTTGTTTTGGTTAAAGGTCTATGGTATGGGACGCCAGGCTAACTAGGGCTTCCATTTGATCTGAACTAGTCTCTCTCCTTTCCAGTTTGTTTCATCTAAGTGGAGCTTGTACTCCTCTAGGCCATCTGTGTTTTGACATGCCTTCTTTTAAATTTACATTGGCGGGGGCCTGGCGAGGCCCTCTTTGGTTGGCCCCGAGTGGAAGGCTTGGTTTGGATCGCATCGGGGCGGGCTGCTTGGGATCACTGTGAGGGATCGTAATCACGAGCTTCTTTTGTATGTAAAAAATTTGCAGGAGTTGAGCGCCAGTCCATTACCTTATATTGTCCATGTCCTCCCCCGTCCGTTTCCAAAGGAGGTTATCAAGGGTGAACACTTTATTCTTGCTGACCTCCTAAAGTCAATCCCAGGCAGCTCTTTTCAGGCGAGGTCTGCTCAAGAGCCTTAAGTTGAGACTGCTTGAGAAACCTTGGCTATCTTTGTCCGGCCCGACCAATCACCTTTGGCAGAATAAGATCCACAACCTACCCCCAAGTGGTGAAGAAGAAGAAGAGAAAAAAGGGGAAGAAGAAGAGACAAGCAAAGGCTGCCGGTGTGGTGTTAGAAGGCTTTGTGAATTGGGTAAATCTAAGTCCTCCTTCAAGAGAGATTCGAGGTGTCAACTTAGTTTCCCAGATTGCTAGTAAGCCGACTAAGGTTGACATGTCTAGTCTTACTGCTAGATTTTCCGCGCAGATGCGCAGGCGAGTTGTGAGCACTTAGGGGGAGACTACCCCCAGCTCTGGAGTACCAGGCGGAAAGCGCCTAAAATGGTATGGTCCAGATGAAGAGGCTTAGAAGAGTCTGGCAATAATTACTATGGACTCTCCAAAACGAGCCGTTGATGCCCTGTTGGCTTTGGAGGGTGTCGCCCAGGATGCTTACAGGGAGGCTTGTGCATCGCTGGAGGATGGGGCTCCAGCCGGAGGACCTCCCAATGTTGATCAAGTTGTAAGCGATGCTCCCTCTATAGGGACAGTCGTTGGTTCATCACTCCTAGCTAAACGATCTAGTCTCCCAACCCTGGCGCCCGCAAGGCAAGGCTACCTGATAGGCTAGTGTTGGGCTCATATGTTAAGCCGATGGAGTGGACTAGATCATACGGACACGTCGACTCTGGTCGGATGCTGCAGATCAATTATTGGCCATTTGGAACCTTTAACAAAGGGAATCTCATACTCCTTTTATATGCATGAACTCTACCCTAATAACCTCGAATACAGGTGGTTGTTGGTGTTGAGGAGTATTCCATCCCCTTCCCTAGCTATATGGATAAGAAATCCTACCAACGTGTGGTTGAATACGGGATGTATATTCGCTACCACGACTTTGAATAGACGATCGAGCTGGTATGGCTAAACTTCTAACGTTTGAGTGTGGGCTTTATGTTGTGATTATCTCCTAACACTTCTTCTTTTACAAGCTTTCGCCGCTATTTGGAACATGGCGCACCAGCATAAGGAGCTTCACCTTAGGCTAGAAGATGATGAGAAGCTAAGGCTTTATGCTTAATTGGCAGTTTCCAAACACCATGCCTTAGACGACACCTAATGAAGGCTAGGGCCAAGTCTAAGCACTTGGAGCGGAAGTCTAAGAAGGGTACATAGAGGGTTACAAAGGCAGAGACGGAGAGGGACGAAGCTAAATAAGAAGCTTAAATTGCTCGAATGTCTGCTTGAATTTGACCAGGTGATCTGTGTGGGCAGATGATCGCTGGGGTCAGAGATCCCACGGGTGGTTGAGCAAGAGGCCGGTATGAGGCTAAGAAATTTGAGGTTATCGCTTCAGAGGTTGAATGGACTTCGCTTATCTTTGAGATTTGAGCCAAAGATGAAGTGTCTTCTGCAAAGTCTAAGCCCGGCGAAGACGAAAGCCGTGGAGGGACTATAAAGAGACCACAAGTGATCTTTGCCTACGGCTATGGATGTTGTATGTTCAAACACAATATTTGTGTAGACCAACCAGAGATTCCAGATGGCATGCCTGACTCCTTCGACCCACTTCCTCTAGAGTTCTTTGTAAACCCCAGGTGCCTCCCAACCCCAACCGCCATTGAGGCCACAACAGTCGAGGTGTATCAGAGCAAATCGGTAAAGGAACCTAAGAGGAGTGATTCCACTGGGGATCAGAGTTGATCTTTGTCTCTTTTTTTCTCTCCCCCAATATTTTTTGAAATATCTGTAAAGGGGCCCTACATGGCCGTCGAGGTATATGCTTCTATGGAACTACTGACCTCATTAACATATTTTGGAAATTCAATGGAATTTGATACTTAATTTGCTTACACATTTGATATCTTTTACTTTACAACTTTCCACTATGAGTTTAGACTAGGATAGTTGCTTAAAGGATAGTATTGTTATAAACTAGGAGTCGGTATAGATTGCACACGGGACAGTAAAGCGCCATTTTTGGGCTCTGGCATGTGCCAATAGGCTAAGAGTCACTTATGGTCTTTGGAATGTGCCAACATGCTAGGAGCCACCTCTAGTCTTTGGAATGTGCCAGCAAACTAGGAGCCACCTCTGGTCTTTGGAATGTGCCAGTAGGCTAGGAGCTATCTGGTCTTTGAAATGTGTCAGTGGGCTAGGAGCCACCTTTGATCTTTGATATGTGTCAGCGGGCTAGGAGCCATGTTTGGTCTTTGAAATGTGTTAGCAGGCTAAGAGCAAATTTTGGTATTTGATATGTGCCAGTAGGCTAAGAGCCACTTTTGGTCTTTGATATGTGCCAACAGGCTGGGAGCCACTTTTGGTTTTTTATATGTGCAGTAGGCTAGGAGCCACCTTTGGTCTTTGATATAAGGACTATTCCAAGAATTCAAAGAAAATACCATAAAGGAAATTTTATTGATAATCCCTTTAAAGAAAATTTGATTGATAATATTTCAAGAATTGAAAGAAAATTCTTTAAAGGAAATTTTATTAACAACACCTTTAAAGAAAATTTTATTGATAATACTTATTAAGATGCATAGCATTTCACATCACAGACGCGGCATCCCGTCAGTTTATCTAATGCATATGATCATTTGCTCCGCTTTTTACTATCATGTAATGGGCCTTCGATTAAGTTGGAATTTCTTGGTACGCTAGGGTGATCGTGTTTAAGGCCCTTCTCAAGATTAAGTCTCAGACTCGAAATGCTACCTTGCCTTTGCTTTGTTGTATGGGTTTATTATTCTTTCAGTGCGAGGCCATACATGCGGTAGAAGCTTCAAAGTTACATTGCTATATCTAAGTCTTTAGCACTGGCTTTAGTATTAGCCTTCTCAAGGATTTCCGTTTGAAGCATGGACACTCCCTGTTTACATAGGAATTATATGACCTCCACGTCCAGTAGGTGAGGACAGAATGGGGAATTACTCCGGTAGACTTACGCTGGTTGTTCTATGAGCTACAAGGGCTCTTGGTAGCTCGTCCACCCATTTTCCTTTAGTCGAATGTAGTTGCTTTTTCAAAGTCGTAAAGAGGGTTTTGTTAGATGCTTTCACCTGGCCATTGCTCTGCGGGTATCATGGGGCTGAATACAAGTTTTTGATTTTCAACTCATGGCAAAAATTTCTGTATACTCTACTGTTAAATTGTGGCCCATTGTCAATTACAATTGACTGAGGTATTCCAAATTGGTAGACTATATTCTTCCAAACAAATTGGATGACTTCTTTATCTTTGATGGAGGTGAAGGCTTTAGTTTCTATCCATTTACTGAATAGTCAATGGCAATCAACAATAACTTATTCTGAGCTGGGGCGGTAGGCAGCGATTCGACTATATCAATCCCCCATTAAGCGAAAGTCCAGGGACTTGTGATGGTGGTTAGATCTTAAGTCGACAACCTTGATATAGGGGCTTGTCGTTGGTAGCGGTCGCACATCTTGACATAGGTGGCTGCATCTACTCTCATGGTTGACCAAAAATAACCTTGCGTATGGGCCCTATAAGCTAAAGTTTTTCCGCCTAGATGGTTTCCGCGTATTCCTTCATGGAGTTCTACCAATATATATTGCCCTTTCTGACTGGTGAGACACTCAAGATATGGCCCGTCTAGAGACCATTTATATAATTACCCATTCACAAGGGGAAATTTAGCCGCCTGGACCTGAATCTTATGGGTTTCAACCCTATTATCTGGTAATTCTCTCAAGCTCAAATAGCGTACTATTGGAGTCATCCAAGAAGAACAAGCTTCATTTATTTCGTTTACCTGGTTAGTAGTAATTGATGATGCCGGTTGGAGATAGACATGGAGGAATACCATTTCTTTTATTAGGAGGGATGCATCTACTACTGCCAACGCATCTGCCTTTTCATTCAAATTCCTTGGGATATGCTCAAGCAACCAAGCCACAAAACTCTCTAGTCGTAGCTTAACCAGACATACATACTTGATCATGCGCTGGTCTCACGTTTCGTATTCTCCTTTCATTTGCCCTATTACCAAGTAAGAATCACTTCGTATGATGATTTTTTTCGAAGATACAGAAGCTGTGAGGTCAATTTTTTTTTTTTTTGATAACCAAGGGGTGATCGGTCCGCTTACACATCCCCATAACCCCTGGGCCTGAGAACTCGCCAAGGATTCCCAGCAACTCCTTCCTAGGCCTAACCCGGGATCCATCGCCTGTGAGAAGGCCCTAAGCCAACCGAGCCCCCTGTGGATAAAGTCAGAGGGCCACCCCAGTTAGGATTGCTTCTTATTCTCGGGGCCTCATTATTAGATGCGGGAAGTCTAGCTGTATGGCCTGTTCTATTCTTTCCCAAGTTGGGCTTTAAGTTGCAACCCAACTCTAGCTCTCATTTGATGAGATGTATCGTTTACATTAAGGATCCACCAAACAACGCTGTCCCGTTCTATCTCGTCAAACTTCGCAGTGCATGCCATCTGCCCCTTCAATGCCAAGCGACTTATATTAGATATACCTAACTGCTTAGCACACCGCTCTTCACCCGCCATCCCGACATGGTCGTTTGTGTATTGGCTTCACAAAGGGAGATCAAGCTACCACTTTCCCATGATGTGGTGTGCTCGGAAGAGCTGCTTTTGGGCCGCCACACGAAGGGCTGTCGCTGTTCAAGATGGGTATCGGGTTTCGTCTCGCATAGAGATTTGCAGTTTACCAAGAATATTAGTCTCGGCTGCTTCATCTTCTTTGAACAAAGCCGCACTTACTCGAGGCTTTCGATTAATCGGCCAGTAAAGATATAAATATCACCCGCCCCTCGGGCTATCTAGAATTGGTGGTTCGGTAAGATATTGTTTGATTGCCATGAAAGCCTAGTCACATTCCTCATTCCAGCCACTTCTTGCCCCCTTAAATGATAAAAATTGTTTTAACTGGACCATGTAATATGATATGGAACCCGCCTGTGAGCTTCCAGTCGGCCAGTTAGTTGGTGTACTCCTTTTCTAGAGGTAGGAGCTCGAGAGTCCATTATAGCTTTGAGTTGAATAGGATTAGCCTCTATCCTTCTCTGGGTCACCATAAAGCCTAACAACTTGCCCAAATTGACTCCAAACACATGTTGTACCTTCGTAATAGTTCAAAGGCTTCTTGTAGATGCTTGGTGTGGTCGAAGTTTTCTTTGGATTTTACAAGTAGGTCGTCGATATAGGCTTCCATGGTGTTGCCCAACAGTGGTCGGAATATCTTAGTTACCAATCTTAGGTAAGTTGTCCTAGCTTTCTACAAGCCAAAAGGCATCATATCGTAGCAGTATAACTCATGCGGTGTAATAAAGGTCGTTTTCTTTGTGTCAGGCTGGTGCATGGGAATCTGATGATATCTAGAGAAAGCGTCCAGAAATGACAGTGTCTCGTGCCCAACTGCGACATCAACGATTTGATCTATTCGCGGCATAGGGAAGCTATCATTTGGGCAGGCTTCGTTGAGGTCAGTGTAATCTACACATACTCGCTACTTATCGCCTTTCTTTGGAACCACCACAACGTTGGCTAGCCACTCGGGGTACTTCTTCAATTTCCCATGAAATATGCTCAATAAGTCGTTTCCATCACCCGAATAATTTAATGGGCGGGTCAGGAAACGCCACTTTCTCGCCTTAATGGGTCTAGTTACGTGAATAATATTCGGGGCTAGAGAGGCCACCGCTGATTAATTCCAACTATATCTAAGTGGATCCAGGAAAATACATTTATATTATTCAATAGCACGAGTCGTAACTGTTCTTTTTCTTCATTGGATATGAGAGAACTGACATACATGAACTTTTCCGACCCATCCAACGTTACTTTTTCCAGGGGATCCATAGCCAATGGATCCTTCTCTTCCGCCCTGATCTAAGCAGTGAACTGTGATTGCTATGCAAGGGTTTGATATTTGAGGGAGGACTTTCAAAGCTTTTCTCCCCTCCTTGTTCCTATACGTATAGCGATAACACTATTCAGGGCCGGGCTGGATCGCTTAAAACGGCCAAACTCAATTAATCAAATAGCTGACCATTTGATGGTAGGTCGATGGGATAACTTTCATCGAGTGCAGCCAGGCCCGCCCCATTATGGCGTTGTAAGGCCTAAAGTCTTTGACGACTGAGAACAAAACTTGTTAAGTGACTGGCTCGACTTTTACAATGAGCGCGACATCTCTTAGTGTTACGGTAGTTGCACCATTAAAACCTTAGAGGATTCCCCCGACTGAGTTTAGCACACCTAAGGAAAGCTTCATCTACTTAAAGGCTAGTAGTTGCAACAAGTCTTCCACACTACCAAGATCTACCAATACCCAATGGTATATCAAACCGTTATCACAAAGTGGTGAGTACTAGTAAGGCCATAAATGGGCAATAATAATCCTATTCCTGCCGATGTGAGAGAAGGCGACAGGGCCATCTTATCGGGTTTGGTTTCTTCCACATGTCCACCTCTACATGGATAGGGCATTTACCATGGCCTTAACTATGGTGGCTCCCAAGAGCCTTCCTGCTAAATTTCTCGACCGATACTAATCACAAACCGGTCGCCGCAAGATAGCGCGATGGGCCGGGTCCGGATTCCCGCTGGACCGTCGTGCCTACAAGTTATTCCCATCCACGCCTTGCCCCCTGACTCCACCCCGTGGTCAATTTCTGGATATACACCTCGTGTCCCGCTTTATGCTTTTCCACCAAGAACTGCGAGGCTTCTATAGACCTCGTTTGTTCATGCCCACGATCTCTAGCGATAATCGTGATCGCATCGACTTGTTTCTTGGGGCTGATCTGGTTCTGACTATGCTCATTTAAACTCTAACAAGTCGCTAATGATGGGTAATAGCCACTACACGAGACGCTTAGGGGGTGAATTACTGGGATCTCTCTTTTTCGTGATCGATCATAGGATCGCCGATCTCTCTCGCCTCTAACCTTCCTTGTGACTGACGAATTTCTTCCCGTGGGGCTTATTTCTCTCACCTGGCTAGTTCGTAATCATGACAGTCTTGGTTGCTACACGGATATTGTTCTCCAGCATTGAGTACCTATTAGCCCACCTGTATAATTCTTTCATTGTCGCTAGCGGGTCTAAAGATAGTGACTGGAAGAAAGGAGTAGATAGTGTAAAGCTTCTCCTAAAGTTTTGGAGGACTAAATCCATGCTATATGACTTTATCTGTTGGACGGCTTGCCTAAACCTCCTTGTGAAGTCTCAAATAGACTCCATTTCTTGCTTGAGAATAGTCTGTAAGGAACTGATGTTCGTCTTTTTTTGCATCAAACAAAGATACTGCGATTACGAATGTCGCCCATAGTTCATTGAACGAGTTTATTGAGTTATGCGAGAGATTGTGGAACCAAGCTAGCTCAGGCCCCCGCAAACTAGCTGGGAATACTTTACACAACAACCGGTCATTGTCGACGTTTAGTATCATCGCCTAATTATAATGGAGCATATGATCATAAGGGCCAGTCGAGTCGTTGAATGTGGCGAAGGTTGGTATGACAAACCCTCGAGGTGGCTCATAGTCAAGAATGTGTTGCCCTAGGGGCGAAGAGAGCATGTCATCTAGTCTCCAAATTAAGGTGACAAGTGGCATATAGAACGTTGGCCCTGTACCAAAGGCAGAATGTATAAGCGGCATTAGTGGCCTCATGCCCATGGGCAATATTGGTGGCACCATACCTTAAGGCAATACCAGCGCATTCCCAAGGGCATGAACTAGTTGGTTCTGCCTCCTGCTTGCCTCTCTCCTTGCCCTATGGGATGCGCTATTAATGGCATCACTAAAGGCAGGGTGATGTGAAAGCCTCTTACGCGATTTGACCTTTGTGCTCTCTCGAGAATTTTTGTTGGTAAGAGAGTCAAAGATTAGGAATTTCCTGAGGATAACTCATCATTTGTCAAGTATCAACATCGCATGATAATGGCCCTTCCCTATATTAAGAGCGCATTGGATGCAATACCGATCGCTATCTCAGACATATCTTTTCCAAGATCACGACTTTTTCTATCCAGGCCTATAACTAGTCATTCTCCCATTGCAAGCGCCGACATGACCTTGCAACTTCTTTCATCCTCAGACATTTGCTCCTTCTATTTCCCTCTCCATGTCCTAACTCCAATGGAGAAATTGATCCCCTTCAGCAATTAGATCATCATTGGATTGGTTGATTACTATGCCAAGTTCTTACAAATCGATGTGGGAGGGGGAATCTAGAGCCTGTGCAACGGAGGGCTATTAAACAATTGTTAAAGTCAAGCCCTTGTGGCCCGTATACGAGACTTTTGTTCAGTTCCCATAGACGGTGCCAATTGTTGTTACCTTGATCGTCGAAACCTCTGAGCATTAAAGGTGATCCAACGGCGGTGTGCCAACCACGCTCGTCGATGATTAAGTCAGCAAAAGATGGAGAAGAAAAAGTAGAGTTCTCCCTCTAGTCGAACTTTACCATGTGGTGGATCTTCCCACAAGGCATGGTTCATGAATCTCCTCTTAATTTTAGGGATAAAATCTCTTTTTCCCTATTAAGGATTAATCTTCTAAGAAATAAGGGATTTAGAAACTGGGAAATTCGCTAATAAATATCTCTTTTGTGAATTTTCCGCATTCATGTATTTATCCATAACGAAATTCCCATATGCGTAGATGCACAATTAGGACCTCGAAACCGATGTGGGCCACCTTGGAGCTAGTTTATGGGATGACACTCCTTAGGATTCTCCCGTCTAGGTAAAGGCCCCCTGGGCTTTAATTACTAAGCGCTCGAGTCGCTTCAATAACGCACAAAGTGTGCTGGGGCCCATTGAGCAAGAGAGTTCAAAGATTATGGCGCTCACAATTCCATGGGAAATCTTATATAGAATAGTTTTTAATTTGATTTGATTTATAATTGAGAACCTTGGTTTTAGCTTGAAATTATGCAGGAAAGAAGAGAAATGAGGTTTAGAGGGTTGTACCCTTAGGCCTTTGTTAGACTACTTGGAAGTATAAAATCTTCTTCCCGCAACATAACACCATCAAGAGAAGTGAGTTCCGGATCTACGTTCGCCGTGGGAGTGTGGAGTAACACTGCTGGTACATGGAGACATGTCGGCCGCCGACGAGTGCAGACACCAAGTCCGGTGGTTAGAACTGCTACACGTGTCCCACACGCACCGATCTGGAAATATGCACCATTTCCCATGCACCAGCGCGTGAGTGCGCGTAGTGATTCCTTTGGCAACATGCCTCCTCCACCTTGGTCGCCGACCGCCAACATGTCCTCTTACACACTTGGTTTCACCATTTGGTACCTGGATTTGTTACTTTTTGAGCTTTTAGTGTCTGGTTGCCAAAATGTTCCTAAGGTTTCTTGACTTTTGCAGTGATTATTTGTGATTTAGAGGCATCAACGAGTGTTTTGAGGTTTGTAGGACCGAATTCTATTTGGTTGTGGAGTTTTACATGGAAAATTGGTCCTTTTCTGTGAAAGAAGCCTACTTTCCTGTTGTTACCAGTCCTGTCATGAGGAGCAGGAAGGCCTAGTTCGCCATAGAGGCAAAGTCCTTTGAGATTTGTGTGGAAGAAGTTGGAAAGAGGTTGAAGGGGTGTATTCAGGAGAGAAGCAAAGGTTTTACTACATGGGTCAGATTTGGAGATTACAGTTTAAAATGTCTATTGAATGGAACATAGGAGTGTGAGAGAGTGTACAGCAATGGCGGATGGTATATTGCTTGGGAGGAAGAGGGTAGCAAGTACACGACTTTCCTTCTTTGCTCAATGTGGGATATTAGCCGAAAGAGTTTCAACATTGATGTTCCAAAAGGTAAGGGTATACTTGGTGGGTGGCGATTGCTTTCAAGGAAACTTCGTAATCTTAGGGTGGAACCAAAAAAAGAAAAACCTAGTAGAACCTCTACAGGGGGGATGACCAAGGAGTTGAAGCGCTCAAAGATAGGAATCAAATTGTTTTTTGGAAGTTCTTAAAACATAAACTATCTCCTGCGAGGCAAATATGCAGATTGAGGCGGAGGAGAATGAAGTAGGGAATTAGATTATTGCTCGGTGGGTAGATGGAGAGGTGGCTCTAATCCCTCTTCGGATTTGGAGACTATGAGGACTTGGGGAAAATTTTTGTGGAACTTGGAGGGGTTATTTAAGGTTGTACAATTGGGAAGGGGCTTTTGCTTTTTGAGTTCCACAACCCTAAGGAGGTAGAGATGGTATTGAAAATAGGTAAAAGGATATTCAAAGGAAAATACCTCCAATTAGAAGTGAATGGGTCATGACATCATCAAGAAAAAATCCTCAACAGTAAGGTCAGATTAGTGGCTTGGATCGCCTGCTCTCATCTATGGAGTAAAAAAATATTGAAAAGGATATGAGAGAGTTGTGGAGGTTTTATTGCAGTTGATGAAAGCATGGGGTTCATGACTGAGTTATCTTAGGCTAGAATGTTGGTCAAAGTGAATGGAAGGGTTTTTCCAAACTCCATTGAGGTGGTAGATGGAACAAAAAGTTTCTACATTCAGTTATGGTGGGAGATCCCACCCCGTATTAGGGTAGTAAAGAAGCTCAGGTCTGCTAAAAAGGAAGGCAATTTTGACCCCAAGGTTGAGAGAGATGTGGTCTCAAGCGCGAAAGAGAGTAAGAGGAATGGTGGAGACAAGGGGTGTAGGAGTTGGAAGGGAACGTTCCAATAAAGGACATGAGGATGACAGATTATGTTGAAAAGGTTGTTTATGTGGGAGATAAAAAGGTAAAGAAGGCTATTGAAATGGGGATAGAAAGAAGGTCAGACCAACTGTCTCCAAAAGCTAATATTGGCCAATGCTTGGAACCAAATTGTGAAGGGTTTGCTAAGGAAGGGATTCTATCTGAACCAATAGAAATGAGGTCTCAGGAGGCCCGAATCTGGGGAGGTCCAAAGCATTGATCCTTATGGACAGGATCGCAGGTGTCAGGCTTAGGATCCACATCCACTCCTTTAATTGAAACGGTAGAGCTCTTGAACCCCTTCCCACATTGATGCTCTGGGAATATAGGGCCCAAGACGGCCTACTGTGCAAAACCCTCGGGAAGTCGATTCAAAGAGAAGGAGCTTAATTTCTTCCTCTATGAAACCAAGCTCGGTCACGAAACCAGATGCAAAGACAGATTGTAGGTATAAGAGGGCTTCTCCCCCTTCCTTAGGGGGTTAGGATACCCTTCTTCCACTTTCTATATTCGACGAAGTTCTTCTCTCTCAGTGGACTCTATGAAGGAAGAAGTTGGTGAAGCCCATATCCCTCCTTGCATCGTTGATACGGATGGCAAGGAGTGTTATTTAAATCCTAAAGAAATCAAGTGCCTGATTCGTAAAAGGAGTTTGAAAAGTGAGCTTCTCAATGGATCAAGCTTTCGAAAAGGAAATGGCTTCGAAGAAAGTCAGGTTGCTAAATTCAAAGTGAATTTTTTAGCTTTTCTAAGTTAAGGGACATAAGGAGGATATTGTTCTTCTATAAGGAATCAATTGGGATTAAAGGGTTAGAAGGTTTCTACCAGGTGCGAAAGGGAACTAAAAAAGTTGGAATGTTCAATTAACTACAAAGGGCTGGACAATGGAAGGGGTCCCAACAGGGATAGAGGGGAATTGCTCTTAAAACTCCAATGAAATAAAGATTCTCTTCTTGGAATGAAAGCGTGGTGCTAATGATCGATAAGAAAAAAAGGTGATAAAAGCTCTCATTAGGTCCCCCAAAAGCTGATTTAGTGTCTTTAAGAGACAAAAAATTGCGTACGATTATCGGGATTGTTTGTAGCCAGAGTAGGCGCTGATCGGGGGACGCGGGATGTCAAGAGCCGCTGTGGGGAATTCTTGTTTTATGGGACAAAGGGTTTTAGAACTAGTATATATGGAGTTGGGACTGTTTTCGATCTCTTGTTGGTTCAAGAATTGTGTGGGCGGATTTCAGAGGATGTTCATTGTATTTATGGGCCTCTATAGCGGATAGTAAGTAGTGGGAATCCTTTTGAGAGGAATTGCTCTATTAGAGGTTTTCGTATCATTCCTTAAGTGGTGTGTGGGTGGGATTTTAATGGCTCCGCTTCTCGTGGAACGTAAGAAATGGGGAAGGTTCGCCCTCATCTATGAGAGACACTCGTGTCATGTAAGAATCGAGCTCCGATATATTCCCCTTACAAGGCCACCCTTTTACCTAGAGGGGAGGTAGCAAGAATTGTTCATTGTTCGAAACGACCAAGCTTTTAGTATCAAATGATTGGGAAAGCCACTTCAGCAATGTTATTCAATCCACACTGCCTAAGCCAATCTCATATCATTGTCTAATCATGCTAGATGGGAGGGCCGTTGGGGGTATCAGGATGGGCCCTATACCTTTTCATTTCGAAAATATGTGGCTAAAAGAAGAGGGCTTTAAGGACTAACTGGGATGTTAAAAAGAAGGATAACTTGTTAACTTTAGAGGAAATAGAGGAGAGAAACCTGGCTAGGAAGGACTACAAATATTGATCTCTTATGGAGGAAGTGTTATGGAGGCAAAAGTCTGCAGAACTCCTTAGGGCCAGTTGAGGGAGATAGAAATACAGGTTTTTTTTCATAAAATGGCTAACTCTCATAAGAGAAAGAAACCCTTATTAAGAAAAATCAAAATCAATGGAATTTGGTTTGAAAAGGAAGCAAATGCATTAAGAGGAGGTGACGTGCCTATAAGGCCTTCCTTTCGACCTCGTGGTCATGCTCGAAAGTATATCAAGCCCGAGCTTTAAGGAAATCGAAGATGTGTAGCTACCAAACTCGGAAGACCCTTTCATTATGGAAGAGGTTCTTACAAATTCATCAAACTTGAATGGGGAAAATGCCAAGCCCGTATGGTTTTTCCATAGCTTTCTAGGAATTCAATTAGATTTTGTGAAGGAAAAATTATGAGTTTTTTTCAAAGAATTTCCATGAAATACATGCTTTTTTTTTTTTTTTTTTGGATAAGTAAAAAAATAACATGCCATAGAAGCCTTAACTCCACTTTTTCTAGTGTTGGTTCCCAAAATGAGAATGCAAATGGGATATAAATGACTTTAGGCCAATCAATCAAGGGCTTTATACAAAAATTCGGGCAAAGGTTCTCAGAATAAAGGAAAGTGGTGGGTTAGGTTGTGTCAACTTCCCAAAATGCGTTTGTTGAGGAACAACAGATCTTAGATGCAGCCTTAATTTTTTTTTTTTGGATAAGTAAGCATTTATTTCCAAAAGCAAAGCCTCACAACCAAAGAATACACGGACCAAAGGCCCAAAATTGCGTAAAACTGACACTCTCCCTAAAATCGAAGGGAAGGCAACAGCCCGTAACAACCAACAACAACCAAGGATAGCAAACAAACAAATAAAATTCACCCACATCCCGCAGAGTCACCACACTCCAAGCCTGCCCACAACCCGGCTAAGACACCCCTGTGCCCAATACGCTCTAAGGACCCAACCAAAGAACGAAACCATCAATCAACAATCCAAATGAAGCACCAATGTCAAGAATGTTAAGAGGGTGGCTGACCATCTCACACATAGCTCGTTTCACCGGATTATCTACCACCTTCTCGAAACTTGAGATTCTCAAACGACATCATTACAAATGAGATGAAAATGCCATCACCGATAATACATATTTCATAAATTCTACGGCTCCATTGCTCCACAAGTGATAGATGGTAGCACCTGCCAATCCTCTGGTGACGTGCAACGCTGATTTCCCTTGCAGCTATTACCCATAAGAACTCATTCTCCCAATTCCGTGGAGTTCTAGAATTCCCACATAGCCTTAAAACTCTCAACCATATACCTGCAGTGAATCATGCAGCCTTAATTGCAAATGAGGTTGTTGATTATTTGATAAGAAGAAAGGAGAAAGGGCTCCTTTGAAAATTAGATATAGAAAAAGCTTATGACCATCTGAATTGGGATTTCTTGCTTCACGTCATGGAAAAAATGTGCTTTGGATAAAAATAGTTAATCGGACAAGATGGTATATATCTACAACATCTTTAGCAGAATGGTACCGCATTTGGTTTCCTTCCCGAGCCTCAGTGGTTTTGAGACAGAGATCCTATCCCTGCATCTTTTATGATCAAGATGGAGGCTGAGCTATCTCACATAGAGAAGTTGAAGGGGGCTTTCTTTCAAGTTGCAAGATTTTCAGGTAGAAATGGGGAGGATGGCTATCGCCATCTGCTATATGTGAATGATACCATTCTCTTTTATGGGGGCAAATCAAGATAAAATGATGCACTTGCTGCTATTATGTGTGGTTTGAAGCTATCTCGGGTTAAGGATTAACTTGAATAAAAGGGATTATTCCAATGGGGAGGATTATGATGTAGATGTTTTAGCTTGAACTCGGGTTATAAGGTAAGGGCCCTTCCATTTATCCTGGTTTGGGACTCCCTCGGGTGCCCCTCATAATTCGACATAGATATGTGGGATGGATAGGAGGAATGGTTCATAAAGAGGCTAACTTTTGTGGAAGAGACAAGATATCTCCAAAGGAGGGTTAACCTCATTTGAAGCACCTTGTCAGTGCTTTACCACTATTTCATGCCCTCTTTTTCATCTCCCCTCCTTAGAAGGGTTGTGGCTAAGGTTAGAACAGATCTCGTAGAGATTTTCTCGCGAAAGTGGGAGGTAATATGAATAAAAAGCCTCACTGGAAGAATGGTCCACCTGCTTGTACAAACAAAAGGATTGGAGGTTCGGGGGTTAGAGACCTTTCTATTCTCATTGTGGCCCTTTGCGGTAAGTGGATTTGGGCCATGGTAAACAAAAAAGAATGTGCCCTATGGAGGAATGTCATTCACTGGAATTATCCAAAAAAAAAAAATGTCATTCACTGGAAATTTGGGGAGGAACGAGGAGGCTGGTTCTCTTGTTCTTTTAGAGGTGCTTCTGGGACAAGCGTCTGGAAGGAGATTAGAAATGAATGGGATACAATCTTTCCCTCCCATGCCGTTTTCTCTTTGGGGAATGGTAGAAGGCTACGCTTCTAGAATATCGTTTGGTAAGGAGATGAGGCTCTTTGTGTTTCTTTCCCCTCTCTATATTCTTTGGTTGATAACAAGGTGGCTTTGGTGGCTGAACTGTGGGACTCTTCTAGGGAGGAAGGAGGATGGATCCCTCGCTTTATTAGATCTTTCAATGATTGGGAATTTGATGAGATCCTCTCTCTTTTCAATAGCATTCAAGGAAAGCAAATTATTAAGAATTAAGAAGACTTGATATTTTTCAAGGAGACAAAAAATGGAAATTTTTCGGTGAAGCTTCTCTTCAAGGCTATGGATCGATATGAAAATGTTGTGTTCCCTTATAAGTTAATTTGTACTTTAGGTTCCCACAAATGTGGGTTTTTGCTCTCGAAGCCTCGGGGCAAAGTTTTAACTTTAAAAACTTAAAGAAGAAGGGAAGGACCTTAGCAAACATATGCTTTCTCTATGAGAAAGAGGAGACAATTGATCATTTGTTAGTCCATTGCTCACAGACCAAAGTGATCTAGGAACTCCTCTTAGCTATTATTGATGTAAAATGGGTATTCCCATTGTCCATTAGAGAGAACATCCTATCTTGGGGAGGCTCTTCTGTGAGGAAGAAGCATAAAAAAGCTTGGATGTTAGGCACTGCTCTTAATGTTGGAAGATAAAGAATCAATGTTCTTTCACCAATTCTCCTCACGTATTTGGTCGAGGATATTAAGGTTATGTGGGAATGTTAGGCAGTCATGAGTTGGAAGAATGAATTCTTGTAGGTTAGTGCTACTAAAGGAAGTCTTTTAGCGCTTATAGCGTGATGATTGCGTAAAAGTAACTATATATATCATTTGTGGAGACAATCTGAATAGTAGAGTTTATGAGAGAGCATCTTTCTCCCGCTGATGCCATTTTTCATCTTATCCAGAATACGACGTCGCTTAAGAATTTCTAGTTTTCAAAAAGTCATGGACAATCCAGCTAGTGATGCAGAGCTTCTATAAACACACACCGAACATTGTAAATTCAGCCTCAATTATTGAAGAATTGACTGGGGAGGTCAAGACGCATCATCACATGTGAAAACCCGACCTCATTCGGGGCCTGAAGGCAAAAACGTGGTCGACTTGACAAACCCCCGATGTGGAGCCGCCTACACACCTTGGAAAGCCTGCCTTTACTCATTTCACTCAAGATCTATTTTTATTTATCTTGCTTCTGGCTCTACTTCATCTTGGTGGAAGATCTAGCTCTGTCTATCTTAAAGTTCACTCTATCTATCTTGCTTCCTCTCAGAGCCGTTTCTTGCACCTGGTGGCTTTCCCTTCCCAAATGTGCCAGCTGCTCTTGATTTGAGAAATACTTGAGGCCACATATACCCCAGCCAATGCAGTCTTTTGACAACCGCTCAAGTTAATAATATTTTCTGCATTTCTTTAAGAGTTCTTCGTTTCTTATCTCGGGTGGATTCCTCAAATGCAGTTCGTGGCTTCCGCGCCTTGGTGGATTCCTTGGTGGCGGTCTTTGAACCGGCCGCTTTATCAATCAACCCGCCCATAGTTGATCGTGGCGCCTTCACTTCATCATCCATCTCAGGTGGATCGCTTTCATTAAACCTAGGCAACCAAATTTTGTGCAAACTCTACTTTCCATCACTATCTCATCTTTTCTCTAAACTTCCACTGTCCAGTATTTCAACTCAACCCTAAACTTTCCAAATCTTGTTCCATACTACTCAAAAACCTTCCTAAAATACCCTAAATTCACCTTCTTAACTTAGAAAATCTCCAAATCTTGCCCATAACCTATTTTTGGCCCCAAAAACTACTCCCTAACCCATATTTTGACTTTACCTGAACTTCTCGGATCATCCATCGTTTCCGCCCCAACCTTGCATCAAAGTGGTATCGTGAGCTCGTTGATTGATGGTCATCATAAGCTAAAGAGTATTCTTGGTTTCGAGACAAGAGTCCTAATCATGGTTCAAGTAGTTCTCAATCCCCACAGAAAAACGCATTGCCGATCTCTCAATCTCGTGGGTTCAACGTCTACAAAAGCAGATGGCTATCAATGATGATCCTATGGCGACAAAGACCTTCATGGAAGGTGAAGGTGATGAAAGTTTTGACGAGGGAACTGTGCCGCCTAGCCAAGTTCGAGATTACTTGAGGCGCAAGAAGCCTAAAGACAAGCATTCAAGAGAATATATGATGGAGGAAGGTATGAAGATCGACACCGCGATGATGATTACTATGAGAAACGTAATAATGATGAAAGTTCCGCATTCAATCCAAAGTTTGATATTCGGAATTTGGAAGGAAGAATGTGCATGCTGATGACTTCTGATTGGCTTAATACCGTCGAACGGCGGTTCCTTTGAATATTATGATCCCGAGAAGCCAAAGGTGCAGTCGTGGCTATCAAGATGCGCAAGAATGCTTGTGGGAAAATTTAAAGAGGCAAATACGAGAGATGACAAGAAGAAGATTGAAACTTGGGCATGAAGAAAGAACTAAAAAAGGAAGTATCTTCCCTTCCACTATCGCCAAGATATCTTTCTCAAAATTCGTAATTTTTTTTTTTTTTTTTCGATAATTAAGAATTTATTACCAGCGGCAACGCTTTGTACCAAAGAATACATAAAGCAAAGAGGCCCGAGGCCAAGGAATGGCAAAGAAAACGGACAATACCACCCCTATAAATATAGGAACAGCAAATGTACCAACAACACAAAGCCCCCAACAAAAGGCTGAAAGAAACAAAGGAAACCTGGCTTGAGGCGAGGCAACGAGGCCCGACAATCACAAATCGAGCAACCAACCTACATGAGATAAAATATTAATGGGAGGACCATCTCTCACACATTGATATGTTTGGGACTATCAACAACCTTAGATACCGAAATAAGAGTCGCATCATCACAAATGAGGCGAAAAAATAGTGTCGGTACAGACATAGTTGTTCTCTTGATTCTTCTATTAAGATGACCCCCTGAAGTGGTATATAGAAGTAGCACCCAGTGCGATCTTCGCGCCAATAGAATTTGAAGGACTTTCCGCGATGGCAATTACCCATAACGATTCGTTCTCCCAATGCCTCGGAGTTAGAGACCCCACCGCGACCATAGAATCCTGCGCAGGCCACGGTGTGAAATGGCAAGCGAAGAATAGATGGATTACAACTCTTGACATTAGCACGACAAACAAATACAAGATATAAATTGGTGAGACCCACTTGGGGAAAACTCTCACGGGTAACCAATCATTACGACGACCAACGGTGATGATGAAGCATGCCTCCTAATGGCTTGGGGAACCATAATTTGAGGCGGCGAGTCGTGTAGGGAGGTATTGGTGAGTTTGAAAATTTAGATAAAAGGGAGACTTGCAAGAGGGTGAGGGAGGCTGATCCATAGCCAGTACCTTCTTTGGTTTTGAGGTTCGAAATTTCAGCCCATTCAATTGCGGCCATATAGCCACTCTTGAAGATGTGATAAAGCTTGCCTTAAAGAGTTGAGGCTCTAAGCAAGTATGGGGTTTTACTACAGAAATCGGGATTAAAGGAAAGGATTTATCAAGAATTCGGCTTCAAGGGGGTCTAGTAGTGCTAAAACCACCTTAAACCTCGAGTAAAGGTGAAGTGCACAAGCCACGGCAAAGAGTCTACCTGCAAGTCAAGGCGATTACTTTAAAATGCCACGATTTGGGCATATAGCTTAGAGATGTCTAGCAGACGGTGGTTGCCCTAATTGAGAATATGAAGTGAGGGAAGAAGATGTCGAAGAGCGATTGAGATACATTAGCAGAAGATAAGGATAGACTTACTATGCCCCGACCAATGGGACTTCATAGTTGTTCAAGGGAGTCTTAAGATAGGGGCGCTGAGTGGGGAGGAATTGGTTGCAGTCCAGTAATAACTCACCTGAGTGCAAATCTAAGGACAAGGTTTGTTTGGTTATTATTAATGGTGGGGCTTCGAGGAGATTGTGTTTCCTTGGAGATGGTGCAAAAGCTTAATTTGAAGATGGATCCACATCAGAAACCATAAACTTAGGCGGCTTTAAGAGGGTAATGCTCAAAGGTAAAGCATAGGTGCCTTGTCTCTTTACAATTAGGCACCACGGAATGGTATGGTGTGATGTTGTTCCAATGGATGTTTGTCACTTGCTGCTTGGGAGGCCATGGCAATATGATAGGAAAGTCATTTATGATGGCTTCAAGAACACTTACACATTCCGCAAGGATGGCCACAAAATAGTCTTAGCACCGTTGAAACCTGGGCATTGTCTAAATTTCTCCAAAACCAAGAGAGCAAAATTTTGTTGTCAAACCGTAGTTGAGAAAGGAATCAGAGTCGTTTCGTATGTGATGGCCTCAAGGTCATATTTGAAGAAACCGAAAAGTGAGTATGAGAACTCAAAAGAAGTAGAGCCAATTTCGCGACTTGTTGATGTAGTACCGGTGATCCCACATGGGTTGCCCCTATGAGAGATATTCAACATCAACAGACCCGTGACTGTGCCTCCTGCTTTGCCCAATAAACCCGCCCCATAGGATGAGTCCTGAAGAACATGCAAGAGCTTACAAGACAAGTTGATGAGTTGCTCAACAAAGGGCTTATCTCGAGAGAGTAAGAGCCCTTGTGCGCTCCTCGCCCGCTAGTACCAAAGAAGGATGGATCTGGAGGATGTGTGTTGATAGTGTAGACAACCAACAAGATTACTATCAACATCGATTTCCCATTCCAAGACTGGCGATTTGGTCGGATCAACTTTATGGTGCTATCCATCTTTTCAAGATTGATTTGAGGAGTGGATACCATCAAATTCGTATGAGGAAGGAGATGAATGTAAGATGCCTTAAACTCGAGATGGACTCTGTTATGAGTGGATGGTGATGCCATTTGGACTATCCAATGCCCCTAGCACTTTATGAGGTTTATGAACATATCCTTGCCATGCATTGGAAATTTTGTCGTGGTATACTTTGATGATATTTGATCTATAGCAAAAATTTGATGGAGCACTTGGAGCATTTGAGGCAATTGTTCTCTATCCTAAGGGAGCAACGATTATTTGTCAACTTGAAGAAGTGTGACTCTAAGTCGCATTTAATCATACTTCTTGGTTATGTGGTTACCAAATATGGAATCGATTGACTGAAGCAAGATAGAGGCGACATGACTCACAACTCCCAGCACCTCGATCCATGATGTGAGAAGTTTTCATACAGTCTCTTTTATAGGAGATTTATCTCGCGGGATTTAGCCTCTATAATGGCTCCTGTAACTCATCAAGCCAAAGGGAGACAAATTCAAGTGGATCTGTCACAAGAAAGCTTCGAGTTGATTAAGAAAGAAGTGAATCAAGCCCCATGCCTGTTTTACCTCGATTTCAACAAAGTCTTCAAGTAGAAAGTGTGATGCATCTCAAAGGATTGGTGTCATTCCTTAGTCAAGAAGGAAGACCCATCGCTTTTTAGTGAGAAGTTAAAATGAAGCAAAAGGAAGTAATTCACCTATGACAAGGAGTTTTATGCTATCTATGCAGCTTTATCATCGAGTCAATACTTGCTTTACAAGCCATTTGTGCTTTCAGATCATGAAGCACTAAAATTCATCATCAACCACTAAAGACAAGTTGAATCAAGACATGCGATATGGGTGGAATTTCTTACAGTTTATTAAATCACAATCAAGCATAAAATGTGTTCATAACGCTGCTGCGGATGCCTCGGTAGGGAGACATGCCCTGCGACTCCCATGCAAGTCCAAGTAGTCGGGATTCGATGTGTCAAAGAACTATACGAGAGTGATGTCGATGGTGAAATATTAAGGTATGCGCCGACAAGCCTTCAAGGATTCCTTTGTATGACGGACGGTTTTCTTTAAAGGAAACACTTATGCATCCCATCTTGCTCCTTGAGATTGAGTATTCTGATGAGTTGTACGGGTGGAACATTAGGAGGACACTTTAAGTGAAGCAAAACCTTAGCCTTCAGTGAAGGCAAACTTTTCGCCTAAGCTGTAGAAAAGACATCATAGATTTGTCAAGAAGTGTGTTGTGTGCATGATGGCTAAAACTCATGGAAACAAATGCTGAACTATATACACCATTGCCAATTCCAAATATGCCGCGGAGGAGGGAGCTTCGATTTTATTGGGATTACCTAGAACACAAAGAAACAAAGATTCGATTCTCAGCGGTCGTTGGACAGTTTTCAAAGATGGCTCACTTTCGTACTCATGCAACAAGTCTAATGATGCTGCTTCTCGCATGTCGCCGACTCAGACTTCAAAGAGATTGTGGCGCCTACATGTTATTCCCAAGACTATGGTTTCAGATCGAGACTCTAAGTTTCTTAGTCACTTTTGGAGAACTCAGGAGAAAATCGACTTTTATCATAAGACTCTCTTTATCACCCCTTCAAACTGAAGGGTCAAACCGAAGTTACTACGAAGCTGGGAAATTTGCTAAGGAGCTATGGGGAAAGAACGTGAAACAATGGGATTTGATTCATCTCAAATCGAGTTTGCCTACAATAGGTCCACATGCATAACTCGGCTGAAAAAGCTCATTCGAGGTAGTCTATGGACTACAACCGATTGACCTGAAGTGTGGAATTAGGCACCCCATCCGACTATTCAACAATTTAGTGATGCCGGGTTAGAGCCAAAGAGATCAAGAAGTTGCAAGGAAGAAGTTCGCTTGAAGATCGAGAAGAAGAACGCCAAATATGCAACAAAGAAATGTGACGTCGCAAGCATGCTGGAGCTCTGAGGTCATGCACTGGCTCTGGGTACACCTTCGGCAAGGGATAGTTTCCACTGGAAAGTTTGGAAAGCCTGCCAAGGGTAGATGGCACGTCTTTCAAGATTATAGAGAAATCGGAGAAGTTTACAAGTTGCGCTGCTGCATCGATGAAATTTCTCCAATGTTCAATGTTAATGACTCGAGGGCTTATCACTTTTGAAGACTTGAGGGCAAGTCTTTTCCCGGCCTATGGGATTGATGCAGAGCTTATAAACACAATCGAACATTGGGAATTAGCCCTACTATTGAAGAATTGACGTGTGAGGTCAAGACGCATCAATACATGAAACCCTTTGGGACTCTCATTCAGCCTTGGAAGGCAAAAAACGTGGCCGACTGACAAACCCCGACGCGAAATCCCATATTAATTTTTTGGAAAGCTTCATTTATTTATTTTTACTAAGATTTGCTTATTTATTTTAGAAAGTTTGCTTTATTTATTTTGCAGGTGAAGATTCGCTTGCTTATTTGGGGAAATTGCTTTTATTTATTTTGTAAAGTTTTCTTTGTGAGTCGTTTTAATTTAGAAAGTTTCTTTTCCTACAGTTAGGAGCCGTTGATGCAAAGTATGAGGCTATATATACCCCATAACGTAGCTTTGACAACGCCTCAAATTTAATAATATTTATTTCTTTAAACAGCTTCTCGTTTCCTTATCTCTCATGATTCCCGATTTAGTCACGCTTCATACTTATGGATCTTCACAAGGTTATTCCCAGCTTATCAATCAACCCGTCCATAGCTGATTGCGGGCGCCTTCACTTCATCATCCATCTCAGGTGGATCGCTTCATTAAACCTGCAGGCAAACTACTCTTGTGCAAACTCTACTTTCCATCACCATCTCATCTTTTCTCTAAACTTTCCATAACCATATTTTCAACCTCAACCCAAAACTTTCCAAATCTTGTTCCATACTACCAAAACCTTCCTAAAATACCCATTTCCCTTATATACCATAAATTCACCTTCTTAACTTAGAAAATTCCGCAAAATTGGCCCATAACCTATTTTTGGCCCAAAACTACCCCAACCCATATTTCGACTTTACCTAAACTTCCTCGATCATCCATCACTTGCCCCAACTCTTGCATCAATGTGGCAATGCGTAGAGATGGTCATTTTACTTAATATTCTTTACCATGGTAGATTGTTTGGGGCATTGATACTCTGCTTCCAATGGGCCTGGCTACTGTGGTCCTGGTTGCCATTCGGCCGTGGTCGGTTGTGGTTTGGTTGTTTTGTCCTAATTGTGTGAGCTTATTTAGTTCTCAGTTTCGCTGTGTGGCTCAGGGGTCAGATAGTTTTGGCTTTCGTCTTATCAGCAAGCGTTTCATTGCCGCTCTTCCTATGTTTTTTAGTGGAGGCGCCGGTCCGTTGCTTTTTTCTAGTGGCATGTGGCTTCTTGTATCAGATTGATTATTGCCGCTTCACTTTTAATAAATTCTTACTTATCCAAAAAAAAAAAAAAAAAATGGACAGAAACAGATTTTCTGCACTACGTAATGCGTGAGTGAACTATATCGCTGAAAATGTTAATTTCAACTGAAATAAAAACCTTTATTGCAATCTTGGCCTTACCAAACGTATAATATCGCTTAGCGCTGGGGATCCTTGATTTTACTTCATTGAGATATAGTTGAGGGTCGGTGGGTTTTCATTTTTGATAAGTGTACTGTGATGGTTCGTAGCTCATTGAGTATTGATGATCAGTGGATCAGGTGTTTGTAGGGGCACGACTGGGGTATATGGCTTGGCAATCTGTGCTCGAACAGGCCTGATAGAGTGAAGGCTTTGGTGAATTTAATGTCCCCTTTCCTAGAAACCCTAGGCAGAAGCCTCTCGATAGCCTTCTGCTCTCTTTGGAGATGACTACTATGTCTGCAGATTTCAGGTTCGTGGTTACGGTGACAGCGACGCGCCGGAGGATGGAACCTGCTATACAAGCTTGCACGTCGTCGGCGACATGATCGGAGTGCTTGATGCGATCGGTGCGGATCAGGTGTTTGTGGCAGGGCACGACTGGGGGGCATATATGGCTTGGTACCCAGCCTGTACAGCCTGATAGAGGAAGGCTTCAGAACTTGAGCGTCCCTTTCTCTCCCAGAAGCCTCTCTCGAAGCCTTCTGTTCCCTCTTTGGAGATGACTACTATATTTGCAGATTTTAGGTTCGTTTTCATTCCGTTACTCTGTCAATAATATCTCCTTTCCTTTTTCCTTTTCTCTCCCAAAAACTAAAAAAGATAGAGAAATCAGAAAGTATCTTCTGGGAAAATAGTTTAGAAATTTCCATAAAAAATGGATAAGAAAAGTTTATAGAAATTATCTTCTTCCTGAATTTATTTATTTTCTTCCAATTTTATATGTTCATTTTAATTATTTTGAGGCAATGAAAGAATCCCTTTTCATGAACTTCTTTCACTAAAATCTTTCCACACCAAACATTTTGATGATTTGCAGATTTCAGGTTACTTTTCATTCTTTCCTCTCTATTAATCTCTGTCTCCTTTTTCATTCTTGCAAACGATCTTAGATTCTCTCCCTGTAAGACAAACAGAAAAACTAAAAAAGACAGAGAAATCGAAAATGCCGAAAAGAGGGTTTTGTTTTTCTTCCGGGAAATAGTTTAGAATTTCATAAAAATGGATAAGAAAAGTGTAAAGAAAACGTCTTCTCCCTGAATTTATTCTTTCTTCCAATTTTATATGTTCATTTTAATTCTTTTGAGGCCATGAAAGAATTCCTTTTCATGAACTTCTTTCGCTCAAATCTTTCCACAATCAAAATTTTGATAATTTGCAAGTTTTGTCATATCTATTTTTTCTGTCCATCTTAGATGAAGACCAAATAAATGAAATATAATATATTTTCGAAAAGAATTTCAGCTCATTTCAGCGACTAAATAGAGACAGATAATATAAAGTTTACCTTAAAATTTAGTAAGTGGAAATATTCCACTTCCCAAATTTGTAGGACTAGGAGTAGAGAGGGTGGACTTTGACATGACTCTGGAACTTTGTATGGCATAATCTGACTTCACAATAGACTATAGTAATGAATTAAAAACTATTGTGAGAGTCAACTTGTTCAAAGCAAAAAGTGAAAGAGTAAAGAGGATTTTGGAAAGAAAAATGGTGGTGGGTCGGTTTACCTGGAAAGGTGTAAGTAACCGCATTGAAGATGGTCACCGGCAGGGGTCCCAGTACGGGTGGAGGGGTCCACATATCTCGGCCTCCCCAAGGTGGGTTTTCTCAAAGCCTGGGCTCCCAAAAGGGAACTAACGTCAGATCGCACGACCATGTTCTCCCAAACCGAGCACGCGGTGTGGTTGCACCCGGCGCCACGCTCCTCTGAGGTCTCCACGATCGACACAAAGAAGATCAAGGTTTCTCAGCACGTTTGGAGTCACCCGAGCGAAATGGCAAAAAGGTGGACTCAAACAGGCGTAGTTCAACTGAGAACACTACCACCGACGATCTTTAATGTGGGAGCAGATCTCGTCGGCAGTTGACACCGCATCCATTTTTCGGTCCGGCGGTCGACCTGGGAAACTTTATCCGTCGGTCTACTCTCCGAGCTCAAACCCGCCTCGTTCCTCTTCCGAAGAGAAAGCCGATATCAGGGAGGGTCCTACCGGGACACGGGTATGAGACTCGGATATTTTGGTTGTGTTGAGGCTCGCAATGGACAACTGGTGACTGGTAATATCGAGGTTTCGTGCTGGATTCCCGGTGGCCGAATGGGTCGAGCGAACGCCAGCCCATTGTCCAAACAGCCTCGCCTCGCCCGACGAGCTCGCTCAATGGTTCCCGCCCAACGAAAGCTCAACCACTGGAGCTCACCCGAAATCTTTCCTCGGGTCTTGCCTGGCTTCTCCCAGCGGACGAAAGCATGCGAGGAATGGCGATTCACGACAAAGGTGCATTTAAAACAGATCGTGAACTCCAAATTCTCCGACACCATTAATCCGGGAGATGGCTATTGATCCTCCCCGTCAAATCTGGAAAAGCTTCGGGTCTTGCGTTTGCGGAAAACAGTGGTCTCGGCTATAGCTCCACACGCCGCATTATGCCGATGGTAAGCTTGTCGCTGGCGATCTGCGGAGGCTGTGGACGAGGGCATCGATGTGGAAGGGATGTTTGGTAGACAATTTCGATAAGCGCCTGCTCCCTGGTGCACTCTCTCGCGTTAATGTACTATGGGGCAAGAGGGGATGCCCAAATATCTACAACCGAGAATGGTTTATTCTTCTTCGTATTCAGACCCGAGGCACGGATCGGTAATGGATACCGACCATGGCACTTAGCGTGAGACCGCTCATATTACGTGCATGGAAGCCTCGGAATGGACATGCTCAACATTCACTTATCATCTATCCCAATCTCAGTCGTTCTATAACATTCCTCCGAATAATCGACAAGCACGTGTCTCGGGGCACATTGCAAAGTTACCACGGGTATCCCAGCCGCACCTCGATCCACTTTCACCGAGAACCAAACAAGATTATCTTTGCTAGAATTTGTATAGAGGTCAGCTGATTGCACCCCCTAACCGTGCTCCTCGACGTGGGTACGGCGCTATTCACAATAAGGGCCGACACCCGCCCTCAATGCCGTCTCCTAATGCAAGCTATTTGGCCATAACTCCGTAAATTGTCAAGCTAAGAAGAGATCGAGTAAAGGTTCCCGGGAACAAGAAGTTACCGAGGCATTTTTCGGGAAGGAAGTTGTTTGGCTGTGAAGGGTTGAAGATGGGCTGAATGAAATACCATTAGTGCGTAGTTATTCTTACCGTAGCGCATGCAAGCACTCGAAAAGTCCTACTTGCTCGTAATCCAATCCTCCCGTAATTTGCTGCGTGGTCGGAAGCAGGTTGGACGAGGGGCACCAGTGTGGCTATCGAGGTCGACGTCCCACCTGCCATGGAAACACATTTCCGCATGTCTAGCGCAAAGCGCAGGAAGAGGGTCCTAATGTGAAGTAGGTCCGTTATCCAATGCTAACACTCGACTTTCTGGATACTCCTCCCATTATTGACACTCGTGCACATAAAAGGGCTGATGAGCTAGGACTTCACGCCGTGCCTCTCGCCTCAGAAGACGCTTAAGAAATTGAAGAAACTGAGTCCCGCCAATTCTCAAGCAGGATCCAATGATAGGGGACTCCACTCTTCCCAATGGTTAAGTTCGCCCTCGAACATAAGGGCTCGAACGACCCTCAAGCAAAGAGAAGTGCGTTTCAGGAAAGTTCCATGATCTTGATTTTTTATTTGTCTCGTGGAGACTCTAAAAGGGCTCCTAATAGGGATGTAATTTTCAACTCTTTTCCAGAGACTTTTCCATAACTATGAGCACGCTTTGCTAGGTGAACTGGATTGCGGGAAACCCCGAGAAGGTCAAGATTGATATTATTCACTCCATGGACCAAGCCATGCTTTGCCATTTTATCAGGCCGAAGAGCAACATTCCTTGCTCCCCTAGCGGTACGCCTATAACAACTACATGGATAGAAGAGTTCGCGCCATCTCTTATGGTGTGAGCCCGTAGCCAAAACCCTGGTTGATTATGGCGTACCCAATACCACCAGTTTAGCAGCTGGAAGGTCCCGAGGCAACATGTTGAATGACACTACCATGAATGACTTCCCACGAAAGTGCCTCGTTTTCCCTGGCTCATGATGTTCCGTCTGGGTGGGGCCATTATTCACTTGGATGAACCGCGCTTCGTGTTAACTTCATAGCTAGGAAGTTAGACAAATGCCTTCAAATGAATGCAAAATGATATGTTCCCCAATGCGTTTCACTGTGTTCTCCCGGGTTATCCGATCATTGCCCTTGGTTACCGCCTTAAGGTAAACTGATTCGGCCTAGAAAGCTTATCCCATTCAAATTCTTTTAATTTCGGGTTGATCATCCATACTATCGGGTTTGTAAAGGAAGCGCGGAGCGATGAAGTTTTCGCATCCCATGTTCGATTGACCCGCAAATTGAAAGTGTGAAGGCCATCCTGCTTTCAATTTCCGATCCTTGGTAGGTTGCATGAGCGCCTCGTGGCGCCAAAGAGTGACTTTGCCGTGCCCAACTGGTCAGGCTTAATGGGCCTCTAATACTGCGCTGGGAAATGAGAAGATGCTAAAGAATTATCATGATTTAGCCAACTGTTGAGGAGGGTTTTTAGAAGCAAAAATCTAGAGTTCAAGGGCTTAAACTCTAGGACCGAACACTAGATTCTTCCACAAAGCCATTCCAAGCTCGTAATGCTCCTGAGTGCTTTAAAGGTTATTACTATGGCAAATGGTCACAGGATCGAAGACCCATACATCAAGGTGAAGTCGTGAAGGCACTTCCAAGGTATTTTATGTTCTCGATGAGCCCACGCCACCGTCCCAGCATGTAGGTAGATCGAAGGCTTCAGTGGTCCCCTCAAAGATATGGATACGTCGACAAAGCAATTTCCCATGAAGAGATCAAGGAAGCCATTTTTCTCCATTGATGATTCCAAAGCTCCTCGTCCGATATTATCCTCGCGCTCAAGGCTGCTCGCGCTATTTGAGTGACGTCACAAGCAATGCGGAGTTCCTTCTTAACTGAAGTATGCTTCTCATGAGATTAATTGTACAATTATTGCTTTGGTGCCTAAGGTTCCCAACTCGGTTCTATGCACGATTATAGCCTATTTCTTGTTGCAACACCATCTATAGCGCACTTCGAAGATCATCACGCGAGAATTAAAACAAAGTTGTTCCCCTACATTATCACCATCACAGTCATTTTGTATTAAGGCCCGAGCATTGCCGACAATGTCCTATCACCCAAGACCTTATGTGTTAAACTACTATCGTGATATCGGTCCTCCCAAGTGCCAAGGCGCTAAAGGTTGACATCACGGCGCATACGACATGCTTAGTCAAGCTGTATCTCGAGGTCCTATCCGTGATAACCCCTACTCACCTTTGAAATGCATTATGGCTTGCATCACTAACACCTCATCCTTCTATTTTCAGAATGGTGATATGGTTTTGCTACAAAGGCGCCACAAGTTAAGGCAAGGGGACCCATTATCATCTTTTTTTATTCATCCTAGCAATGGAGGCCTTTCCAGATCCCCTTAGCTATAGTCACTAATAGTCATGCGGGTTTCGCTTCACCCCGCATGCAAGGGTATCAACCTAACTCACTTATGCTTAAGTGATGATATGTTTTGTTTTCTGTGGGACGCATTCAGTTGTTCAGTTCTCATGGACTAATTCAAGCTGTGCTCACAGGTTTCTGGCTTTTATGTGAACAAGGCAGCGCCATTTTCCTAATGAGTCTCTCGATTTAGTTAGGAATGATTTGCTGAACACCACGTGGTTCATCCGCGTTTCCTATGAGATATTCGGGGAGTCCTCCGATTTCTACGCGCCACTTACTCTGATTGTATGCTTCTTATTCAAAGAATTACGCTGTAATCCGCCTCGGGACAAGCAATTTATCTTATAGCCGGCAGACATAAATGTATTGCTCGGTCTTATACAAGATACAATTGTACCGGTGCAAATTGCTTATTATCCCCAAGATAGCCTATTTTCTAAGATCAGCAAACATTCAGCATTTCTATGGTCCGAAATTTAAGCGCCGGGTCGTGGCTAAGATCAAGTGGGAATCAGGTGTCTTCCAAAGGAGGAGGGCTGCTTAGGGCCTCAGACATGTTAAAGACCGAATGATCCAAATGTTATGAAGCATGTCCGAATCGCTCTACAAGAAGGACTCCTCAGGTGGCGGTGCGGAGGTTTATCTCGCGCGGAGCCTCCGGAATGCAAAAAGGTCCCTACGAAGAGTTCTCGAGTCATGAAAATCCAACCCTAGAGAGATGACCGCACTCTCATAATGCACAAGGTGGGTGACGGTGCGGCGACCTTTTTATGGCATGATTTCTGGAACCCGGTTGGTCCTCTCCTTCCCTATTATGGTGAGCGGATCTTGTATGACTCTGCAATTCATAGTAACGCTCGAGTGGCTGTAGTTATTGGCGAAGCTGGGGCGGAATCGCCTATCGCTAATTCGTGACCTTATACACAAGAACAAATTTGTGCCACTACCATGTCGATGCTCTAAGGAGGATATTATCTCGGACTCTAGATCCGGTCTGGGTTTTCATCAGAAGCTCACTGAACCACTTTAGACCAAAGAAGCCGATTGTTAATCGGGCAACTCTTCGATTTGGTCTCTGCCATCAGAGGCATGCTTTCTGGGTCTCGGGTCGACCGTACGTACGTATTGGTTACTCAGACGCTTCCTGGCCGGGGCTCACCACTCTATATCGTGTGTTTTTGCCCGTGCTAATGTCAAGACAGGAACCACTTATTCTTCTGGGCCGCCATTTCTCACAAATCTCAGATTCGCGAGACTTATGGTTGTGTGGGGTCTCGTAACCCAAGGAATCGAACTACTCTCGCGTAATTGCCAACAAGCAAGTCCTAAGCTCTATTACAAGGAAGATTAAGGGTGGTGCCACTATCTACCACTTACTGGGTCATCGAAGAGCAGAATTCATGAGAACAACTATGTCTGTACCGATACTATCTTTGCCTCATTTGTGATGATAAAGTAGACTCGTATTTCCGGGTCTCTTAAGGCTTTGTCGATAAATTCCGCAAACGCATCAACGCTACGGTAGATTATCCTTCCCTATAAATATTTTTATCTCCCGGTAGGCTGCATGCTTGATATGTGATTGTCAGCTTCATGTCGCTCTGCCCTGCCAGGGGCGGTTCCTCTCGTTTTTTGTTTTTTTACGTCCTGATTGTGGGGCTTGTGTCTTTGTTATGGTTTTTGTGTTGTTCTGGGCCAAGGTTCGCTTCTCTATTTATAGGGGGAGGTGAGTTGTCCGTTTTTCTTGCCCTGGTCAGGGCCTCTGATCTTTAGAGCTTTACGGCTGTCATTCCCTCTTGGTGAATAAATTCCTTAATTATCCAAAAAACTTTGCTCTAGTGCCCCTCTACGCACAAGACACACGCTTTCTCTCAACCTACACCCATGAGCTTATTCATTGAGCCTACGCTCTCAAGAAAATACTCCATGATATTAAGTTGTGTCTTACTTATATGACTTTAACCTTCCTCCCACAAACATAGTCTTCAACATATGCAATGCCACTTGAACGAAGGCTGGGGTACTTCACCATTAGCCAAGTTCATAAATTTTTGCAAGTTTTCGTAGTAAGGTTTACTTAACAATTAAAATTTCCTTGAAAAACCTCTCTCATTCTCTTTATCTTCCCATGTGGATATTGAATAGGGAGGGTAGCTAATTGGTGGGAATGTATTTGTCAGTAGAGCCAGGGGTTATAGAAACTCGAGTTTGCGAGATTAAGTGTCGATAGGGTATTGAAGCATTTTCTCACATACCACCACCCTTCTCCACTTCTTCACCAAAGGAAAGCCTTCTGAGATGACCTACCACCCAATCGCCTTGCCTTCTTGGTTGCTCTGAGGAAGAAGTTCATTACTACACTTCTAAATATAAGAAAACCGGGCTTCAATTTGAGAGGATCAATTACTACAGAAGTCTCGATCAGTATGTAATGTTCCATATACATACATGCAACTCCCACTTCACTACATCATTGTGATGGTTTCGGAACATCATTTATCTTTTGTCTTATTTACAAGTGTTAAAGACATGATATTTATATTAAAACCCAACTTCTTACAAAAGTTCTCAGCTTGTAAGAACATTATTTTTCAACAATATTTTCTTTTCAACAAGATTTTTTCGCTATTCCCCCTTGCCTATACACCACGGAATAAACGAACAAGAGCATACTGTTTGGATGAGAATAGAATAGAATTTATAAATCTTGTCATTGGTAGGTTAACTTAACCCAGGATTCTTTTATTCCCTCTTTGTGGGGATGCAGGAATTGGGAGCTCACAACATCCTTTACGGGGTTTGGAGATAAAGCTCATCATTTCTTTGGTATTTGGGATCTTTGATTTGCAAGCAGACAGAAAGGAGTTTGGAATGATTTGGAAATGGACCGGAAATGGTGATGAGATCTATTCCTAACCGGTCTCAAATTCTTACGATTTTGCAAAATTGAAGTTAGGGCTTTTTTTCCTTTAATTTCGAGCATCATATTAGGGAAATTTT
>JAEQBH010004612.1:187500-320780 GCA_016808115.1 Tetrastigma voinierianum | reverse complement strand
ATCTTTCATATTATTTGCATATTTCCTTACCTTCTTCATGTGTCATGTTTCATATTATCTTATATCATCTTGTATCATTTTTTTTTATGCTATATATTCCCAGAACTTGAATCTGAGGAGTGCTTGCCTATCTTGAAGGTATCATCCCAGCATACAAACGGTGACCTATGCATGTATTGTATATTAAGCGAAGTCGTATAAACCTGAAGGTATCATCATTATACAAGACAGTGACCTATGATTGTATTATGTGACCCCGAATGGAGTATTTGTAACAGCAACGGGGCCGCTTTAATGACTGAAACGGGACCCGACATAGCAGCCACTCCCCTCACCCAGGCAAGTACCTACTTGTCCATCCACTTTGGAATATATCACGGAATCGGGCTTATTAGGTTTTTATGCGAGTTAGGGATATCATACTAGCCATTTACATGTTTCTATTCGCATTCATATGTTCATATTTCATATATCAACCCTTAACATTTATTTGCTTGAATACTTTACATGAAGATTTCCTAATCAACGCTTCACTTTAACGAATTTTCTGGACCCCATGGGGTCCTAGAGATTTTAATACCCTTATTTCAAGGAGATTTGTTCCTCCACAGAAGTCTAGTTACCTAAATTTGAATCACTCAATTTGAATGAGTGAAACTCAAATTATGGCACAAATATCAAAGCTGTTTGAAACACCAAAAGCTGTATTAGAACTTAACCATAATTGACCTGAAAACAGAGCCTCACTTTGATGAATTTTCTCGGTCCAATGGGGTCCAAATTTGAATATACTTATTTCAAGGAGATTTGTTCTCCTAGAAGTCTAGTTTACCCAAAATTTGAATAACTCAATTTGGATGAGTGACCCGAAGATTCAAAATGTGGGTTTGGAAGAATTTTAATGACATCTCCCAAAAAACCCCGACATTTCCTTTATACAAGCATTCCTCGATTGAGGATCACAGAACTCAAACAACCATATAACACATTTAGAAAGAGTTAGGGTTTTCCTAACAAACATAACGGAAGGAGTATGAGGTTTCCAAACCTTGTTTTTCTTCTTTTGAAACAAGCTTTCCTCTTCTTCCTTGCTTCTAGCTTGAACCGAGGAAATGAAACCATGGATTGCACAAAAGCCAAATGACCTCCTTTCCTCCTCACCCGAATATCTCACAGCCCTAGCTCCTTTCTTTCACAAATGAGAAAATATCTCGTTTCAAGACCAAAATTTGGTCTTATCTCTTTTCCTTCACAATGCCTTGTTTGGCGAAGCCATTTTTGGCTTTTTCCCTTTGCATTTTTAGTCATTCATTTTTCTTTCTTTTTCAATTCCAACTTCTCAATATTCTATTTTGGCATGTAAACTTATTATCTTATGACCCTTGAGTCATGTGCTGTGTTTTACTATTTTACCCTTGTCTGCATTAATTTATGTTTTATCATTTTTCGTTCTTAGCAATATAAATTACGGAAAAATAATAATTTAACTTATTTTATACCCTAAACACGTTATAAAACTGCGAGGGTATATTATGGGGTGTTACAATTAATACGACTTAAGGACCCTTGAATTGGGTTAAAGCCAGAACCCGATTCTGGATTCTGTTTTTGAAAGCAGTCGTCCAGTTGTTTTAGGGCCTCTTGAGTTTTGGTGCTCCAAATTGGATGATTCCAATTTGAGAAGAACCCTTAGCATCGTAGCTTCAATTGAGTAGAAGGAACCAATGTCAAATTATGGATTTAAGACCCCTGAAATCGAGTCTCACAATCGGCTACTAGTGTAAACTAGGCAATCAGACCAGAATGGCATTAAAATGCCATAACTTGAGTTTGTAGTAAGATAAGCACACCATGTTATCCTTCGTGGGAATTGTCCTTATCTTTCGAGTAATCTTAAGGTTAAGAAATATGGGTTATCAAGTTGGTCATAGAAAATGAAGTTGTAACTCAATAGAATTAAAATACCAATGGATCAAAAGAGTCCGATTAAATTAACATATTAGTTTGCATGTCCAATGACATGGTAGGTGAGACGATGTTCTTATTTTTAATTGTTTCAAATTAGTACGTAAATAGTGTGAATATTCCTTTCTAGTGGAGTAAGGATTAGTTATAGAATTTTGTTCAATAAATTCATTGTACAATCTATTAATTCATTCATCTCAAATTCATTGAATGCTTCTCATACTATGCCTCCCCAGGTCATTGAAGACTCCCATATTTAAAACAAGATTTACATAAAACTTAGGAGTCCTTTGTTTTTATTTTTATTTTTATTTTTTCTTAAAGTAATTGGCTTTCTGCATTAAGCATGTTTGTTTTAAACTTTTTCATGACTTATTTTTAAAATTTTAATTTGAATAGAAAAAAAACGGTATTTGGATCTATTTTCATTTTTTCTTAATGATCTTTTTTTAATGTATTTTCTATTTAGAAAAACTAGATATTAAAATAGAAAAAATCATATATTTTATGATCCAATTGAAACTCTCATGATTTGTTTTATGCTAATTAAAGAGTTTGATTGATGTACGTGAGGACCCGACAGGATACCCTCCGGGATTTCAGGGTGGTCACATAGTAAAAGTCACTGTACAATCCCTAGAGAATATCCAATGGAACCCACTTAAAAGAAAGTAAACACATGCATTAATATAATACCTCAAATATATAGAAGGAATCCTATGACAAATCTGGCAAACCTATCTTAATGTAGGTCATAACCACAAACATCCATAATAAGGACTCATATGAGTTCAATACTAAGATCAGAGCATTCTAAGAGTATTTGCGAATTTAGGGTTACAAAATGAAGATAAATAGGTCCAATAAAACAAAGACAGATAGATGAAATAAGTATTCTTATTTGTCCTTGAAAAGAGACGGTGTTAGTCTGGCGCGAGGTAGGCCTACTGGCTGCTCGGACTGGGAGTATATTTAAAACAATAAACGTGAGATAATAATCTCAGTGAGTGGCATAATTTATAAGGAAAATAATGTTTTATTTTCGAACATTTCTCTCTCGAGAACTCACGTCCGGCTCTTTTGTAAGGTTCCCCATTTAGAAACATTTCACAAACCCAACTTTACCAAAGTCAACAACATAAAATTCATGTCAAAATTCCACTTGAGACATGATTATTAAGAAAATTATAGCCTGAATTTGTTCACAACATAAAAATTGAGCATAAAGTATATATAGCCATCATGTTGTAAAAATAATCATGGAAATACCATAACCATAATATTAAAAAGGTTATACCTTATTAAGAAACCAACAGCATTACCGTACCGCCTTACCCATCATGCCATTCGGGTACACGGGCCTCAGCGTGCAAGTGGCGACTAATAAACCTTCAGGTAAACCTGACATCCGCGTGGCAAGTAATAAACCGAGTAAACCCGACATCACGTGGCAACTAATAAACGCCGAATAAACGGCATCCGTGGCAGCAGCAAACCTTCCGGGTAAACCCGATATCGTAACTAATAAACCGGGTAATCCGACATCCGTGCAAGTGGCAATAAACCTCCGGGTAATCCTGACATCACGTCCGTGGAATATAATATATAACCGTTTTCTTACTCACATATACTTTTCCAAATCTTGTATAATCTTCTAAATCTAAAATCCATTTCTTAAACAATAAGTTTCAAGTACAGTTTTAAAACCTCAATCCATGTACAGAATGTTTAAATACCTGAAATTTACCCGTGAACTCGATCAACTTCCAAATATTTAAAATGTTGACAAAATCCACATGAAATGATAACTTGTTTATATAAAAACAGATAATTTTATTTATGCATAACCAACCATTCGATCAATTAAGTTATATATATAATAATTAACCCGATTATATATCATAATAATACCCCAAGCATTTAAAACATATAAACCATTCCGCAGGACTCACGGAATCGTGGTCGCGCTCCACTGCGGACTTAGTCTCTGGAAGCTCGTGAGTGCACAGCAATATAATAAAATAACACTTAGGCTCAGTAACTAAACCAAAGACATTGAGACATCCCAAATGTCTTATAATAATTCTTAGAACTTTGAAACTATCTAAATTGAACTCCCTGACAGA
This sequence comes from Tetrastigma voinierianum, assembly GCA_016808115.1. Classification (NCBI taxonomy): domain Eukaryota; kingdom Viridiplantae; phylum Streptophyta; class Magnoliopsida; order Vitales; family Vitaceae; genus Tetrastigma; species Tetrastigma voinierianum. Next base: position 316,689 of record JAEQBH010004612.1, on the reverse strand, counting down.
GGTCCAATTATACAATTATTGCCTATAGACTGAGTACCAAAGTGGGGCTTTTCACCAGGGAGCTAATTTCGAGAAATTGAGCGAATCGATACTTCATAAAAACATCCAATTTCACTAATCCATCTTCAATTTTTGCCTAACTTGACCAATTGGTGCTCAATCTCAGTCCAACCTTCTCGGTAATTACACTAAATGACTCAAAAATGGAAAACTAACCAAACGACATCCAAAATTTACAAACCATATATCAATAGAAAGCCCGAGAGACCAGGAACATGTTACTCTTACCTTGGTCAAGATTCGGTGGCGGAAAACTTGATCAACCGGTGACCAGCTTTGTTTTCATCGTGTATTTTCAAGCGGTGAGAATCACGAAAGAAAAGGACCACGAGAATGAGTTCGGAGATCGAATGGGAGGGAGGTATGGGTCGACGAAAGGCCGAAAAATGCGAAAATCGGTGACCTTTGTGTGGTCGTAGCGCGTTCGCGGCCGTCAAGAGCGCGTCCGGTGGCGATTGGCATGAAACTTAACCGGCGGGATTGTGGGAAGTGGCACTCCTCCTAGCCGCGCGTGTAGCGGTGGCCGGTGGCGCCTCGAAGCCCCGAAAACCCGACGGCTGCAAATGGGTCAAGCGACCCGAGTTCGATGATTCACGATCTTGGGGAGTTTTTCTAGGAGTTTTGGAGCTCAAAATGAGTGTTGCAGGGCTAGGGTTCGTTTGGCTTATAAAGCTAGGTTTATATAGGGCCTAGGGTCATTTTCAGGTAAAAACCCCAGACAGACTTGGACACTGATAAAATACTGCTGTTTGATCTTCTCACCAGCCACTTAACTTTTATCAGTAAGTTGGTTTTGGCGTTCAACCCATCTATGAATTTCGTATCGGCCAGGCCTACGAGAAATAATTGCCTTAGTCAACCCAAAATTATTCATCCTTGAAAAAGTCAACTTGGGTCCAAATACTAAGTGTTGGTCAAACTTGGTCAATGTGTTAAAAAAAACTTGTATTATTTGGTACGGGTCATTACATACATACATCGGCACTAACCGCATGCCCTAGACATTGAATTTGATCCGAAATAAAGTAACATAGTGATGAAAATGCATGTGTACAAAATTTGTAATTTTCCATCGTCACCATTATTCGATATAGGGGTCGGATCACTCATGTTTCCCACGCCATCTAACATGGAGGGTTGATGAAAGCATATCTATGAGGGAATTAGAAGCAATTGTGGTCGATGGGCAGTACAAACGGCTTTAAGCCCACGACCTAAATGAAAAAAACTGAAACAAACTTGTAACTAAGTCTTAAGGAACAAAAAAATATAATGGCTTCCTGAGCTCTTTCTTCTACCCACATAGCTTTGTTGTTGACCCACTCACTACATACATAAATGGAGATAAGCTATATAGATTCTCTGACTAATAACATATAATAAAATGTCTGAAGAAAATAAGACATTAATAAACAAAGAAAGTACTTTACAATAGAGGCATACCAACAAAAAAGTTATTCCGTCAGATGGTCAATCATTTAGAGTATGGACTTCCTTTGTCAAAATGTTACTTGGGTATCAATATGAAATATATATAATAATAGGTTAATGATAATATATAATAGGTTGATCATAGTCAAAATAAAAGAAGGTTGAGCTTGAACATTTTGGACATTCAAACGTAGAGTTGTGATAGCTTGGAAGTATAAAATGGATAGAAATATAAGTAGTATTAGTCATTCTAGAGAATCTCCTAAGACTAGCTAAACTTTACCATCTTGAGAACCCATATATTGTTTCCATGACTCATTTCCCAGTCCTAGGCTGTCCCTTGTAGCAGTTATTAGTTTCATTCACATAAATATTCCCATGCTCATGACATAATTGATACGTTGTAGTGTTCATGTCCAGGAAGACTTGAATATGGAGGATATATTTCCTAAAGTTTTTAACTTTTTTTCACTATCATGAAACTATAAATGATAATGAGAAAGAAGAAAGGACAAATTGTTGAAACACAAACCTGACCATGTGCGATAACCTCGGCTGACCGGTATAGATAAAATTATTGGATCGCTAGGAGCGGTTATTATTTGTTTCTATCGCCTCTTTAACTTCGTATAACCAGAGAAAGTGAGAATACAACCTATAAATTGATACTTGAATCATGAAGAGATTACCTGATACTTGAAAACCAAAATAACTGGAAAAACCCATCCTCCTTTCACAATTTTTGCAGATGTAGAAATCTCAACAATCGTGGGTTGCACAAAGTTCCTAGCATACTTTGGCTATCCCGAACCGCTTGGTAGGATCTTCCCTCCCCTGCAAATATCAGTCCGGGTTTTAATGTAGGATTACTAAACCTTAATCACGTTAGAGAGTTTAAATCTCTCTGATCTAAAACATTAGTTGAAGACTTAGTGAGCTAGAAGAAAAGAGTACATGCCGAGACTTGATAGCATCTATTAGTTGCAGAAGTGCTTCTTTGTGGCATGGGAAAATAATATCCTAAGTTCAGTACACACCTGTCTCACAAAGAGTTTTCTATAGTGATGGATCCATATCTGACGTGGCTCCCGATCGATTACATCTCTGTATACTTTCATGAAAAACTTGTCTAATGAATTTCAGCTTCAGATTGGCCTATCACCATGGAAAAAAATATTTCAATCAAATGTAAAAGATTTTCATACCCGGCTGTGACATGTTGAGAGGCCTTGAGCGTGTGCCTTGTTATCATGCCATGATGGCTTCATTAGCTAGTTGAATGCTCCCGGCATCACTCGGGCCAGGTTATGGCATTATTCTGTCGATTCAAGCAAACATTGCAAATCTCTCGACCACTATGTTTAACCACTTTTCCTACCTGTAGTTGGGCATAATAAACAACATCGGGCCCGAATACAAATTGAACTATTTCAGTACAATTTAATTTAGACTTGGAAAATGTGTATCAAGTAGAAATAGAGCAGTACACATAAAATTGACATTGGATTGGTCTCTTTCTCATGATAAGCATGAAGAAAAATTTTAAAGTGTCTTAGAGCGGGGCTATATAAATATCTGGCTTATAGTGAGAGAATGTTTTGTACTCAAAACCTTACGGAAAGAAAGATTTATGTTTTTTCTTTCTCTCGCTTTGGAATTTTATAAAGGGAAATTCGAGAACCCGATCTCATGTGAGCAATTTGAAATGTTTTTTTTTTTTTTTAGTAGCTTAAGTCATCTTAAGGAAGCAAGCCTGTGGTTTGACATTCCCGAAAAGAAAAATGCATAATCAAATAGCTTTGAAAGTAAGGATCGAGAGAGAAACAAACACGGTATATGCACAGAATTTCCCTTGAATGAAGAACCGGAGGTATGCGTATCCTTTACTACTACTTTATTAGGATTCTTTGCCCCCTGAAAGTGAAAATTGAACCAGTTAAATTTTTCTTCCTATGCCGCTATCAATTTTGTTATTGCAATGGTCTGCAAGGACTTTCTACAAGACCTATAAAGGATTCATCAAATGGAAAAAACATAATTAATTTTGCTTGAATGTGAGTATGCCTCGAGAAGTGCACATAAAGGTATTGGTATTATAAATTTGAGAATTTGGTAGTCAAATTTCCTTAAAGATATTACAAATAATAGCTTTAAGATTATTAACGAATCAATACGCCTTTATAAGACATGGCTCCTTTCATCAAAAAAAAAAAAAAAAAAAAGATGCACAAAAGCAAGAGGGTCATATGTCATAGCAGTCTTGGCATATTATGAGCGATATCGAAAGGGAGAGAGAAGCCTTGAAAAATCTTCAGAGTTGATCTCTTTCTCTTCAAAATACATCCTTAATCTTCAACGGTTAAAAATAAAAGAATGTGAAAGATTTACCATATGACACAATTTCAGGTGGCAGAGTGCTAACCAAGCATTTTTGTCCTAAAAACACATTATATAAAGTTAGCATAAGAAGTTGGAAGGGAGATTATTTCGCATACTTTAAAAAAATAAAGTTATGAAAATGTTTATTTGATACATAAAAATAAATGACCAAATATCAAACATCTTTCAAGATAAAATAGTTTAGCAATGCAAAGTAAACCATTTATGATTCCAACTTAAAAATTTATTTAAAAGTAGAAGTTGTAACATTTCTTGAATTATGCTAATATTTTGGAATTGATTAATTATAAAGTTTAATGCTATTTATCACGGTCATTGATAGTGAAATTGATTGAAAGATAGTAAATGAGCATCATTAGGGAAAAAGTAGCCATCATATTAGCCGTTAAGGGAAAAACATCTAATCATGAACATATTAAATAGAATAAATATTACATCTGTTATATTCTTTCAACAAATTTTATATTCTTTAAAAAAGATATAGATATACATTTGAGGATTGGAGAATAAAGAATAATATTGTATAAATAAAAATTAGAACATTCTAAGAGATATCTTTTATTTGTTTTCACTTGTTTCTATTTTTTATAGTTATTTCAAAAAATAATCATACAAATGAAAGAATGATCGAAAATAGTATTATTTTAAAAATATATTTAAGAATTATAGAAATTGAAGAACTATTTAAAACGATTTCCAAAGCGTTTAAAGAACCATTTAGAAAACACTTGTGAAACAAAATCATAGTTACCTCTCATCTTTATCCAAATATTGAATTTACTCCTTTAATGACAAACTTAAGAAACAAATATCTACTGTTTTTTTTTGTTTTTTGGTAAAAGGAATGGTTTACACACAACAAGAAAATATATATACTTTTATTGTCATACATCCACTCTCTTGCTTTACTGATAGTATTTGCTTCTGGCTGACCGGGGGGTTGGTCGACTACCCGTCAACCGCGGAATACTCGTGAATGTCGGGTGACTTGAGCATTTTCCGCAATCGAGCGAAGTCTCCTTTGTACGAGGGCTGCGGAAATACAAAACATAAACTGTATCTCCAAACGATCCGATATAACGGTTATGATTTAAAGCGGCCACTTGGGCCCTGCATGATGCACTAAATATACATTTGACTATGGATAACTATACCCAATAGTTACAAGAGTTAATATGTTTTTACTCTTATACAATATATATTAAAATACACGAATTCTAATACATGTAAATATCAGAAGAACCCTCAAAGCCACACTCCGGCTTTCTTCTAAATCTCGACCTCTAGGACGAGCCGTCTCTCCCGCGTATCCACTTGTGCAGTAAATAATATCCTCGGCAGGGTGAGCTAATGCTCGATAGTGGAATCGCCTAAGTGGGCTACTCTCCTAAATGGGTGCAATGTTCCAAGTAATTACATTCAAGCAAATGCATGATCCTCTTTCGAATGTCTACATTGACCAACTCGGATCCAGAGTCCTCACCGACGCTCCTCACACTCGCCTAAGCCTCGTATGAGGAATTCTTATATTCATTTGTTTGTTAGTGGACAACCCTCGATGTGTAGATATCAATTAGGCCGTCTCAGACCGGATTGATGTGTTATGGACTACCCTCGGAAGTATATCAATTGGGTAGTCTCAGACGGTGTATTTTAGTTTTAGACAGCCTCGAGATAATTCACATTTTAGACAACCCTCCGAACCATTTTCTCTAGACTCATCTCATGCACTCCTCTATAGTCCTAGGGTGTTCCGGTCATATGGAATGCACAATAATGCCGGTTCAATCTGATGCAATTCACATGTAAATATATAAACATGCATATATTTACAAAACAATCAATTCACACAATCATGTCATGTAAATTCTCATTTCATACATCAAAATTAGCTTCGCCCAGTATGTCGAACCTGAGCAATTCAATTTAAATCACTCGACCAAACACAAATTTTCACAAAAATTATTTTGTGATCACTGTTTCGGGAACAGTAAAACCCTAGGTTACTGTTCCTTTCAAAGCACAAATTATCGGTTCACTTAGTGAACCCGGGTTTCACGACCATTTCCGGCCTCAAACAAACCAACACATGATTTATTGAACAATTCATCATCCATTAAACCCCAAGCTTGATCCGTAACTTGATAACCGAGCATTTGTGGAATCTCAAATCAAACATTTCGATTGAGTTTAAGGCAGATCAAGCGGTCGTTCAAGGCCTCAACCAACGAAAACATTTACATGGTACTTAACGAGAAGAATAAAACCAGGGGAAGTAGAAGCCCTACATCTGGAGTTTGAAACTCCCTAAATCCGTACCCACGCGAAGCCCTCTCCCGTAAACGCTCTTCTGTTGATGGCTTAAAAGTCATCCATTTTAGGTCATTTTACGATTGATTTTATCTAAAAAGCCGGTTGTAATGCTGATATGGAAAACTCACCCGACTTGCTATCACGGCAGGAATTGAAGGAATTTTGCGATGAAGGGAGGCGAGAAGGTGGTACGGCGTGCGACTCTCTTGGTGAAAAGTATGCAGCGGGGGCTTACAAGTTAAAGGACGTGTCGTAAAGCCTTGACGATGTGAAAATTCATATCAAGGTCAGCGTGAAAAACTCCGGTTACAACGGAAGAGTAATTGAAGTAACGAGTGATGCGACGAAACTCCAGTCGGGCAACTATGAATTGATGAAAAGACATGAAATTAGCGACATCGCCAGTCGTGGCGAGTGAAACCCGATCGCGATGGACAAGGTTGTGCGTGACGCAATAGAAGTCGCGACATAAAGTGTACAATTATTGAACCGATATCGTGACATCCGGTCGGAGTTCTTGACATCAACCTTTGCATCGGAAGTTGTCGACATCAATCGGAGGTCGCGACATCAACCTTTACATCAAGTTTTTCGACATCAGTCAGTGACATCGATGAGCGCGAACGGTTATCGAGACATCGATGTGATCAGCGACATCATGAGCAAAGAGAAGAAGTCGGCGACAACACCTGGATTGTGCTGACATCGGTTCTTGAAGAGGAGATTCGGCGACATCATTAAGCGGTCATGACAACGAGAAGCATAAAGGAAAGAAGGTCGCGACAACGGTCAGAGTCTGATATCGGTGGCTAGCACGAGTGCGACATCGGCCCGAGTTATTGGCGACATCGAACCACAAAGGGTGAAGAATTCGCGACGATCGAGGAGGTGGCGACATCCGTACCACGGGGCCGAAAGGTCGACATCGGTGAATAACTAAGGTCGCGTCGTTATTGTCATGACGTGGACCTGAATGCGAAGGAGTCGCGACATCATTCATTTGTCGTAACGACCAGAGATAATGACGACACGTCCGCGACCAAACAAAGCGCTGCGACATAGCGAAGACAACAAAGTGCGACAAAGAATGCGATAATGTGACATCAACATTGGGCGGTTAAGCGAAGTCAAAAAAGAGGTGCATCGAAATTAGGGCGACTTGAACCTATAAATACCACAGTTGCACTCACGAGAAGGAAAGCGATCTTGGCGACTCGAGAAATGCGGGTGGCTGAGAAGGCTCTTGTATTTAGTTTTCTTTTCTTTTCTTTTCTTTTGTTTCGTTATTTTTAGTTTTAATATTTTCGAGTAGGTGTTCTTTCTTTTGAATTTACGGATCTGGATGTTAGTTTTTTAAAGTTGAAGTTTGAATCACAGTTTCAATTTCTTCAAATTACTTGTCTGGATGATACGATTCGAGACAAATTTTGAATTGAACTTCCAGTTTCCATTTCCCGATCGTTTACTTGATGTGGTATTGTTTGAGGTGTAATTCGATGATTTAGGAACGACTTAGTTGATTATACTCTATTGTTAAATTTATCTTTTATGCGAAATTTATCGAAGGCGCTGAACTTGAGTTTGTAAATCTACTTGCTGGTGTGTATTTTTACATGGTGATCCCCCGATATCGTGTCTCATACCCAGCCAGCAGGATTGTCTCAAGCTCACGATTTCCAAGGCCCTCGAGTGACAGAGAGGCATTCACGAGTATTGAACAATTTATAGAAGGTATGCTAACCTGATGTGGAAGATCCTAATAATGCTCTGTGTGATTAAATCGATAAATCCTCTTTTCACTTGAACGAGAATGAGTTTGAATGGTTATCAATTTAAACATGGAGAGTTCACCTCGTCGAATAGTGAATTTAATCAGTTGGATCTAATCAGAAAGGATGAGCTATTCTAATTTTGAGGGAGAAGATAAACCAGTATAGTGTAAACCTATGCAATGACTAAATCTAAGACTAGGTTTTATAGTCCATATTTGTGGGGTATGAAATGCGAAAGAAAAATACTTGAGAACAAGGCAGCAGTTATTAGAAATGGGTTATCTGCTATACGCCGCCGAGAGAAGCAGTGAAGGTGGAATGTGAGCGCGGTGGGGTTTGGAGAGATCCAACTACACTATCATATTCCTTGGACTAGTTTTAAATTTGTGGTTCATTAAGCAAAGCGTCTGATCTGATATGCGAGGAATTGATTCTGATAGGCATGTTTCGTGCTCCACTAAAAAGATAATTGTTCGATCTGGTGCGCTGTTTATTATTTCGATTATTCAATTCATTTGTTATTAATTCAATTCTTTTTAGTTTTCATTATTTTTAAGGCTTTCAAAGCTGATTCAATTGTCTATCATAGTCAGTGGTATAGAGCTTGAGTAGTCGAGATGATTAGGTGAAAATTCTTGAGATCTCTGTGGGATCGATATCTGGACTAAAATCGCTTTATTCAGCATTTCGGCGCGTGCTGACTTACTGGAATCATGGATCAACATTAAAAGAAATGTATCTATTCTTGAGAAACATTTACATCAGTATACTTACAAGGAAATATAACAAACAAGTTTCATGGCATTATTGCTGGGGATTAGATAATAGTCCTATGGTAATAATGCCATAAATTTGAGTCGATGTTTTGATTTATCACTCACACTTACATTAATTGGATGACGACAGTGAACAAGTTTTTGATGTCATTGCGGGGATTATACCATAGTCGCTGGTAATAATTATATAAATTTGTGTATGTTAACAGTGTGAATCCATGAAGTTTTTGGCGCCGTTAGGAGATTGAATGATAGTCTCTGGTAATAACGTCGTAAATTTGCATATGTTCTTTGGTCCATCAACTTTTTGTCGAAGAAGCTAGGCGTCGGATCTCCGTATTTCTAGAAGTATGGCGTTCTCTCTAAAGCTCAAATTTTCGATCTCTTATCAGTCTTCTTTTCTTTCCGGTGAGTGCTTTTTGTTGTTGAAGAGCAGTCCACATTCACTATTTTGTCATTTAGTGACTTAAAAACTTCCAAAATGAACCTTATATCCCTTAATTTCCCAGTTTTGACATTCGGCACTATCTCGGCCATCCATTTTCATCATTTATCTACTCATACCACTTATGGCACATGAGTACATTTCATATGTGACTTTCATCACATCAAAAATAGTTTCTGACACGGGCATGATGCCTCCAGCGTGTAAAATTAAGTTATCTCGGAACTCTGACCCTACGTACTAGCTAGATTTGCAAGGCGATTTCCAGCGGTGCAATCCGTTCCGTCATCTGAGATCTAGAGAATAAGTATGGATTTTAACGAAATTAACAATTTTATGTCGATTACGATTTTTACCATTTTCACGAAGTGGAAATTTCTGGGTCTTACATTCTCCCCCTCCTTAAAGGAATTTCGTCCCGAGAGTATGGACAATCACAATCACTCACATGCATATGCTTTGATGCACTCTATCATGCATGTAACGGTCATTTAAATCTTAAGCGACTAAACCACGTACCCATCGTCCTAAACGAAAGGGATAGGTGGCATATCGTGTCTCAGCGGCTCCCACGTGGACTCCTCCACTCCCTAGTGCCGCCATAGCACCCTCACTAGCCTGCGGTCTTGCGTCACAAGCACGATCCAATTTATCAACAATGCAACGATTTCATCGAAGGTCATAGGTGTCAACCTCGTCGTCCCCGATCACCATGGTACCGGATGCGGAGTATATTTTAGGAGCATGGGCGTGAAACACCTGCGTGGACACGACATGTTGGCGTGCGCTCCAACGATGCGCAATGGTGCCTACCGCTTCGGTATCTCGAAAGGTCGATGGTACCTCGGCGATAGCTGCAACTGCGAATCGACCACTCCTCTTAGGCATCACCTTCAAAGGCGTGATCCCCAACCTCCTCGAACTCTGGGGTCGACGTCGCACATCCGCATAAACTCTTACGCCGTTACGAGGCGTGAGAAGACACTTTATCGTATCAAGCTCGCCTTCTCAGTCTCTAATCGAGATTAGAACGTGATGGGCTCTCTTCCACCTCGGTCAATCATAGCGGTAATCTCATGGCCTCCCATACGTACCTCATATGAAGCAATACGTATACTCTTTGATAGCTATTATTGTAGGCGAAGATTCCACTGAAACAATTGCTCCTCTGCCCTTAAGACCCGGGACGTATGCTCACGGCGTGTCCTCTATCACCTTCCACACCGCGTGTAACTGCAACCCTTACTTTGTGTGTAAATCTTGACCTTCCCAAGGTCACAATCAGCGACAATCAATGGACCGTCAACCTATAGTCCATGTCATGTAAATGGCATCCATATACGAGCCGCTGCCGGCTCAATGACGCAAATGCAATTTCCAAAGGGGTATCAAATCTCGAGTCACTCAGGCTCCTATCACTTAACTCTATGTCTGCGTGATAACCCTAACCGTGTATGTTTCATCTCGATGTAACATAACTCTTGGCTTACACTTGAGCCTCTCATTCCCCGAATTGAACTATAGTCTTCGTGGACGTAGTCCTAAGGCAAACTCAGCCACGCTCCTGCAGAGTGGTGAATGTCGACCACCGTGCACCACACCCAGGCTCGGCGATGTTACGTGCTGCAACAATAATGCCATCTTTGTGGCGCCCCATTTCGGGGGCCACCACATGAAGCGAGAATCTTGGGTTCTCTCTCATAATTCGAGCCTATCAATTGACTTTCACCCTAAATCCTAGGAAGAACATCTATTCTGGCGGCCTCTAAAGGCCTTAACCTCCTAAGCCCCGAATCCGCGGTAGTGTCGGTGCGGTAACTCGGCTAAGGTCCCGGTGCGACAACCCGATGGCTATCAACTCATCCATGTCAAACATGACATCGGCTGACTAATAGGTGCACCGCTCCCCAAGGTCATACGCTTGTTGCGACTCGATCTGTCGCGACCTCGGCCCTGCTGCACAGCCCTACGGCTGTATGTGTTCTTCCAGAATTAACATAGCACCCGAAGCTGGCCCCAGTTCCTCGACCCGTACTAGGGTGTGGAGGAATGAACAAATACTCGCCGTGCATTTGCTTGAATTTGTCTTTGTCCCGAAAGTCTGAGATCCACTGTCTCGACGATCCCATCTCATATGCCAAATCACATTTTTGGTCACGAAACTCGTGTGGCAGAAGTCTTACGCACTCTTCCTCGAAACTAGAAGAAGGGTGATCCTCCCTCTTGCTACCAACACCAGTATCCAGGAGTGTTGAGGCATGCTCGATCTCTCTGCATGGTGGGCATCCCGACAAGCAGGTCATGTCCCGTGGCGAAATCCTACAATCACGCGAATGGACAACTTCAGCCTAAGTCTCTGTAATACCAGCCAATCCCGAAACTCGTATCTCGAAGATTGACATTCGGTCTCTCAGCGCATCACTTCCCTCGACCTTCTATGCGGGTCATTGGCGCTCACGATCTTTGACACCACGTGTCCCGAAAAATCTCACCTCGATGGCCAAAACTTCGCACTTCACGAACTCGATATAAGCGATGGGCTCTTATTTTATCAAAACAATCCTCAAGTGATACTCATGCTCCCACTCATTTGGGAGTAGATCGAATGTCATGCGAGAAGCTAATTGGCTGATCTGAATAAGGTTGGGAGCATGCCTATGCATGAGGTCCATGAATTCATTGCGCATTCGTCAATCCAAAGAGGGCATCAAGTAAACTCAAAGTACCATAGCAACGTCTAGCTATTTGTCTTAGGATATCTGTCTCCCTAACCCTCGGTGATGGTAACGGTCTGAGGTCTATCTTGGGTGAGCTACTTGCTCCTCTCGTGATCAAATAAATCATCAATCCTTGGTAATGGGGTACCGATTCTTGATACGTAACCCTTGTCAATAAGCTCCACATGCTTGGACTCTGAGTTCTATGACTCAAGCTGGTGCCATCCTATGCAAAGTAATAGAGATGGGTGAAGTACCAGTGTAACTCGTCACAAAAGTCTACATCCTGTGCGGAGAAGCAATCCGGTAGCTCGTGGAAAAACATCACATACTTGCAAACTACTCAGGTAGGTCTAAGTGCAGTCTCTTACATAGCCCTTTAGGGTAAGGTTTGCTAGGTAACAGCTATTGTCCACGACCTGGACTCGTATGCGTAAGGCAATGTATCTTGTCCCCTTGAAATACCAGTGCAGATCTGGCAATCGTGGTAACCCTCTTATGCTCCGATCGATAACGACTACATGGTATCGGCTGATCCATCCACTAGGATGGGTGTCCATGATCCTCAAGTCCCGGCTGTGAGTGGAGTCCCGAGGATCTCCAGCTCATGACCTCGACATATCATTCTTATTCTCTCCATAAATCACTTAGGAAGAACTCACTGTCTGAGGCTCCTGGATCTCTGAGGTCTTGCCCATTTCCACCATATTTGGGCCTCGCTCTACATTGAACCTGGTAGTCTAATCTGGTAGTGTCGGAGGAGAAGTTTTCCATGGCCTACAACACCTTCTCGTCTGTATGAACAAATGGTATGCCACATGGGGATCTCACTCACATGAATGTCGAGGAGGATGATGCGCTCTAAACCCCTCTAGAGGTTACTAGGACCTCCACGACTACTGCTATGCCAGCTGTGCTATGGCCTCTTTGCCATATGCCCTGACCTCTCTGAGCCTGTGATCGAGCACTTGGTGGCTGGTCGAATGTCGGTGGTGCGACCGGTGCCCCAGTGGAGCGTTCTACACGTCCTCGTCCTCTTCTAGCCATTTACCGCAGTGCTTTCATGGCAGCTTAAAGAATCATTTAATTTTCATTTCAGTCTAACTAGTAATCACGAATGCTAATTACTAATAGACTTGACAACCATGAAATGACTTCGTTCATTTTTTCTAAGTGGCGCTAAATTCCAACCACTCAATTCATTTTATTTGATAAAATTCCTAAGCTTTCTTGTTCATTTCAGTATTAAATCCTAAGGTCATAGTTCTAACCTTAGCATTCACCCTTTTCCTATGCATTACACCATGCGTATAGTTTCCTCACGCAACTCTGCTTGCAATCACAATTTCAAATGGTAGTTAAATACATCTGATATCTCTAAGGCATAAACACAGCCCGAGACACTATTCATACACATAACTAGTGTATACACATTGTCCTTGCATTTACAAATGTCTGAGACAATTAATTATACATTTAAAACATTTTTTATCAACAAAATTTTAGAAATTTCATTTTTCAAAATTTTGTCCTTTGTTTGATTTGATTTTATTTTATTTTTTCCAAAAAAAAAAAATTTTTTTTTCCGAAATTTTTCTTTAATTTCACAGTATTGTTCCTAAGTTGCAATACAATTCGATGAGTGTCTTCAATGGAGTGTATTGCAATACAATATACACCTTCCACTACCAATACCCCTCATTTCCCTTACAATACACACTTCATTCTCTTTTCAATACAATTCCTTAACCTACTTACGAGTCATTACCAGCTACAATTCTGTATTGTAATACAATTTACAACCATAGCCCCTCTGACATTACACTTCCTTAGCCAAAAAAAGACTATGTGCAATACAATCAAGTCTGACCACCTAGCTCTACATTGATACAATTCTAACCTAAACCTTACTCTTGCAATACAAAATAAACCAACTTCTAACTCCCGAGTTTGCAATACAATTTTTCCTATTGCAATACGATCCCAAAACTAACTACACCCTTCTCTTGCAATACAATTGCAATACAATTTTTTTTTTTTTTTTAGTCCTCTCTTGCAATACAATTGCAAGGTTGCAATACAAATTTTTTTTTTTTTCACAATACAATTGGGCGAGTAGCCCCGAATCAGTTCTTTGCACTTTTTAGCATTTTTTTCTTTTAAGTGATGAAAATCGCAATACATATATGCATTTTTCTCGCATCTTGTGGAAAAATACCCCAAAACATAAGTATACACACATTTTTATTTTATTTTTCATTTTTTCAATTCTTGGAAGAATAATAAAAAAAAAAAATATACACCTATATATTTTTTTCGTTTTCCACCTTCTCAAATAAATTTATAAAACTTTATTTTACTCATTTCCTTCAATTTTACAACTTGTAAAACCTAGAAATTTATTTTCTTCACCTCGTAACCAAATAATTTATAAAATTTATTTTCTTTAATTTCTTTTTTTTCCAGTTTACCTTTGTAAAAAAATTTCTCCATATATTTATTTATTTATTTTTCATTTCTCAATAAACCAAACTCATTGCCCATTTATTTGTTTGAATTTTTCATTTAATTCTAGAAAATGGTCAGGAGTTTATCAAAGCTGTCTATAACACTAACTTCAGTGTTCAATCTCATTATTAAAATTAGATTTCATTATCCAACTCAAATAAATTTCTAAAAATTTATTTCTTTTATTTATTCTTCCGGTTTTCCTCGTAAAACTCCCAAAGTTTTCTATGTGCTAATCACTAAGCACACAACATTTCACAACACATAATTCATGTTATAATCATCATTCACACAACAAATTATCAAATCACGCAAAACACACCAAACACATGCATGCAGTGTCCTAGTTTTGTCCATTGATTTCCTAGGTAATCTCATACCTAAACTCGACATCGAACCACACCTAGTGGTGATGTTCTTACACGACTATGGCCTAAGCCCAAGCCCTCATTCTCTAGGTTTTCATATACCTATACTCTACATCAAACCAACCAAGTGGTGATGGATACCCAAACCCGAGCTCCTAGAATGACCGTATGCACAAGCTCGATGCAAGAGCACATGATACTGAGCAGAAATTAGTTGACTATCTGTCGGCCGCGAATCTTCGTGTGAATGTCCGGTGACCCGACATTTTCATGAAAATCGGGCGAGAGTCTCCTTTGTACGGGGAGCTCTGCAATCTGAGAATCTGCATAAACACCTGTCCCAAACAGTCCAATATAACGATTTATATGATTTAAAAAGCGGCCCTTGGGCCCATAAACAATACCGATATACATACTTGACTATGAATCCAACTAATTACCCAATAGTTACAAGAGTTAATATGTTTTACTCTTATCTGATATGTATTAAAATACCACAAATTATAATACATGTAAATATGGAAGAACCTCAAAGCCACTCTAAAACTTTCTTCTAAATCCTAGAGCCTACAGGGCGAGCCATCTCATGTTCCCTTTGTGCACGTAAATAATATCCCTACGACGGGGTGAGCTAATGCTCGATGGTGGAATCACACAGGAGTGAAGAATACTGCCAACTAAGTGAGTGCAATGTTCCAAAGTAATTGCACATTCAAGCAAATGCATGATCTGCTTGAATGTCTACGACCTTTCGGATCCAGGAGTCCTCAGGCTCCTCACACACTCGCCTAAGCCTCGTATAGGGAATTCTTATATTCATTTGTTTGTTAGTGGACAACCACTCGATGTGTAGATATCAATTGGGCCGTCTCAGGCGATTGATGTGTTATATGGACTACCCTCCGATATATATCAATTGGGCCGTCTCAGGCGATTAATATTTTTAGTTTTAGACAACCCCTCGAGATAATTCACATTTTAGACAACCCTCAGAACCATTTTTTTTCTGAACTCATCTCATGCACTCTCCTATAGTCTAGGGTGTTCCAATGCATATGGAATGCATATGCCAGTTCAATCTGAGTCTAATTCTGTAAATATATAAACATGCATATATTTACAAAACAATCAATTCACACAATCATGTCATGTAAATTCTCATTTCATACATCAAAATTAGCTCACTTGGGCTAATAATCGAACACGAGCAATTCAATTTAAATCACTTGACCAAACACATATTTTCACAAAAATTATTTTGTGATCACTGTTTCGGGAATAGTAAAACCACACAGATTCTTGTTCGCTGAAAACCTGAAGTGCTCGGTTCCTTAGTGAACGGGTTTCTGACCATTTCCGGCCTCAAACAAACCCAGCACATGATTTATTGAACAATTCATCATCCATTAAACTAAACAATGCATAACAAATGCAGGTGTTCGTGGGTCCTCAAATCCAAGCATTTCGATTCAGTTTGGAGCCGTCCAACCAATGGTCAGGCCTCAGCAACCGAAACATTTACATGGTACTTAATCGAAGATAAAGCCAGTGAGGAGAAACCCCATCTCGGAGTTTGAAACTCCCTAAATCAGTACCTGAAGCCCCTCTCTCTGCGTGAAGCGGCTCCTTCTGTCAGAAAGGCTGTGACGGTCGGATCTGTGCATTCTAGAGAGAAGTATGACGTTCTCTCTAAAACTCAAATTTTCGATCTACTGTAAGTCTTCTTTTCTTTCCCATGTTTTTGGTCTTTTGTTATTTGGAGAAGACATTCCCTATTCACTATTTTGTCATTTAGTGACTTAAAAACTTCCAAAATGACCCTTATATCTCTTCATTCCAGTTTTTGACATTGGCACTATCTACAGGCTGTTCATTTTCATCATTTATCTACTCAGCACCACTTATGGCTTTATGAGTATGTGTCATATCATGACTTTGTCGCATCGAAAATCGTTTCACGACACACGAACCTCGATGCCTCAAACGTGTAAATTAGACTATCTCGAATTCTCTGAAATTTACGTGCTAGCTAGATTTGCGTGAGATGATTTCAGCAGTGCAATCCGTTTGTCATCCGAGATCTAGAGAATAAATTACGGTTACTGCAACGAATTAACAATTTGTAATCGAAATTACGATTTTGCCATTTTCTGAAATTGGAATTTTCTGAGGTCTTCCATCACCAACATTTCTAGGCATATAATATGAATGATTATAGTACGATGGAAGGATACACCCTCACATTACTAACTCTTCTCTACTTATTTGTGAATCGAGAACAATTGAAGAGAAGAATACAAAGGTTAATTTCTATTTATGAAGTTTATTTTATTAATTTTTTTTTAATATAGTTCTCGAGAATAATTAAAAGATCAATGACTTTTTCAAAAAGCGTTTTATTTTGTTTTAGAATAAAGAAAACAATCTTATATTTTATAATGGCAAACTTGTTTTTTTATCTTAAATAAAAAATAGTTTTTTAAATTGATTTTAAACAGGTCACACAATGGAAAATAAATAGAGGAAACACTGTATAGTAACACTATTCTGAATTCAATTGACATAAGTATCAACCTTGAAGCTTTCAAGCACCAATCAAATTCATAGAAGTAAGCTAAGAAAAACACACACGAAGCGGCTGCTGAAGATAGAAAGGAGTAATTACAACGATCACTCCATAAGATTCTCCATTCCTACAAAAGACAATATGCAATAAAATATCATGTGTGAAGACATATAGGTACCTATCCACATCCGAAGCTAGAAACATCGACGCACCTCACCTCATTATCTTTATGGCAAGATCGAGAGGGTGTACGTTATGTATAACTGAATTATGTAATGCGTAAGGCTTCCATGGTATTTGAGTGTCATAGTAGTATTTTTGAAAGTTGTTTTTAAGGATGAAATTATGGGTTTTTAAGAATTGTGGCACTTGTGCAGTGCAAAAAGGAAAGTGGAGGGGTAAAAATTACAAATTATGGATTTCAAAAGGATAATAATAATAATAAATTGTCGAATGAATGGTTCGGGGAAGCCTAGAAAATTCTCTAGATCTCGGATGACAAAGCGGATTGCCGTTAAGGCTCGTCTCGAAATCTAGTATGACAAAAGTTTCATCAATTAGGATAGTCGAATGTTCACAGATTTCTTGGTGATAAATCGCCGGTGACTTAGGACAAGATTTTCACGAAATCTCGAAGTCGAGGAAAATGAAGTGAGTTAAAGTTCATTTAAAAGAGGTGAGCGAAAATAAATAAATTTTTCGGGACAGAAAACGGACCGGAATGAGATAATATAAACTATGTATTTAAATAATAACTAATAATAATTAAAAAAAAGTAAGAAAAGAGGATGGAGCAAAGGTGTGGTGGATAAGTAGGAAAAAAAAAGATAATAAATAAATAAATAAATAAAATAAAGAGAGAAATAATAATAAATAAAAAAAAAATAAAGTCAAAACGTGAGATGGAGAGGACGGACGAGAGGGAGAGAGAGAGCAGGGAGAAGAAATTTTGTTTTTTCTCTTTATTTCTTTTCTCAATGAGATTCTGAATCGGATCGTAGATTTTTGTCGGAGGCTGAAGGAAAAGAAGTTTGTCTATGCGGCCCGAGCTACGGCGTGAATGCGATCTTAGCGTTTCGTGAGCTTGAAATTGCAAGAGATTTCCCTCTTTGTGTTATTCGGCTCAAGGGTATATAATGAACGGAATATTCTTAAGGGTCACTAGATTTCAGTCTAAAATTTTAGTGAGTTTAGAAATTTTAGGAATTTTGGGCCTATTTTCGGACAGTACGGGCTAAATTTTGGGACTGTTTTCGAACAGTTTGGGTTAAAATTTTAGGATTTTATTCAGACAGTTCGGACATAATTTTCAGAAATGTTTTCGGGTGTTTTTAGACTCTATGGAAAGTCCTTGAGTGCAAATCTGATCATATCTTGTGAATGGCATTTAGGGCCCACATATTTTACGAAAAATTTAATTTTAACTTATAGTGTGCAAATTTCTTGTAGTTGTCTTTGATGGGTGTGGTCTAATATATCGAATGTGTAGGATAATAGCGGAGGCGGGAGGAGGTGTGGGTGGTGCTCAGAATTTTGTAAGTGGAAGGTGAGTGTTCTAAACCTATTTTCAAATACTAGTGTATTATTATAAAATGTTTTATTTGGTATTTAATGGTTTTGGAATTAGAAACCATATTTTAAACAAGCAAGCAATGAGTTTTAAGCAAGCAAATAGTTTGATTTAAGTATATATGAAAAGCAAGCAATGTGGTTTTGATGTATTCAACCCATACTTTTAAAAACAATAAACGTGGTTTTGGGTTGTAAGACCATATTTAAAGCCAAACAATGGTTTTGAATTGATAAACCATGTTTTAAATGACAAACAAGCAGAAAAAGTATATTTTCTAAAGCAGGCGTGCAATCCCTAGTTTTAAGCAGCATACGATCGGGGAGGTATTCCGTGCGTACGGTGGTGTTAGGATATCATTCATGCATTTTGAGTTTTGCCTGGTCGGCCAAACGTTCTCGTCATGGCGTTAAGGAGGCGAGTGACGCGTCTTCGGAGTATATAGGGTTAACAGATTAACTAAATTATGGTGATGGGACCAGTTGAATTCCACCATATTTCTGGGAAAAGGTGAAGTGAAGTGTGCGGGCCTTCTTTAGGTGAGCGGACCCGAGTCGGCCGACCGGCCGCGATCGATGCGAGCTCCGTGCTAAGATGCAAAGAACGAAGAACCAGTGGTTGATGATTTAAGCATGTTTATAGTTTGAAAACAACCCTTTGTGCGACCGAGCTCCCGTGTTTGTTTTAAAGCAAACGGTTGAGCCTAGGCTCCCGTTTTTAATTTAAAAACAAGCGGTTGAGCTCAGGCTCCTGTTTGGATTTTAAAGCAAGCGGTTGAGCCCAGGCTCCCGTGTTTATGAAAAGTTTTATAAACTTTTAAAGCAAGAGATTTGAGAAAAGTTTTAGAAACTTTTAAAGCAAGCAAGCAAGAGTTGAGAAAAGTTTTATAAACTTTTAAAGCAAGAGATTTGAGAAAAGTTTTAGAAACTTTTAAAGCAAGCGAGAGTTGAGAAAAGTTTTATAAACTTTTAAAGCAAGCAAGAGACTGAAAAGTTTTCAAACTTTAAGTAAAGCAAAGTAAGCAAGCGGAAGCTACGGAAATATCTTACAAAAGAAGAAGTTTTCTGGAGTTTTGAGATGTTTTAAGAAAAGTAAAATTTTACAAAACTTATACACTCACTTGGCTCGTTGAACTCATTATTTTGTATTTTAAAACTATTTTCTGAATCCGAACCTGTAGGATATTGGAAGTATTAAGTTCTCTTTGACATTTATGCTTGATCTTTGTTATTAAATAACTTATGTAAGGAAATACTTGCTGGAATTTGTACAGTTGAGCATATGTATGTACATAGTTTGTTAAATGTGATGGCACAGGAGGCTCTTTGAAGAGTGTGTTGGTTGCCATATTTTGAAAAGTGCTTGTATATACGGGTTTTGGGATATGTCTGTATGTAGTTGTTATCTTTGCCAAATTTTATAAAATCACAAGTTTAGAAAAGAAAAAAAAAAAGACTACATGCGGGTTTCAACAACAACAGGCAGCTATAGGATTCTCTGCTCGTTGGAAGTAATTTGAGGTTTATTAGGTGGCCGGCACACGCCGCTGTGAGATGGGGGTGCTTGACAAGGTGAGTATCGAGCCCGGTTATCACGATGGCCTAAGGCTTGAGGAGAAATGATGCGACCTGAGTTGGTAGCAGACCCCGTTCTTCACCCAGATCTGTGTTATTAAACATCGTAGTTTTCGTATACACTATTTTTACACTATTAGCGAGCATTCATTTTCAAACTCAAAGTACATACATATGAGGTGATTCAAGTATTAAATAGTTGATTTTGGCGGAAATACAACGCTATGTCGAGGCCGACGTCGAGAATTAAGATCCCTAAGGAGAGTCATTCAAAGGCTTAGGCGTCTGCGGTGAGAGAGATAGGCAGTAGTTGGTTCCACTTCTTTGCTCTCATGAATCGACCTCGTGATAGGTCGAGGGCGGATCATCTCTGAGCCACCAAAGGGAGCTGAGTGCCGGAGTTGTTCTGATGAGCGGGTGGCACAGTTACTCGGATAATGGCCATAGCATTTCGTCGGTGGTCGCGGCCTCCTGACCCACCTAGAAAGGTTCTTAAAGAACCTAGGAGGTCGATAGAGAGGAAATCCTGGAAGTGGGCGCCAAGCTATATATGTGGTAGGGCGATCCGAGGAGGCAGCCTGGTTATGGTTGGACAGAGTAAACAAAGTTTACGGAGTTATGTGATGATCAAAGAGGAGTCTTGTTTCAGTTTTTACGATGGAAGACGGGGCTAAGGTGGTGGGATACCATGGATTGGAGGTATCTTTGATGGTATATCATGGGACCAATTTCGACAGAGTTCAACGATGGGTCTTTCCTCAGAAGTCATAAGGATTCGGGTGAGGTTCTTAAGATTAGAACATAAGAACATATCGTGTCGAGAATGAGAAAGAGGTTCTCATAGCCCCAGTTAGATTGGTTCCATGTCTGAGGCTTATGAAGTCTGAAGTGCAAAGGTTTTTTAGCGGGATTATGTAACCGGATCGAGTGCATTATGCATTGGTTCTCCATAATAGATTTGGGGACTTAGTTGAGGCCGCTCCGAGAGTTGAGCAAAGTACTATGGCTATGTATCAGAGTAGGAAAGAAAGTAAGAGGAGTGCATCAGACACTTCTCAACATAGCTCTGGTCAGTACAATAGAAAGAAAAGTAAAGGCGATCGTGGTAGAGGCATGAGTGGACGAGGGATGCATATAGAGAGGCCGGTACTCGGGCCCGAGTTTATCTTTGAGCTCGGGATGCGAATCTTGACTCTAATTATTGGTCATTTGGTATTATTTCTATCCTTGATCATGATGCATATACATTAGTGGACCCAGGAGCCACGCATTCATTTGCATCTAAGCCTTTCTTAGATCGCTTCCAGATAGAGACCCAACCATTAGAGGGTCGTATGAGAGTTTCCCTTCCAGCTGGAGATCCGTTATTCTCAGACAGAGTAGTCAGAGATAGTAGAGTTCTGATTGGGGGACAGGAGTTCCCAGCGGATCTTGTGGCCTTAGATATGAGGGATTTTGATGTGGTTCTCGGCATGGATTGGCTATCTCACCATAGAGCCACATTAGATTATTATAAAAAGGAAGTAAAGTTGCATAGGCCTGGGAAATTAGAGGTAAAGTTCAAAGGAATACGCAGAGAGTTATCTTCGGTATGATCTCATACGTAGCGTATGAGAATCTTTGCGTACGGGTTGTCAGGGTTATCTAGCTTATGTGGTGGAGACAGGGAAGGAGGGGACTATGATGGATGAGATTCCAGTTGTTAGAGAGTTCCCATATGTATTCCTAGATGATATTGGGTTGCCTCGAAGAAGTGGAGTTCACCATTGATTTAATCCGGGGCTAGAGCCCATTTCCATTACCTCCTTATAGGATGGCTCCATAAATTGAGAGCTTAAGGCTGATTAGAAGGATTGTAGAGTAAAGGGATTCATTAGGCCAGAGCACCATATCCCCATGGGAGCTCAGTTCTCTTTGTGAAAGAAAGATGGGAGTTTGCGATTTATGTATAGATTACAAGCGGTGAGCGAGTTACCATTATGTCGGTATCCCGCTCCACTAGGATGGAAGTAGGTTAATTCGATCCAACTCCAAGGGTCTCGAATATACTCTAAGATAGACTTGAGGTCGAGGTATCATCAGTTGAGGGTTCAGGAGAGTAATGTACCTAAGACTGCATTCAGGACACGCTATGGGCATTATGAGTTTTAGTGATCTTGGATTTGGTTGGTAATTCTCAGGCAACATTTATGGGTTGATGAGTAGGAATTTATTCCCGGCCGTATGTGGATAGATTCGTCATAGTTTTTATCGATGATATCCTAGTGTATTCAGGTAGTTTAGAGGAACATTCAAAGCACCTGAGGATTGTGTTGCAGACCCTAAGGGAGGCGGCGAGTTGTATGAGATTGAGCAAGTGCCGAGTTTTGGCTTGGCGGAGTGTCATTCACAGGTCGTGATCTCGGTTGAGGGGTGAATGTGGATCCCCATAAAATAAACTGTGTGGTCATTGGAAACCACCAAGAGAATGTGTCAGAGGTCCAAGCTTCCTTGGTTTACCGAGGTGTGGGAAGTTTGTTGAGGGGTTCTCTACAAGATAGCGACCTCAGACGGTAGCTGAGAAAAGATGTCGAGTATGATTGGAGTAGATGCACGTATGAGTTTCGAGGAGTTGAAGAGTAGATTAACTTCAGCTCCAGTTTTAGCTTTGCCTAATGGGAGAGATGGGTTTGTGGATTATAGTGATGCTTCCGCAATGAGCCTTAGTTTGTCATTTGATATCTGAGAATGATGAAGTGATGCATATGCCTCTAGACTGACTAAAGAAGCATGAGGAGAATTACGACACATACGACTTGACTTCCTATGATCGTGTTTGCCTTAAATGTGGGGCATTACTTATATGGTGTTCCTTGTAGGATCTTCTGAGATCATAAGAGTCTTCAATATATTTCACCGGAAAAGAGTTAAACACGAAGCAAGAAGATGGCTTGGGTTGATTAAGGACTAAATGTACTATTGAGTACCATCCGGGAAAATGTCGCCGTAGCGGATGCTTTGAGTAGGCGTAGTGCATATATATGAAATCAAGTTATCTTCCTCTGTTGGTGGATCTGAGAGCTTTAGGGGTGATATTGGAGGTTCAGGAGCCTTATTAGCCACATTTCATGTTAGACCCCTCCTAGTGGATCGGATTAACGGGGTAGTGCAAGATCCTGAAATGATTAAGCAGGAGAGATAGAAAAAGGAAGAAAGAAATGAGAGTTTAAATTAGAGATGACTGCACTTGATAGTGAAAGACGAGAATGTATTAATGCGAAGTATGGCGAGCTAAGAGAGACATTATGGAAGAGTAGCATTCATCTGCGAATCTTATGCATCGGAGTAGTACCCAGAGATGTATAGGACTTTGAAGAACATTCTTGGTGGAATGGGATTGAAAGAGATCGCGAGTTTCATTTCGGGTGCCTAACACGTCAGCAGTGAAAGCGAGCATGGAGGCCGCGGGGAAGATACAGTTACTCCCTATTTCCGTATGAAAATGGGAGAAGATCACTATGGATTTTGTGACAGGTCTTCCACGGACTTAAAGGCAACATGATGCTATATAGGTGATAGTTGATCGATTGACGAAGTCTGCTCATTTTCTACAAATTAATGTTGAAGATTCTCTGGAAAAGTTGGCCCAATTATATGTGGATGAGATAGTGAGACTTCATGGGGTTCCAGTTTCGATAGTTTCAGATCGAGACCTAGGTTACGCGGTCGAGTTTTGGCACAGTTTGCAAATAACAGGTGCTCGCCTTCCGGTGACACATCATTTCATCATCAGACGGATGATCGGAAGACATTAGACGTTAGAGGATATCTTTGAGAGCTTGTGTGATGGAATTCAAGGGGGAGTTGGGATCCTCATTGTACTAATGGGTCCTTTACAACAACAACTATCAGACCCCGGTATAGAGAAGGAAGGCTCCATTTGGGCATTGTATGGCGGAAATGTAGGACTCCAGTGTCTTGGGATGAGGTTGGTGAGAGAAGACTAGTGAGCCTTGAACTAGTGCAGGTCACTTCGGAGAAAGTGAGTTGTTAAGTGATAAGCAAAGATATGCAAGAGATGAAGCGGGGAGAGAGTTGTGAGGACAAGTGCGTAGAGATTTACTGGTGAGATATAGGTGACCGTATTTTGAAGATTTCCCTTGGAAAAGTGTTTTGAGATTCGGGAAAGAGAGGCAAGCTTAGTACGAGATATATAGGACCCTGTGGGTGTGACGAGTGGGACCGGTGGCTTCTGATTGAAGTTACTAGAGTTATCAAGGATTCATGACACATTCCATGTCGATGTTAGAAATATATCTCAGATCCTTCACATGTCTTGAGAAAGTAGCAGTGCATCTAAGGAGAATCGACTTATGAGGAAACACATTGCAGATTGTAGATCTCAGGAACAAGTGTTGAGGAATAAGAGTGATTCCCTTTAGTTAAAGTCGATGGAAGAATCATGAGAGGGAGGCGACAACCTTGGGCGGAGGCTCGGATGCATTTGTCAGTATCATAGTATTTTCGAATGAGTACTTTCTATTCGCTGAGTTTAGTTTGTTCATTTCGAAGACGAAATGTTCTAAAGGAGGGAGGATTTGTAGTACGCTTAAAGAGGGTTAATACGGTATATTAGCACAGGGTCGGCGTATGTGCGCAGAGCTTCCTTAATTATTTAGTGTCATAGTAGTATTTTTTGAAAGTTGTTTTTTAGGATGAGGTGTAAGTTTTTTAAGAATTGGCACTTTGTGCAATTAAGGAAAGTGGAGGGGTAAAAGTACAAATTATGGAATTTCAAAAGGATAATAATAATAATAAATTGTCAGAATGGTTTAGGGAAGCCTAGAAAATTCTCTAGATCTCGGATGACGAAACGAATTGCGCCGTTAATTTCGTCTCGCAAAATCTAGTGACCCAGAAAAGTTTCATTGAATTCTAAGATAGTCAGAATATTTTACGAATTTCTTGGTGATAAATCGCCAGTGACTTCAGGGACGAGATTTTTACAAAAATCTCGAAAGTCAAAAAATGGCGTGAGTTAAAGTTCATTTAAAAGAATTGAACTGAAAATAAATAAATTTTTTCGAGACAGAAACGGACCCGAATGAGATAATATAAACTATGTATTCAAATAATAATAATAATAATAATAATAATAATAATAATAATAATAATAATAATAATAATAATAATAATAATAATAATAATTAAAAAAAATTGAAAAGAGGATGGAGCAAACGTGTGGTGGATAAGTAGGAAAAAAAAAGATATGAAATAAATAAATAAAACAAATAAAGAGAGATAAAAAAAAAAAAAAAAAGATAAAAAAGTCATAACGTGAGATGGAGGATAGACGAGAGGGAGAGAGAGAGAGCGTACAGGGAGAAGAAATTTTGTTTTTTTTTCTCTTTATTTCTTTCTCAGATTTACGAAAATCGGATCGTAGATTTTTGTCGGGTAATGAAGGCAAAAGTTTGTCTGTGAAGGCTCTGCGTAGATACCAATATCTTAGCATTTCGGCAAACTTGAGTGAGAAATTTCCCTACTTGTATTATTTCGAGCCACAAAGGCTATATAATGGCTTGGAATATTCTTAGAGGTCATAAATTTCATTCCCAAAATTTTTAGACTGAGTTTAGGAATTTTAAGGAATTTTTGGGACTATTTTCGGACAGTCCGGGCTAAATTTCGGAATTTGTTTTTCGAGGTGATTTAGGTTAAAATTTTAGAAGTTTTATTGAACCGATCCGGACATAATTTTTGAAATGTTTTGGGTGTTTTTAGACTCCTATGGAAAGTCCCTTGAGTCTAGAATTTAGTCTATGCTGTGTGAATGGCATTTAGAATTTATATTTTACGAAAAATTTAATTTAGCACAAAGTGTGCAAATTTCTTGATTATCTTGGCAGCAGTTGTGGTCTAATATGCTCCCGAATGTGTAGGGTAATAGCGGAGGCGGGAGGGATTGTGGAGTCGTGCTCAGAATTTTGTAAGGAAAGGTGAGTGTTCTAAACCTATTTTTCAAATACTAGTGTATTATTATAAACTGTTTTACGCTGGTATTTAATGGTTTTGATTATAAACCATATTTTAAATCAAGCAAGCAATGAGTTTTTAAGCAAGCAAATGGTTTTAATTTAAACCATATATGAAAAACAAACAAGTAATGGTTTTGATGTATTCAACCATACTTTTAAAAAGAAAGCAAGCAATGGTTTTGAGTTGTAAAACCATATTTAAAGCAAACAATGGTTTTGAATTATTAAACCATGTTTCAAGCAAGCAAGCAATCAAGCAAAAAGTATATTTTCTAAAACAGGCCTAACGAAAATCCCTAGTTTAAGCAAGCATACCTGTCAGAGGTATTCCGTACATGCACGGTGGTGTTAGGATATCATTCATGCATTTTAGATTTGCCTGGTCGGCAAACTTAGTTCATGCATCATGGCATTTAAAGGAGATCGTGGCACGTACTGGAGTATATAGGGTTAACGCGTTAACTAAATTATGGTGATGGAGACCTAGGTCAATTCCACCATATTTACTGGAAAAGGTGAAGTGAAGTGTGCCCAGGACCTTTCACCTAGGTGAGCGGACCCGGTCGACCAGAAGCGCGATCGATGCCCGAATCTGTGTTCGCTATGGTGCGGCCCAGCGGAAAAGGCCTCAGTGGTTGATGATTTCGCATGTTTATACGATTTTAAGAAAACAACCATTGGTTCCGCAGTTGAGCAGACTCCGTGTTTGTTAAGCAGCAGTTATTACGAGCTCCTGTTTTTAATTTAAAAATGGCGGTTGAGCTTGAGCTCCGTTTGGATTTTAAAGCAGCGGGTTAAGCCCAGGCTCCCGTGTTTATGAAAAGTTTTATAAACTTTTAAAGCAAGATATTTGAGAAAAGTTTTAAAAACTTTTAAAGCAAGCAAGCAAGAGTTGAGAAAAGTTTTATAAACTTTTAAAGCAAGCAAGAGTTGAGAAAAGTTTTATAAACTTTTAAAGCAAGCAAGAGATTATGAAAAGTTTTAGAAACTTTTAAAGCAAAGCAAAGTAAGCAAGCAAGGCTTCTGGAAAATATCTTGTAAAAGAGAGTTTCAGATTTTGAGATGTTTTAAGAAAAAGCAAAACATTTTACAAGCATACACTCAACGGCTAGTTTAGCTCATTATTTTGTGTTTAAAAACTATTTTCCAGAAATGCAGGCATGGACGCTGGAAGCGAATTAGGATTCTCGACATTTTATATGATGTTGTTATTAAATAGCTTATGTAAGGAAATACTTTGGAATTTGTCTGATTGAGCATATGTATGTACATAGTTTTTGTATTGTGAAAATGTGATGAGCTTTGAGGGCTCTTTGAAAAAGAATGTGTTGGTTGCCATATTTTGAAAAGTGTAAGCGTATATACGAGGTTTTTGGGATATGTCTGTATCTGTTGTTATCTTGCCGAAATTTTATAAAATCCTGAGTTTAGAAAGAAAAAAATTTTTTATCTACGGGTTTCGGCCCAACCAGCACGGCTTAGCTTCATAGGATTCTCTAGCCAGTTGGAGTAACGGCTGGGGGTTTATTAAGGGTAGCCGCTTTTTGTCGCAGTAGGGTTGGGGTGTGACATGCGGCGTGATTTTGAACCTATTGTAAAGTAATCCAAAAGTTATTTTATTGCTTACTTGGTATCTAAGAAAATCCAATCTCATATCTTTGATTGATTGGAAGAAAGTAGAGGCAAGCTTGTATCCAAAGATAATATTGAACATGATTTAAGCAATAGTATTAATGTCTAGACTTATTGTGTGATACAACCAGTTGTGATTGTTTACTATACTGCACTGCCGAATTACACGCGTCAATAACTTCCTACAAGTGATGGTGCGGCAGGAGTTAGATCCATAAATTTCAATTTTACATTTTCTTTCTTGACATTTCACTCCAAAATTTTCAGAATCAAACAAGTATAAATTTTAATAACTTAAAAATCATGATTGACAATGTTGGAAATAATGTGCGTTCGTAATTGAGCTGAACCCTGAGAGCCAAACAACCTTTCCATTCTAAGAAGATTCTAACTCAAACTGTAACCTCTTAACCGATCACCATCTCATTTACAACAATCTAACTGTCATCTCTGTTCCTCTCCGTTCACTCTGTTTCTCTTTAAATATCTGTATCAACTGTTGAGGTAATAAGATGATTCTGATTATGATGTCTTCATTCAATCATTCTCTCTTACTCAAGCTTTCATGGTATCAAAGCCATGCCTAAGCCTTGAGCTATTTTTTCTCCCTCCCTCCCACTAACTGACCTTGCTTCTTCTTTCTTCCCATCTCTTCTCGAGTTCTGGACTTAATATGAATGAACAACTCTTCCACCCGATTATTTCTTTGTTCTCGATTCGGGTTCTGACTTTGCCTCTCAATTCATTGATCATGGTTTTATTTTTGTCCATTGGCTAAATCACATACTTGACCATTTACTCTCTCCTCCTCTGTGAATTAAATCTAAGGGGTCCATCCCCTTGTCCTTCTACTTCAGGGGCTCGGTATGCCTCATTGTTGATGATTATTCAGCTACACATGGGCATATTTTTACATAGCAAAGACCCGAGTTCTGAACTTACATCCCTTTTCAAAACTTGTTGAAAACCAACTTAGCATCTCTATTAAATCCATTCAATCTAATAATGGGAGTGAATACAGTGCCCTGCACTCCCATCTGGACTCTAATGGCATATTTCACTGCTTCTCTTCCCCTCACACACCTAAACAACATGGAAGAGCCGAGAGAACTCTATGAGCTCAAGCCTTTCTACCAACTTTTTGTTGGATGCAAGCGTTTCAAACAGCTGCATAACTCATCAACATTTTGCCTACCAAAATTCTAAACTTCCAAGTCCCCTCCCTTTTCATGTTAATTTCGGAAAACACATGATTACAACCATCTTAAAGTCTTTGGGTGTTGATGTTTCCATCACTCGGACCGTACATGGCTCTAGGCTGTCCTATCATTCTTCTCCCATGTGGTTTCGATTATGTTTCCCTCTCATAAGGGATACCTTTGTCTTGATTATACCTCCGGCCAATTCTTCATTTGTAGACATGTTAAATTTCATGAAACCAAGTTTCCATTTCGAACTAACTCACCTTCACGTTCTTCTTTGCCTATTCCTACACCTGCTCTAATTTAAATGCTACCTTCTCCTCAGCTCAGCCCCACTCCTCTTCCTAATTCCTCTGTGACATCGATTCCTTCTATAATTTCGGGTCCGTTCATCTCACGATCTGAACCACCTTCACCTCCACAGAACACACATCTAATGATCACAAGAGAAAAAATCGAAGTATCTCAAATAAGTATGTTCTTTACTTGTATTCTGCCAGAACATACAATCTGATTGAAAACAAAAGTTCGGAGCTGGATGCATGCCATGAATATAAGTTGAGACTTGAGGTTAAATAATCAAATTGGGATGCTTCCAATTATTATTTCAACTGATATTAATGTGATCTAACTAAAATTTTGATAAAGTGAGCATTTAAGTGAACTCATAGTCAATTTAAAATACAATATGTACGATATTAAAATATACATAAAGACATATGCTTCATGTGAAATGAGATAATACTATAACATGTGATTCATACCACATGTGCATAAGTTGACCAACAAGGGTAATGAAAATGAAAATTTTCAAGTGTAAGACCCTCGAGTTTTAAGTAATCTCGAATAGTATTCTCAACACTCTAACCTGATTTCATAATTAGTATTTAGTGTTTGCTATATTAGAATGTTACAAAATGATTATGAATGATTCGGTCTATTGGAACATTTCTAGAAAAGTGAACTGGGGTAAGAATTCATAATGCATGGTCACATGACGTATCTGACAAGTATGAACCTTGCAAATTGAGAAGAGAGTCAATCTTATCATGTATGAGTGGGATATGTTAGTTTTTAGGTAGGATCGAGCACCCTGTGATGGAAGCGACCACGAACTCATTTTTGATTTATTATTAATTAAAAATGAGAGCAATTGGAAACGTGGAGATAGAAAGCAAAGCTGTGAAACCAGGGAAAAATGCAAATTTTCAAAAAAAAATGGCAAAAAGGTAATTTGCCGCTGTTGTACAAGTTGAAAACCAGAAATTTTCTAGATCTCAGATGACGAAACGGACTCCACCATTGGAATTGTGTCGGGAAATCTAGCTAACGAGTCGGATTTTGTTGGATTCCAAGACATCTGGAATTTCACGTATTTCGAAGGCATCGGATGTCGGGTGACACATGGCAAGCCATGTGAGTGACACATGGCAAGCCATGTGAGTGAAACATGGAAAGCCATGTGAGTGAAACATGGCAGGCCATGGGTTTGACACATGTCAAGGCATGTGTCCACTAGCATGGAAGGTGCAAGTAGTATAAATAGGTCAGTTTGTAAAATGAGGGGGGAGGAGGAAAGGAAAAAAGAAATGGAGGAAGGAGAAAGGAAGGAGAAAGAAAGAGAAAAAAAAAAAAGGAAAAGAAGGAAAAGAAAGAGGGAAAGAGGAAGGAAAGTGGCGGTTTCTTCTCCCGGTTCGTGAATGTTCGACCAGTGGAACTCGTTGAACTAAGGAGTAAAGTCGAGAGAGATTCGCGAGTGGGCTACACTTCAAGAAGGTGAGAATTCTTCTACTTTGATTTACTTTTGCATGTTTGATACAATTGCCCAAGATGCATTGGTGATATGCTTGTGTGATGCCACAAAACCCGGGGGTCTGTATACTCAAATACCATATTGTGACCTCAAAGGTCGAAGTCGATTGACAACTCGTCAACTGCGGAATATTTATTAATTAAGCCTTTTCTGTATATTTTTCTTACAAATATACAAATTCTTATAATATTTTACAAGAGTTTTATGTACAACTCTTTTACACTTTACATACCAATATATATTAAGAAACTAGATTGGTCTAATATATTTTAAAATGCTTCCTAAGGCCTCTGACCCGACCTTCCGCCTTTCGAGGCCTCGAAGGAGCGACGTCTTCTCGTGTGCCTGAAAGGGTGGTCCCATGACGGGGTGAGCAAAACCCAGTAGATATATCTCCTACCAAGGCTACTCCTGTAAAACCTGTGAAAATTTTAAATTTAAAAAATTTTGAGATAAAAAGAATGCAAGCGGTAATTTCAGAAATAGTCTGGAGAAAAGTTGGTATTTTTCTAGATCTCAGATGAAAAAACGGATTGCACCGTTGGAATCGTCTCATGAAATTTAGCTACCCAGTCGAATTTCGTTGAATTATGAGATAGTCGGAATTTCACGTATTTCGAAGAAACGCGTGTCGGGCGACACATGGCGAGCCATGTGGATGACACATGGCGAACCATGGAAAGCCATGTGAGTGACACATGGCAAGCCATGTGTCACAATGCATGGCAAAGGCATGCATGTGTGACACATGGCATGCCATGTCACACATCATGTCTTGTTTATCACCTATATAAGGGGCTCACATGGGGTACATTGTTGGTAGAGACGAGGAGGGCGACGAAGCTTGGAGTCAAGTGGGAGCAGCAAGGAGAAGGAGGAGGAAGGGAGAAAGAGAGGAAGGGAGGAAAAGGAGAAGAGGAAGGGAGGAAAGGAAAGGAGGAAGGAGAAAGGAAAGAAGAAAGAGAAAGAGGAAAGGGGGAAAGAGAGGAAAAAGAAAGAGGAAGGAAGGAGTGTTCTTGATAGACGGGCCGGACGGCGAAAAGAACCCAGGAGGCTGCTTGTTCTGAGAATTAGTTTCCTCTACTCTGGTTATTTTATGCCTAGGGGCCGTGTAATGGCCTACGGGTTTCGTTCAGTTTTCCAAGCGAATTTGGATGTTATGTGGTTTGTTTGTGATTGTGTGATGGTCAAAGGCCCAGGTTTGCAGGGGTTTTGGAGACTTTTCGAGACCGAGCGTTTTGTGTTCGCAGGATGTAAAATCCGAAACAAATAAATGACGAGGTGTCGCGTAAATTTCCGCACACCCTTGAATCGACGGCGTCAACTTTGGGCTGGCCATAACTTTCGTCGAACTCGATTAGCGCATTCTTGGACTCTCTGAGCCTCGTTAGTCACAATTTAATAAACATAAAGTGCTCAGCTAAAATGTGGGCTGAGCATTGGGCTGGGTCACGGAAAGTTGAGGAATGGTCCGTTCTGGTTTTCGGAACCTGTTTTGGCTTAGGTTGTAGCAAAAATGCTTGGGGTACGCATATGGCCTGAAACGAGAATTGTGTGTTGGATGTTTTGTGTGGTAATTACAAAAAAAAGCTGGACTTTCACGAACTAAGTGCGAGTTATTTAGAGACTGGCTTGCATGGCCGGATTTTATGGTAAGGGCTAATGTGTGTTATTGCCATAAATTGAATAACATCTTTGAATATGTGAAATTATGTGATATATGTGTGATAAATATGGAAATAATTATGGCATTGGGTTGTATAGTGACATACTATGTCTCAGCCCGGGAATATGATTTAAGGCACTTGCCTAAGTAATGATTGGAATTATGTTAATACATGCTTGAATGATATGTTGACATGAATTAACTGAATGATAGAAAATATGTAGTGCATGCTTATGTGATGTACTTATTTGAATGTGTGGAATATCAACATATTTGCATGTATGCTAAATGAAATGTTGTGTGCATTAGACATGGTATTCATAGCACACACATAGTGTACGGTGTAGAATGTCCATGTAAGAGGTCCTTCATGCATGGGTCATGGGTTTGAGTGCGTGGCACAAAATTGCATTGCATTGGTGTTCGAGTAACACCACATTACATGAGTGGGTACATCAATTGCCTGATTGTACTTTACATTTGGTGTTAGTCGATGTGGGCTTGGGAATGGGACGAAGTCAATTGAGTTCTGATGTTAATGAAAATGAAAAATGAAATGTGTCGGGCGTAGCAAGTAGGGGATAGATACCCCCCTCGGGTGGCTCTAAAGCTTGGTTGAACTTAAGCGTATCCTGGTGGCTTAGAAAAAATGTCGGAGGTGTAAAAATTCGCGGTGAACCCAGAAAGGATTATGTTGCCTAAAAGACGAAATGATTAAATAAATCATCCCGCAGACTAGGGTTGTGAGATGAATTCGGGAGCGACTTGGTATTGATTTCCCATTGGAACTTGCATTAGGTGGAGTGGTCGAGGTTGACGGTGCCAGGAGCATGTAGAGTGTCGTCTCATACATGCATGCATGTAGATTTTTCCATGATAGGACAACATGTATGCACAGATTGATTGTTGATTTGACTATGAAATGATCATTTGCATGTGCACCTAGGTGGGGAATAGCCCTTGTAGGATTTATCTTGGGCGTTAGCTACGCCTGTCATAGGACCCCGCTTCCAGTACGAGACGAGACGCTCCTTAAGTCGGGATTATGAAGTGGGGTGAGATGTTGGCCTTGAATCTTGTTTTATGTATATATTAAGAGCAGACTGGTTTTAATATATGTTTTGTATTAAGAGTGATGTAATAATACTTGGATCTATAAATGTATGAAGATGCTTGTAATCGTATGGACGAGAGTATGGATGATGGGCCTATTAGGTCATTTTACTCAAGCATGGGTCTCATGGTAGCGAGACACACACGGGGTTTCCAGCAGTTCGTGACGGTGGTCACTTGGGACCCAGTTTTGGGGTGTCACAACTCCCCACCCTAAGAGCAGCATGCAATGCCATTACATCTGATCCCACGCATTCAGTACTATCTTCCTGCGTGCAGTCATACCACGTGTTAATGAATCGGTATACCCACCATGACAAATCCTAAAGTCTCTTGACTCCTCCGCACCTGCATATGCCAAGTGGCTAGAAAAACCGTCGAGAGCGTCCGCTCCGACCTTTTCCAAAACAAAAACTTCGTTTTGTGCTTCTAGGTGCACCCATTGGATACCCCC
Organism: Tetrastigma voinierianum; assembly: GCA_016808115.1. Classification (NCBI taxonomy): domain Eukaryota; kingdom Viridiplantae; phylum Streptophyta; class Magnoliopsida; order Vitales; family Vitaceae; genus Tetrastigma; species Tetrastigma voinierianum. The sequence continues at coordinate 282,292 of JAEQBH010004612.1, read as the reverse complement.
CCAGTACTACTTATTTCACACTCGATCTTTGTGTGTTATGCATTTGTGGGCCCCAAATTTATGGGTTCTCACCACAAGACACCGCATGCCTATATAATATATTGTTTTATTCAAAAAATAGTTGTGATCTTTGTGCCCTTAATTTCAAAAGCATTGGACAATCTCCCAAATGTTTATTTTATTCAAAACGAGTGGGCGATCCCGATCGCGTTTTATTCAAAAACATTGGGCGATCTCGATAAAGCATTTTATTAAAAAGCGATGGGCGATCTCGATAACTTTGCTTTATTTCAAAAGCATTGGGCGATATTTGATAAAGCATTTTATTCCAAAAAGCGATGGGCGTCTCGATCGCGTTTTATTCAAAAATATTGGACGATCTCAGATAAACTGTTTTATTCAAAAACAGTGGACAGTCTCCGATAACCCACTTTATTTCAAAAGCATTGGACAATCTCCGATAAACTGTTTTATTCAAAAATAGTGGACAGTCTCCGATAAACATTTTATTCAAAAACATTGGACAATCTCGAATCATTGTTTTTATTCAAAAGCAGGTTGAAATATACCGTGAGACTCCATTGGATGTGGTCAAAATCTGAGGCCACCATCGAACGCGCCAAACACGATGTCGACCCCAACCATGCACTCCTCAACCGATGTGATGTCCGTGCATTAATGCAATGCATATGTCATTGCATGCCATTTCAGCCACCTACATATGCCCTTCATGTCACATCTGACATATCTATTACACACTACATGTCGAAGTGTCATGGATAAATTATATTTAATACATATAATTATTTCCATTTTATCTTACAAATATATCATAGAATTTGACACATTCGGCATGTTATTCAATTTACAATAATAACACACATTAGCCATTCCCGGCCATAAATTCGGCCAGACTTGGCCTTGGAATATAATCTAGACTTAGTCTAGAAAGTCCAACTTGTGTCAATACCATACAAAACATTCAACACGCAATTCCCTGCTCAGTCCATACACGACCCAAAGCATTTCAGATACAAATCGGTTAGAAACGAGAGAATTTTGGAAACCGACGGACCACTCCTCAAGCTGTCTAGTGAGGATAAGCATTTACAAATCTAGCTCCAATTGCGAGATGGAGATGGTAAAGGCTATGAGACAAGAGATGCAAGAGAGGGATAAACAACTGCAAATCCAACTCTAATTGCGAGATGAATATATGGATACAGAGCTAAGAAGAAGAGACCAAAATCTGGAGGAAGCACTCAGACCTAGAGATGAAGAATGGAAGAGCATATAGGAAACAAGAGAAAGAGAACTGAGAGAAGAACTCAGGGCAATAGAAGATGCCTTCCTTTATGATGGGTGAGGAAGAACTGATGAGGCTACTAAAAATAAAATTAGAAAAGAAGAGGATGCTATAGGCAGAACTTTGCATAAATGGGAATGTAACCAGTACATATAAAGAGCACCGAGAAGAATGAGGCTCCTCATAGAGAAAAGTGACGAAGAAATGGAAGCCACCTAAACTATAGGGAGAAATGTTAGACAGAAAGCTTAGATATGATCAACAACAATTTGATCCAAAGCGTGCTACCGCCGGGGTGAGTTTGAGAGCCTTGAACTCTATTGGCGGAGACAAAGGATCTCATTAAGCAGATGGCCCTTTCCGTGGAGGGTTTGCGTTCAGCAGTGAAGGTAGCGGTGGCGACAGAGTCGGATTCGAGTTCTCTCATGCCTTGTTTGGTTACAAGTTTGAACCTGTCAATCTAAACCATTCCCATAGGCATGATAGAAGAAGAAAATAACATATTGTCTCTTCCACTTTCACTCTCTGTTGTCTCTTCCTCGCCTCTCTTTTGTAACCAAATCTCATATATCTAGAAATCTTTAAAATGAAAAAAAAAAATCCTTGCAAAACTTGGTGTCGTTTCTCAATTTTTACTTCTTAAGGTGTCTATTTTTACTTTCCTTGGTGTTAAATAGTAGAAATTGATGACCTTTAAGTGATAAGCTTATTTGAATAATTGAGAAACTAAAACTTTCTGGAGTGGAATTACTTAATAGTTGTGGGTGTTTGGTGGAATTGGAATGTTGATGGAATTGATTAGTTGTTGTGTTAAATTTCTCTGAATTGAATGGTTGATTTAAATAAGCTCTTAACTTGTAAAATAGCATAGCAACATATCCAGGAACCAAGTAAGAATTTGATAGATGAATTGGGGTAGGAATAAATGAACTGAAAAGGGAAAGTTGTAAGGTTATTAATGAATGTGTTGAACTTGAAGAATAAGGAAGATTGCAACCAATTGATGAAACAAATGAGGCCTATGATTCTATTTTTGTAAACAACTTGGATATTATGAATCTATTAAACCTTGCATGGTCAAAGTATCTATGAAACATATTGTGTTAAGGTTAGGGACATCTTCTGGGATCTATCATAGTTAAATCTCCAAATGTCCTAGAACTTGTTAGATTATTAATCAAGGCGAAATCCTAAGCAATACCACTAACAGGAAATGATATAGGTCATTCTTGGAAGTTTGAGTCTTTCAAAGCCTACCCTTATAACATGCATAAGCATACACCTTAGTTCCTTGGCCCGAGCTAATAGCCAGTTATCATCAACCAACAAATGAAAAGCCTAGATCCTCCCTTAAACATAATCCTACAATAAAGAACCCTTATTTGCCCAAATCACATGACAAATACATCAATGATAGAAGAGGATAAGTTTGGAGGAATATTATTTAAAAGTACAAAGAATGATAAGAAGGGTTGAGACAGGAACATCAATTGAGATAAGGAAAGTTAAAAAGAAAGAGGAAGAGAAGCAGTGAAAAGAAAAGTATCAAGGTAGAATGAGTTTGGTCTTGTAGCCTTTCTCCCTTGAACAATTAAGTCATGGGAATTGTTCACCACCTAGTGCCTAGCCATAGCGGGCATGTGAGTTGTTGACCCAAGTTACGTTGAGGGTGGTAGAAGAGAAGCTTAAAGGCAAAACATTGCACTATTCCATAAACCTTGATAAAAGATGAAAAGAGAAAAAGCTTCTAAGAGGAAGAGAATCTACAGTTTGAATGTGGTCAAGAAAAGTACCATAATAGAGAGTATGAAGAAAGATGCACCAAACTAAATGGGGAGGTTAGAGAGTTGACATCAATGGAAAAATCAAGGATGCATAATAAAGGCAAGTATGTCAAGTTGTAAGTGAAATCTCGGTAAAATTTAGCCTAAATTGTCCAATTATCTACCCAATTACGAAGCCACACATTATAAGCCTAAAAGACCTAATTGATTCTGAAGGTGGTGTATGCTTACATTAGTGGATATTAGTGGAGACCTAATTACGAACTAACTCACCTCCACATTCTTCTTTGCCTATTCCTACACCTGCTCTAATTCAAATGCTACCTTCTCCTCAGCTCGACCCAGCTCCTCTTCCCTATTCCCCTTACTGCTGACATCAATTAGTCACATAATTCGGGTCCTCATCTCACCTGATCTTGAACAACCACGCCACACCCCTCCACATAACTTGCACATCTAATGATCACGAGAGAAAAATCACATTATCTCAAATAGAAAGTATATCTTCTTTGCCGGCATTTTACGCGAAGAACATACAATCGAGGTTGCCAAAACAAAGTTAATTTGGATACATACCATGAATATAATTTCAGACTGGAGGTTAAATAATCAACTTGGGACGCTTCCAATTCTTATTTCAACTTATATTAATGTGATCTAACTAAAAATTGGGAAAACAAAAAGGAAAAATATAATTTTTTTATGCTAATCATATAATTTAGGGATTATGAAGATTTAATTCCAATTCTCATATTTTTTAGCAAACAATAAAGATATTTTCTATTCACTTTTTCCATTTAAAAATATTTTTCACTAGGTTATCAATCATTAATTTCAAGAGTCACCAAAAAAAAAAGAAAAAAAGATAAACCATCTTCAACCAAATTTGATTATATGATTGTAATGTTCTTTTTCTAGTTTTTGTATCTTACGATAATCATACAATTATTGATTTAGTTCAATTAACTTGGAACTTTTTTTTTTCTTGAAACAAACATTAGACAAAAAAAATCTCACCGCAAAAAAATTCACAAAAACAAAATATATGCTCAATGTGATCTGCTTGGGTCAGGCATAGTATCTCCACATAATATTTAGTAATAAATATCTAAATTATTCCTTTTTCTTTTGTTAGGCGATCATGTTTATAGAGAATCAAATTATTTGAAATAATCCCATGTTGTGGTGTGACAATATAGGTTTAATGGGGATACATTTGATGCTTAGGAAGCATGATATCCAATCAAAATCCTCCCTTTTAAAATTCATGGGTGGAAAAATGTAAGAATTGGTATTATGTTTTTAGGAAATTAGCCTGCCATCTATTCCAACATTAGAAAAAACAATCGAGCAGTCATTTTGCTAGACAAACCTCTATTTGACTACATAAAAAGGGTATAAAAATCTCTCTCCCAAAATCCAAAACAAAAATTATGAATTCAACCTACTAAATCCTGCTAAGTCTGTAAAACTACTGTTACTTAACTTTGGCAGATTCATTTGATCAGTAAGTTCAATAGATCACAAAATGTAAAATTAGTCCAACATATCCCTCAATAATATGTAAAGTGTAAAAAAAGTGATAAAACATACCTTAACCTCTGCAATTGCTTTTTGGTTGTGGCTTTCCACCTCATATTGCCTAAGCTCACTAAGTGGTTTGAGTTTAGCTTCGAGCCTTGTCGATCTACGTAACTATCTTGCTATCTTTATTCTAGGAGTCTAAGGCGATTAATGCAACATATGCTTTGTGAGTTTTAAACAATAGTAAGATATCAAGAAGGCGGCATATAAAAATCTATAAGCGATAAATCTCAAAGATGACGATCGATGCCATCCATAGCTTGTTTTGCTACACGATGACCTTCACGCCTTCCTCATGATCTGTCGCCGAACCCCCGAACCTTACAGTACGAATCGGCAAGATGTGTGATATCAATTCATCTAATGTTTTTTTTATTTTTTTCTGAAGTTCGTCAAGATTTCCAATGTCTTAGTATGATTTTCCATCCCTTTTCCTCAATCCTAATTTTCAAATACTTGATTATTTTCCAATACTCATAACATAAATTTTACTTATTGTTTTAATTACAAGAGTTATTTCAAATTTACGGTTCTTCAACTGAAACTTAGAAGAATTGGGAAATAATATGCAATCATTTCACGAAAGGCTTTAATTTCTCAAATTCTAGATTAAATTCCAAAAAACAAAAGATCAATGGAACATGAACTAAACCTCATTGTTTACAGAACTATGGGAGGTGATCTCCTCCGAGTAGCCCTTCCACTAGCCATTGACGAAAAAGCCTGGATTGGCCAAGCTGAGACCGATCTCATCCAAAAACTCGTACTGTGATGAGAATAAATCCATCTCTGCACATTCAACGATCATCCCACAGTGGAGTTAAGAAGGATCAGAACATACAAATCAAACATCAAAACTAGCTAAAAAAAAATATTCACCACTTGAAACCCAAGAAACCAAAGGCTTCCAAGTTATTTACATTTCTTGAGTCTCCAAACAGATTTAAAAAGTTTAATGAAGAGAGGAAAGAGCGGCGTATCGAGTGAATCGAAGAGGGTGAGGGAATGTAGGAAATGCGGGAGTAGCTTAGAGCAACGGAGACTAGAGATTGGAGAGCGTGAAATGCGCTTGGGAAACCTTGGAGGGAGGAGATAATGGGCGGGAAGCAGGTTAGGGCAATGGAGCGGATTGGTTATAAGTCTATTATGTATCGAATATTCTAAAAACACGTCAAAGAGAATTCCATTTTCCAGCAATGGTAATGGTAATGGTAATGGTCGTCAGATCACTTTACATTCAATTATTTTTAATAGCATCTTTCTTAATTCTTATAGAAAAATAGTTTAAAATGTTGGAAGGTTGTGATTCTTTCCTTCTGTTGTGATTCTTGCCTTTTCTAGTGCCAATGTACATGTACAGTAAGTGTGGGTAGGTTCATTAGACACATAGCTTGATTATAGGAACATGCTTGATTATAGGATCGATGTTTCATCCATTGCTATATATGTTCTCTTACATCTCCATTAAGGTAATAATAAGAAAAGTATATTCTTTCAATATTTGAAGTTCAAGTAAAAAAGAAGTAAAATATGATTTTAGAAAACACCTAAACAATTATCAAAAGCTTTGTGTTTTTATAAACAATTAATTGACAATAAAATATTTTTTCATTTTTAAAAAACAGTTCTTGACAGCAGTTATAAAGCATGCATACATACATAGTATTTTGAGAGGTTCAGGTTTAGAGTTCAACTCAACTCAATTTTAGAAGAAAGAATTCACAAAGTCCTCCTAGATAAAGAGTCAAAAAAATTAAAATGGATTGATGACATTGATATTGTTCTTTAAAATATCTTGTGTGGATTTTAAGATTTTAGGAAATAGTTTGTGAAGGTGCAAATATGGTTTTTCTAAATAGAAAAGAAAGTCAAAAAGAAGGAAATTTAAAAATTCTAAATAAGTTATACCAAAAAAAAAAATATGACAAATGCCCAATGATATAACCAATGATTGATGAATAACTATAGTAATTTTAGATAGGTTATGGTGATAAAAATTTAATCTAATGAAATGTTTTGTTTTTTTTAGCCTTTTATTAAATCATTTGTTTCAAAGTTTAGATCGTTTGTGTGTGTGTGTGATTTTTTTACATAATGCTGAATAAAACTTTTTTCAACTTAATGCTAAATAGTACTTAATATTATTAAGTATTAAGTTGTTTTCATTTTTAACATTGAATAGTGAGTGTTGCTAGCTCCTCATGTTGGACGAAATTGGTGTTTCTTGTTTAGAAGGCGACTTTCTTAATAGAAAAAGCCTTCTATTTAGAATATTTTAAAATTTTTTAGCAATAGTCGTTAAGTTAAAATACAAACAAACGAATCTATTTAAGCTGACGAGAGTAAAAAAAAAGCGGACTTCTGAAGAAATCCACTTAATTGACCTCAGAAAAAAGTCCATGATTGGCGCAATCTCAGTTTTGCAATAACCCTTTGTTTTTCACTAAAGTACAAACTCAAGAGGAAAACGAGTTTCCTATTTGATGGGTTTTTCCCTAATGTGGGAAGTCATGTGTTTATGATACCTGCTTTTCTTCATTCTGTTGAGTTTGATTTTGTATTTAAGGAGTCTCTACGTTTGGATAAATAATATCCAGTTTCACCCTCGGCAACCCTTAAGCCCTCTCGGGCCTTCTTTTCTTTATCCTCAGCTCGCGCCTTCGCGGTTGAGGTATGCCTTAGGTCGGATTTAAGCTTCCCAACATCCTCAGTTGAGCTTTGTGTCAGGAGGCTCGCATATCGGCTTTCTCCGGTCGGGAGGCGACTTTGGCTGCTGGGCTTTCGGCGCAGCCGGCGGAGCCCTCGGTCAAGCTGGCCTTCCTCGCTAAGCACTTCATATGAGTAGCCATCTACCAAAAAATGGGGTAGAATTAATATATAACGTAAAACGGTGATGATACGGACAAGTGAAGGCAAATAGACTTGGAGGCGATACAGGCGGCGGGGCGAGCCTCTTCAACGGGTAGGGCATTCGCTTTCCTAAGGTCGGAGTCTGAAGAATGGGCCGAGGCGCGGCAAGCTGCGTGTTGGCAAACGCGAATCCTCGTCTCAGCCGACTCCCGAAGGGACCCCTTCCCACGTCTTTACGGTGAGCATTGGGAGGGCTCGGTGCTCTGTGCGGAGGCTCCAAACAAAAATGGGCATAACCTCCTGCGGAGGCTCGCGGCCCTCAGAAGGATCTTTGGCCAATGCGGTAGAGAGGAAGCTGGCCGCCAGACACAGCCTCGGCACCTTGGCCAAGGACGACGACGCTTGCCCCCTCACCAGAGCTTGGGTGGGCGACCCCTGTTCCTTAGTAGATGGTGATGGAGAAGGTGTCCCAGCCACGGGTCTTACCCAGGCTTGTCCTCTGCGGAGGAGGCTGAGATTCCTTCACACTCCTCCTCCTCTTTGGACAAACGCCTCCCACTTTCGGGCTTGAGGCTCTTCAGTGAGCTTTGCAATGGGAGGTCCCCATGAAGACTTCATAGCGGGGGTGAAGGGGCCTCCAAAGCGGAGTCGGAAGACAGATCAAAGGCCCCGGGAATATCCGACCTAACGAGCTCGGAATTTGTACGCGAGTCGCGCTTAAAAAGCTCCCGCTTCACCTCTTAGTCCTCCTCGGAAATTTGGCGGGCGAATACGTAAATTTACCTGACGAGCAAGTTAGAAACATCCCATAACCTTCGAAGACCAGACCTAACTGATATGAAGGGGAACTCACGTAGGTTCTCAAGAGTAGTCCAGACGGCCGGAACGTCGAGTGTATCTTCCCGGTCAGAAGGATTATACTCCCAATGACTGACCCAGTTGAAAAAAATTAACGACTCCTTCCGGTTCTTGTGGGAGACGGAAGGTGCGAGATGTCGACTTAACTTGGGCATTTGGAAATATATAGAAAGCCCTCAACAGCTGCCTTTACACTGAAGAGGTCCAAGAGCAAAGCTATGCTGGGGACACCTAGGCCTCTATCCCTAAAAATGACTAGCAATCCGACAAGAAAACCCCAGAAGTTGGGAGAAAGCTGAGAAGGACAGACGTTAAAATGCTACAAAGGGAAGCGGAGGCCGTTCTCGAAAGCCGCCTAAAAAAAGCAAACCATCTTAGGCACTTGAACGACTTAGAAGGTAAGCACGTCGGGGCACCAAACATGGACGCTAAATGGGGGATTGTACCAGACAGCGAAGGTCTCCCTAAATGAAGGCTCTCAGCAGGCTAGGGCCCACGGCCTCGACATTCAATGCAGCAAGCCCTCGAATGTGGGCGCGGGATATCGAGATTTCACTAACTTTACCCTTACCTTTACCCACGGGGGAAGGAGGTCCCCTTGAGATAACCCGGCGAATGACCACGGCTAGACGGTCGGGCGCAAATCACCGTCTGCGAGCCGCGCCTCGGTAGAACTACTTTATGTGCGGGCGAAGGCGAAGGCCAGGACCCATGGAAATACGCAAGGCTAAACAAGAAGAAGGGAACTTGAAGGAATAAAAACGGAATCCCAGCCAAGCAAGCCCTAACAATTCACAAGACTTCGAACCCGAAAAGACAAAGAAGAAGAAAGACGTACCAATCTCAGGAATATAACGAAAGGGACGAGCCCCAAGCAAGATGTCAAAAACCACCAAAAGTAGCCCTGAACGATGATCAAACAAATTTCAAGAAAGAAGAAAACCGAACTTGCAGAAGAAAAAGTTTCAAGAACAGAAGAACTTAATAGAAACAACCAAAGGATGTTTATAAAGAAACTGGAAGCAAACAACTGAAATGAGAACGAAAATCGAAAGGTCATCATTATCATAAGACGTTTGATGATGACAAAGTCCTGATCAAACCATCCCTGAGTAGCCACGTTGAAATCACATTCGATCGAGAAGCGATTCAGCCGCACCCACACTCGGCTTTAGCCAAGGGCTGAGGCGACATTGATTGGGTTTGAAACAATAGAGGCGTGGGCCTAGAACCGCAAGCCCCGAATATCGGGCTTAAGATGGGATTATGGGGCGAGGCTTAGAAACGACTCGACCAGCGATTGATATCCACGGGCATGGGCTCGGAATAGGAACCGATCCACCCCTCAAAAGTGGCGGGTGGCACAAACAATAAAGAACCGATAAAAGGAAAATACCCGACCTCCATAGTGCTCTCCGATTAAGGAAGAAGAATGACTATAATAACAGTTCCTAATTGTCCTTGTAATTTTGGATAGATAAGAAAGGTCATCTTGATGGAAGAATTATCGTATCATCATCCAACAAGAGGATTGTGAGCAGATACCCATAATAAATACCAAACCACCCAGCGGTGAAAGATGCAGCATAAACTCATTCCCTATGCAGTTGATCTTTTTCTTCAAGGAAAGAAATGGCTTGGCAGCGGAGGCCGGAGCTCCTTAAATCTTTATTATTTTAGTGTTTTCTTTGCGGGGAGTTTGATACTTGATATCGTGGACCGGCCAACCGGTCGACACGTTCATTTCGATTTCGATGGAAAAGCCTTCTGAAATAATGTGGGTTCTAATTAAGTTGAACCTGAATGGCGAAACAACCTTTCCATTCTGAAGATTCTAACTCAAACTGTAACCTCTTAACCGATCACCATCTCTTTTACAACAATCTAACTGTCATCTCCGTTCCTCTCAGTTCTCTCACATTTCCTCTTTAAATATGTCTGGCATCGAAATTTATTTGAGGAAGTAATAAGTTGTGATTTTGATTATGATGAGCTTCATTCAATGCGTTCTCTCTTACTTTCGAAGCTTTCGTGGTATCGGGAGCCGTGCCTGATGTAGACTCTATTTTTCTCCCTCCCTCCCTAAGCAAGCCTTGCTTCCTCTTCTTCCCATCTCTTCTGTTTCTGTTGAATATAGAATGAGCAGCTCTTCCACCAGAGTATTTATTCTCATTAGGCTTCACCCGACTCCGCCTCTTCAGTTCATCGATCATGGTTTTATTTTTTTGTCCATTGTCTAAATCACATAAACAACCATTTACTGTCTCCTCCTCTGTGAATTAAATCTAAGGGGTCCATCCCCTTGTCCTTCTACTTCAGGGGCTCGATATATGCTCCTCATTGTTAATGATTATTCCAGCTACACATGGGCATATTTTTGACCAAAGACAGTTCTCAGACTTATCCCTTCAAACTTGTTGAAAACCAACTTAGAATCTCTATTAAATCCATTCAATCTAATAATGGGAGTGAATACATTGCCTTGCACTCCCATCTGGACTCTAATGGCATATTTCACCACTTCTCTTGCCCTCACACACCTAAACAACATGGAAGAGCCGAGAGAACTCTATGAGATCAAGCCTCTCTACCAACTTGTTGTTGGATGAAAGCGTTTCAAATAGCTGCATAACTCATCAACATTTTGCCTACCAAAATTCAACTATCTCCTCCTTTCCATATGATCTGTTTAAAACACATGATTACAACCATCTTAAAGTCTTTGGTTGTTGATGTTTTCCATCGCTCGGACCATTACATGGCTCTAATTTGTCCTATCATTCTTCTCCATGTGGTTTCTGAGTTATGTTCCCTCTCTCACCAGGATACCTTTGTGTGATTATACCTCCGACAGTTCTTCATTTGTAGACATGTTACAGAATTTCATGAAGCCAAGTTTCCATTTCAGACTAACTCACCTCCACATTCTTCTTTGCCTATTCCACACCTCACAGTGAATGCTACCTTCTCCTGGCTCATTACTCCTCTTCCTAATTCCCTTATGTGACATCAATTCCTTCATAATTCGGGGTCTCTTTCATCTCACCTGATCTGGACCTTCCACCTTCACCCTCATGAACACATCTAATGATGCAGAGAAAAATCTGGTATCTCAAATAAGAAAGTATATCTTTGCTTCCGACATTTACGCTGAACATACAATCATTTCTTTGAAAACAAAAAGTTTAATTTGGATGCCTGCATAGATATAAGTTTAGACTGGAGGTTAAATTATCAGGGTGGGATGCTTCAATTCTTATTTCAGCGATGTGTGTGATCTAACTAAAACAGGAAACAAAAAAGGAAAAAGCCTATTTTTCTTATGCTAATCATATGTAATTTAGGGATTATGAAGATTTAATTCCAATTCTCATATTTTATCAAACAATAAATATATTTTCTATTCACTTTTCCATTCTAAAAATATTTTTAACTAGGTTATCAATCATTAATTCCAAGAGTCACCAAAAAATTAATAAAAGAAAAACCATCTTATTGGAATTTGATTATATGATTGTAATGTTCTTTTTTCTAGTTTTTTGTATATTGATAATCATACAATTATTGATTTAGTTCAATTAACTTGGAACTTTTTTTTTCTTGAAACAAACATTTAACTAAAAAAATCTCACCGCAAAAAAATTCACAAAAACAAAATATATGCTCAATGTGATCTGCTTGGGTCAGGCATAGTATCTCCACATAATATTTAGTAATAAATATATATAAATTATTCTTTTTCTTTTGTTAGTTGAGTCCTGTTATAGAGAATCAAAATTGTTTAAATAATCCCATGTTGTGGTGTGGCAATATGGGATGTGGGGATGCATTTGATGTAGAGCAAGGTATCCATCAAATCTCCCTTTAAAATTCATGGGTGGAAAAATGTAAGAATTGGTATTATGTTTTTAGGAAATTAGCCTGCCATCTATTCCAACATTAGAAAAAACAATTGAGCAGTCATTTTGCTAGACAAACCTCTCTTTGACTACATAAAAAGGTTATAAAAATCTCTCTCCCAAAATCCAAAGCAAAAATTCTGAATTAGACCTACTAAATCCCGCTAAGTCAGTAAAACTACTGTTACTTAACTTTGGCAGATTCATTTGATCAGTAAGTTCAATAGATAAAAATGTAAATCTAGTCAACATATCCCTCAATAATATGTAATGTATAAAAAAAGTGATAAAACATACCTTAACCTCTGCAATTGCTTTGGTTAATGGGTTTCCCACCTCATGTGCTACAAGCTCACTAAGGGGTTTGAGTTTAGCTTCCAAAGCCTTGCCAATCTCTGTAACTATCTTTCATCTAGTTTATTCTGGGGTCTAAGGCAGTAAATACGACATATGCTTTGTGAGTTGTCGTAATATATGAATATCCAGAGGCATATAAAATCTCAAGCGATAAATCTCGAGATAGCTGATCTCACTTTGCCGTCCATAGCTTGGGCTGTATCTGACAAGCTTTCACGCTACTCATGAGTCGTCGCTGGGAACCGGAACCATACCAAGTACGGATTAAGCAAGATGTGTGATATCAATTCATCTAATGTTTTTATTTTTCTGAAAGTTCGTCCAGATTTAAATGTCTTAGTAGGTTTCGGGCCGGCCCGGGAGTATTGACCCGGGGAGGGAGAAGGATCAAAGGTCGGAGGTTGGCCAAGATTGACAGGGTTGATCGGAGGATAGACCCGGTCTATATAAAATAAAATATATTTTTCTTATATATAAAACTTAATTTTCATTGAATAATAAAATTAAAGAGATACCTCAATACACATTAAAGAGATAAATCGATATATAATCAAAATCATACTCCATATAATAATAAAAATTGGAAACAGTTAGCAAGTTACATTATATTAGACTTAGCCATCTCTATCTCCCGAAGCATTAAAGGCGAGTACTTGAATATCCTTTATGAATATCACTAGCTCGAATATATCCACTCCTAAATGGAATTGTCATAAAATTTTTAAAAAATAACTCATTTAACTTAAAATAAATAAATACATATAACAAAATAAAATAACACACAAATTTTAAGTACGGCAGATAACAATATTGAAAGTCTCAGTAAGCATAGGAACTGGATTATTATGATTAATGATAGGGTTTGAAAAATAAGGCTCGCAAGCCCACATCGGGCCCCGAGAAAGAGGCGGCCCAGGCGAAGCACGAGAGGCATTAGTTGAACCCAGGAGGGCTTACCCAGTGAGGCACTCGGGCCTTTCTAAAACCAACATTCTGAAGCCTTTTGGGACCGACCCGGAAAGAAAGGTCCAACCCATTGAGCCCAAGGCCAATTATATTAAGTCTCCCAAAAGGATGGAGTAACGAGAGATAAACCCGATAATATATTATTAGAAAATCACAAATCTCATCAATAAGGAAGGAGAAGACTATCTCGAAATGCTTCTCTTTCTATATCATATGCGAATCCGATATGGACTATAATAAGAAATATCCCATCCAATGGGAAGGACTCTAATCACCATCCAGGCCCGGTTGAACATCTACTATCATCTGTGTAGCCGCGGCCCGGTGAAGACACACACATTCTTAGGGCATGCTCGTATGCAGCACATTAGCCCTACAGCGGTTTGTTTTTCTCTCTTAAGCCCGACTTAGGCATCGGAGCGGCCATGGGCATAGCCCTCGCCGACCCCCCTTCTTCCTTGTTTTGCGGAGAGTGTTACGTCGGACTTTTGTAGATCAGCGGTGCGGTGATCACCTCGACGAGGAGCGATCAGGCCTTTTTGCGCCCATCCCACAAACAATCGGGTCCAGCCCAGCTGACCCCACACGCTCCGAAACTCAGTTCCGGTTGAAAAGGCATCATCGGTTGGCGCCCCGTACGTAAGGCAGCGAGTTCCTTTATAAATCCGCTGATTTCGGATCTTGATGGTATCGGCTCGAACCTGGCGAGAGATGCGCTTGATCCGCCAAGGATGCAAGGTCGCCGGAGACGGGCGAGGCCTCTGGGACAATAGAAGCAATGTAAGCCAATACGAACGAAGTGGAAGCTCTCCGCCTCGTCAATCGGCGATGGGGATTAGATAACTTACGGACCGGATCTGGCATCCGCGGGGATGCGGCGGACCCGGGAAGGTCATAACATTTCCCTATGAGGAACAACACGGTCCGCGACATTCCCGAGATGGCGGCTGGCGAGAGTCAAGCAGGCGGGGCATGGACCACGGTGGCCCTGCGGAAGAATGGAAGCGATGCTTGGAGGACATCGAAGCGAAAGAAGCGCATCACTCTCAGCGGGAGCGGGAGGAAGCGATCATGGGAGTAGAGGTTTATGAATCTTCAACAAGAGCTCGGTCGTGTGAAGGAGGTGGTTAAAGGACGCGCCCCAGACACTATGGACACCTTGGTGACAAAGGCGAGATCACCCTTCACGGCGAGGTGCTTTCGTACCCCCTTCCATTGAGAAATTCGAGATACCACAGTGGAAGCATTCGATGGAATCAAAGATCAGTCGACCACCTCAATACTTACAAAAATCAAATGGAGTTACATGGATATTAGGACCACGTGTGATGCGGAGACTAGCTACCACACTAAAGGCCCGGCCTTTGGTTTAATAAATTCTACCTTTCTACCTTCATCAATCTCCTCATTTAGAGAACTATTCATTGCGTTCGTCTCCCACTTCATCGGAGCTAAGACGTATAGAAACCGAGTTACCATCTATTGACCACACAAGGCTCACAGAAAGTCCGTCCTACGTGCAAAGATCTGGCCGAGTCCCCTTGAAATAGACAAACCCGATGAAAAATTCGCAATCATGGCATTCATTGCTGGGTTAGGAGTGCAGTGAAAGGATCTGATGTTTTCCATCTCAAAGAACCCTCAAGCATGGCCGAGGTGCTCTAGAGCACAGAAGTATATAAACGGCGAAGAAGCCCTCATATCTAAGAAGGAGAGCTCCTCCACCCATAAAGAGAAGAGTGGTACAGATAAACGACGAGGACGAAGCCCCAAAAGACAAAGCGCTCGAGAAACATCCCCAAAGAAAGATGAGGAGCGATCCCTAAAAAGTGGAAACCTCAGTGGATCAGCCCAAATCCACCGCAATTAGAAAGACGACGACGTTATTCGCCTCACCGGTTCACTCCCCTAACGGCCCCTGTGATTACAGTCCTACATGAAGTACGAAACATCAGCCCCGAGGTGGCCAACTCAAATGAAATCGGATCCCGCCACGAGGGACAACTCCAAGTATTGTGAGTTCCATAGGGACTATGGACATCGCACGGACAACTGTATACATCTAAAGAGAGAAATCGAGTACTTAATACGGCGCGGATACCTCCCGCTGGCTTCATATCTCTGTGAGGGTCGTGCCCGTGAATCAGGCCTAGAATCAAACCCAGAACCAGGCCCCAACTCAACAGCCGCCACCTCGGCAAACGACGACTCCAAGACTCAAAGAACCCCTTTGGAGAGAACGTGATCTCAAAGAGGATTCGCAGGAGGAGGAGAGTCTGCTCACGAAGGCCCATCCGCGCAACATCGTGACAACTAAATAGGGGAAATACAAGCTTGTCCAAATCGCGCGGGTTCGACGCGCCCATCACATTTCCCTCCTCTCGACTCGGATCTGGAGGGATGCCAACACCCCAATGACAACCCATTGGTAGTTCGCAATTGTGGCCAACAAAACAGTTCATCGGTTCTAATTGACAACGGCGCTCACTGGACATCATCTTCGTGATCACCTTTGATAAATGGGCACGGGAGAGAAAAACTCGGAGCCCGCCAACACACATCAGCCTATAACATGTCGTTAGGAAGACCTCTCTTAACGCTAAGAATAAAGCCATCCCTCCGCATACACATGATAATCAAATTCCCAACCTATACACTGGAGGTGGATGGTCCGAGGAGACCAACGGGTGGCCAGGGAATGCTACACAAACTCCATGAAGGTAAAGCAATGATTTAAACGTGGATGTGGACTGGCTTGATATGCGAACGAGGTGCGCTCACCCGACCTCGAGCCCTCGTAAGAGCTAGAACCAGATCGCCGGATGACGACCAACATCTAGCCCCATATTTCCGCCTCCAAGCAATAAGACCTCAAAAAGCCTCCTTACTGTTTAGACAGAACATAGACGCTTTCGCATGGAAGGTGCGTATATGGGAGGAATTGACCTCACAAGAATCACTCATAGTCGAACACCAACCCGTCTTAACCCGATCAAGCAAAGCGAAGGAGCTTCCCGCTGTAAAGACAAAAAAGCCATCAACGAGGAGGCGCTCCAAGAAACTCCTCCAGCAGAGCAATCGTGAGGTCGAATATCCTGAGTGGTTGGCTAACGTCGTACTCATCAAAAAGGCAAATGGCAAGTGGCGACCAGACGACTCACGCATAATGAAGCTGCCCAAAGGACTCCGTCTCGCTTAAGGATCGACCACATCGTGGAACGCTACTTCGGGCCGGCCATGAACTTTCGCTTACGGACGCTTTCTCCGGCCATGCAACCGTGATCAGCATGGACTCAGAAGACCAAGAAAAGACCTCATTCATCACAGCACAAGGAACCTATTGTTATCGCGTGATGCCATTCGGACTCAAGAATGCAGGAGCCACCTATCAGAGGTTAGTGAACCGAATGTTCCAAAAGCAGATAGGCACAACAATGGAGGTATACATAGACGACATGCTGGTAAAATCCACCACAACCGACCTTCACATCGCCCATCTCACCGAAGCGTTTCAAATCCTAAGAAGTTACAACATGAAGCTAAATCCAGCCAAGTGTGCCTTCGGCGTGTCAGCCGGAAAATTCCTGGGTTTCATAGTAAACCACCGGGGAATTGAGGCAAACCCATACAAGATAAAGGCGAGCCTCGACTACA
Organism: Tetrastigma voinierianum; assembly: GCA_016808115.1. Taxonomy (NCBI): domain Eukaryota; kingdom Viridiplantae; phylum Streptophyta; class Magnoliopsida; order Vitales; family Vitaceae; genus Tetrastigma; species Tetrastigma voinierianum. The sequence continues at coordinate 265,034 of JAEQBH010004612.1, read as the reverse complement.
TGCCGCCGCCTTCTCGGTATAAAGGAAGTTCTGGTCTCGACAGAAGGATTGCGGCTTTGGGGCTTCCGCTCGTATCCATAGCAAGTGATAAGTGCCAGCCTTTCTTCAAAGTCCTGAAGAAGGCCTACCAATGGGATGCAAAGTGTGAAGAAGCATTCACAACATTAAAAACATAATTCGAAGTTCTCCACCCATCTAGTAAGTCCCATTGGAAGGAACTCCTCACTATATACTTAGCCGTATCGACTTTCTCAACCGGGCCGCTGAAGACTCATCGGGAGACAAAGAACGGGTACAACACCCAGTTTACTATTGTAGCCGAGCTCTGAGAGGAGCGGAAGAGAGGTACCCAAGGATGGAAAAATTAATACTAGCACTGGTAACCGCAACTCGGAAGCTCCGCCCCTATTTCCAGGCTCATACCATAGAAGTCCCAACAGAATATCTGATGAAGCATGGCTGCACAAACTTAAGTCTCCTGGCGGTCAGATGAAGTGGGCCATGTGAAATGAGCGAGTTCGACATCGATACAAGCCGAACCGCGATAAAAGGACGTGTCCTAGCCGACTTCGCCGTGAATTCACCCCGACGTAACTTGCCTGCACCACTCTCACGAAAGGGACGACCTCCCAATTTGAAACTCTCTCAGATGGAGCCTCAAATGCACAAGGAAGCTGAGTGTGTCTTATCCTAACTTCCCTGCATGAATGTACATTGAGTACGCACTCAGACTGGGGTTTCATACTTCCAACAACTAGTTTGAGCATGAGGTCAAGCCACAAGGTGCCTCAACCTCACCCATTCATTATACGTCGACCAGCTAGAGGTCTATAGTGACTCCCAACTGGTGGTCTGACAAATAGAAGATACTTACGAGGCCAAAAGTGAAAGGATGATTTTATACCTCCGAAAGGTTCGTGACATATTAAAAAAATTCGTACTGCTCTAGGTCAAGATGTGTCCCTGCAGCGTAGAACTCCCGAGCCGATGCCTTAGCAAAGCTAGCCACAAATTTCACAGAAGACCTCGCCAGGGCCGCATTAATTCCTGTCGAATACATGGCTAACCTCAATCGATCTCTATGGCGAGGTGGTTGCCCGTGCTCTGTCCAAACCGACTCGATGGAGCCCATATGGGATTATATTATGTGACTCAAGCCTACCAGATCGACTCGGAAGAAGCGCTAAAATAAGGGCGTAGGTCCGCCAGTTTACCAATCACAGCGAAGCCTCTACAAGCGAGGATTCTTCACACCTTCCTTAAATGCATCGCAGAGAAGACAATCGGCACGCAATGAGCGTATTACGAGGGCATATGCGGGAATCATATCGGAGCTCGGGCATTAGCAGGAAAAGTCTTGAGGCAGGGGTACTACTGGCCTACAATACTCAAAGATGCGACCGACCTAGTCAAGAAATGCAGAATTTGCCAGGAGCACGCCAAGATCTCGCGCCTCCCGTCAGAACCCTTAACGTCGATCACAAGCCCCTGGCTCCAACAAGCATGCTTGACATACCGACCCCGCCCATTGGTAAGGGCCGCGCAAATTCATAATCGCCGCAAAGAGATTACTTCATTAAGTGGGCTGGGGCTTCCAGCCCTTAGCCACAATTACTGCAGCGTAAGATACGCGAATTTCAGGTGGCGAGCCATCATACGCAGGTTCGTATTCCAAGAGCCCTCGTATCGATAATGGAAAACAAATGACAACGCCTAAATTCGAGATTTCAGGTCGAGCTCGGAATAAAAAATTATTACTCATCCCCAGCACACCCGCAGTCCAACGGACAGGCCGAAGTCACTATCAGAACCCTTAAAAGTTCGCCAAGACCAAATTGAAGACCTTAAAGGAAACTCCGTAGAATACCTCCCGAGGTACTCATGAGCCTGGGCTGTGATCTAATACGTAAGTCGCAACCCTAGAAACCCTATTTGCTCATGGCATCAAGCAAAGAGCCCCCGCTGCTGAGGCCTAATAAAGTCTCCTAATCGTGTTGAAGATCGGGAACACAATGACGGCTTCCTGCCTAAACTTAGATCTCTTAGATGAAAAGCGAGCAAGTCCTGAAGCAAGACAGAGACTATCAAAGGAAGACGGGGCGAGGTACTACAACCAAAAGTCAAACCTAGGAAGCTACATGCCAAAGATTTAGTCTTTAAAGAAACTCCGCCAAAGAAGGAAGAACCCGGCATGGAAAATCAGCCCAACTGGAAGGTCCTTACATCAGATTCTCGATTCACAAAGCCGGGCAATTATGAGCTCCGCACGTGAGGAAGGAAAATCTTACAAAGATACATAACGCGAACATCTTAAGCTGCTTTCTACCAAGAGGGCATTGGTTTGTAATGTTAACAAAGCCTTATCGATTCTTATGTGACAAGTTGAGCTGCTCATTGATTATTTAGTTAGACATCTCAAATGGGGCCAGATATGTAAGATACGTAGTACTACATAATGAGAAAGTTCATATAAAGTCACTCTTTGTTCCACCTGGACATATCTGACATAATCATGATGTCTTCAATTACAATCAGTACAAACAGTTCCCTCAATAAAAAGGAAAGGGGGCAAAGGAGAAAGACAGAATGAAAAGAAAAGAGGAGAAGAGGAAAAAGGGAGAAAAGAAAAGAGGAGAAGAAGAAAAGATGAAAAAGAAGGAGAAGGAGAAGAGAAAGAGAAGAAAAAAAGGAACAGAAAACAGAGAGAGCAGCGCAAGAGATGCACCGCCCTCTCCAGATGCATTCCCTAGCACGAAGCTAGGAAATAACATGACTCCCATAAGGGGAGACTAGGGAAAAAAACACAACTCCCAATAAAGGCAAAGCAGAAGGACCGTCAGATCTCCGTGTAGATCCCCATTGAAGACCACCGCACTCGAGCACTTCATCTCACACGTACCTACCACGCATCACAAAAAGCCAAAGTATTCAAAATGTAAACTCTTTAGCTATGAAGCCACCATTTATAAGAAGATCAAAGCCTTTGGAAACCCGCGTGAACGCTCCAAATTCTCCATCAATCAGCATTAAAGACGTTCGCACCTTTTCAAGAAAATCAGAAGTCGAATGGCCGCCGGAAGAGTTCTCGCTCGAAGAAGTTGGCGGATGAGCTTCACTCAACTATACGCAATGACGAGCCCATCTACTCGCGACAGCCACGCTGCCTCAAGAGTCGCACTGGTACCAGTTACATTGCCACTGGCCGAACGCCACGGATGGAACGCCACTCTACCGAACGCCACCATCGATGGCTTCATCTCACTCTACACAAAGCCATGCCGCCTCAGAGTCGCACCACCAGTTACATTGCCACCGGTTGGAACGCCACCGTTGGAACGCCACCCTACTGAACGCCACCATTGACGAGCTCATCTACTCAGACGTGCCACGCCGCTCAGAGCCTACTAGCTCAGCTACATTGCCACCGGGCCGAACACCACTTCTACTGAACGCCACCATTGACGAGCCCATTCACCCAGACCAGCCACGTCGCCTCGTGAGTTAGACCAACTCGTGCCATTGCCACTGACCACATCGCCATTCGGCTAGAACGCCACTGAAGGCCACTGGCCAGAGCCCGATAGCTCACTCGACGAGCACATCTACTCGCATGTCACACGCCTAAGGAGCCATCTCAATCTCGCATAACTCGCACGGCACAGAGCCTAATATGCTTCACATGGACGAAGCTCGCTCAAATTGCTCACATTGACGAGCTCCTCCCAACATTTCACATGGACGACCTCTGCCCAGTTGTTCGTGATTGATTCTAACCCGCTCGTGACCGACGAAGTTCACATGGATCGCAGCTCCACCACCCTTACATAGGCGACACAGAAAAGAAGTCGGCTCGCCTCGTAATCCTCACCCAACAGAGTCCACCGACCAAATTGACGAGCCTAACTTATCCGCGCTCCTCGGGCCGCAACCTAAGGAATCCGTCTAACCTACGCGAGTCACCGATGGAGGCGTAGCCGCCCAAGATGACGAGCTCACGAAAAATAGTCATACGTTCTGCTGAATCAGACCAAATGTGCAAAAACAAATAACAAAGACCAGCGTACTCAATCTGACGAGCCCCGCCTATACAAGCCGCATGTTCTAGAATCTGCCACCAGCATTTAATTCAACCTAATGGCCTCAACGACTTAGTTTGACGCAGCTCAATCGCCCAACTTAGACCTCACTAGCCGATAACTCATGAAGAAAAGCAAAATACTACGGTGAGAACGCAAACGATAAATAATGAATATTTATTAAAAGGAGAGCTACATATGTCTCGGGCCCCAGGCCCGACAAAAGGAAGCAAGTATACATAGAAGAAAAATATAAAAGTCGATATCAGGCGGGCAGAAATGAATACAGAAACCTAGGCGTCAGCAGGAGGAGCGAACGACGAAGAGAGAGAATGGGCTTCAGCAGGAGTATCCGGTTCGTGAGAATAGTCTGCAGAGAAAGACTCCACTGCATCCTCGTCACTTAGGAGATCGAAGTTGAAGTCCAAATCAGGGTAGACGTTAACGGCCTTCCGCTGAAAAGCGAGCCACCCAGAGGCCCACTAAGCACTGGCTTGGTCCCTCAATATGCTAATAACATCATCCCTCTGAGCAACCAAGGATATTTGCTGGTGAAGATCCCCGCTGGTAATCCGCGACAATTTCATTCAGCCGTCCAAGCGAATTTATGTTCTCGTGGCTTCTCACGACGAGTCAAGGCCTAGCGCCGTCTACCGAGGCCTCGCGCAGCCACGGCTAGCTGCGCTACTTTGTCACACATATCGCCATTGGCCGCACGCAGCCCCTCGAGACTCCCGCAGCTCGCCTCGGATGTGATGAGCTCATCCCTAACCGTTTGAAGTCAGACCGATGACCGCAGCCCATCCCGGTCCCGACCGTGATCATTCAAATGTTAACATGGAGCTCACCCTGGACCTTCTGAAGCTCACCTTCAATTGCCGCCAAGCTACTTCGAACTCCATCCTCTCTACTTTCCGCCCGAGCACGAGCCGACGCAGTATGCTTTAAATCATATTTAAGTCTCTCCACCTTCACATACTCGCGCCGCTTTTGCAAAATTTCTGGCCCGTCAAGAAAGAGAGGCCGCTTCGCCTTTATAAATCCGAGATTTTTACATGCTTTTCATTTAGTTTGGCCTTATTGGCCAAACCCTTCAAATGAGTGGCTACCTGCACATCAAACATGAAGTTAACATCCAACACTCGGATCAGCCTAAAAACAAATACTATCGTAAAATGTGGACTTACCAGGCAACCCTCGGGCGATAGAGCCGTAGCTCATCAATCCGGGTACGCTTCGACCTCCCAAGGTCAGAATCCTTAAGGACGGACGAGATTGCACCCGCCACAAGTTCAACATTGAGGAGCAGAGAATCCTCATCTTCGCCAACTTTTGATTCTAGATTTTCCCCCTTCAACTCGTTCACCCTTCGAGGAGGTGGCCTAGCACTCTCCCAAGGTGGATTCCAGACGGTAATAGGCATAACCGCTTAACGGTTGCTCGACAGCCCATCCAAGAGACTCCTCTTGCCTTTACAAGCAGTTTAGAAGGGGCGAGAGCTCATGATCGCAGGAACCTCGGCCGTAGGCGATTGCGCCCGCTCCAGCTTTCGAGCAAGAGAAGTCGGAGACGCCCCCAATTTCTGAACCTTGACCGAAACCGGCCGATCTTCCTCGGTGGGAGCCTCCGGGATTTTCCGTTTTGCACTGGGCTTCAGAGAGACAAGGTTCCCCTAACTGACCAAAATTTCTCCCTAGTGAGTGGTCATGTAAGCTCCACAAGAGTGGACTCCACTGGAAGGAGGCAAGGGCCTCGGCTAGAACAAGTGCACTCCACTTCGACGGCCAGAATGCCCGATTTTATCAGCTCCGCATAAGGACGAGCAGGATATTCCGCCAACGCCAGAACTACAACATTATCTCCTACACTAAGGTCAAGACGAGCACTTGGGAAGCATGAGAATAACGCGAGGTCAGAAATATTCAGCAACCTTCACACAAGTTATACCGAAAACAGAGCAAACACTCACGAAGATTATCAGGGGTGGTCCAAGCCACCGGAACGCCCAGAGTGTCGTCCTTGTCGGAAGGATCGTATTCCCAGTTGCAACCACTAACAAAGAAGTAACGTCCCTTCCATGACCTATGGGAAGAAGGGAGATCAATGATCACTAGAGGAGCTCCAGAGCCCCTGGAGAAATAAAGGAAGCCCTCGGTAGTCTCCTTTGGACTGAAAAGATAGAGGAGCAGAGCCACACTAGGGACGCCGAGCCCCTTGTCCCTAAAAAAAACCAATAGGCCCACCAAAATGCCCCAACCGTTGGGAGCGAGTTAGGAAGGACAAACGTTGAAATGCTGCAGAACCTCTTTCATAAAGGGATGCAGTGGAAAACAAAGACCATTGTCAAAGGCGACCTCAAAGAAACATATTATCCCAGGCACGGAGGCTACATAAAAAGTCAAGACGTTAGGAGTCCATACTCGGACGCTAGGGGGAGGTCGATAACTTTCAGCAAAGGTAACCCCCACGGGGACCAACTCTAGGTCCCAAGGCCACAAAGATGTCAAAGGCATATTTAAGGTAATCACCCCCGTGATATTTAATTAGGGTTCATTTTCCCTTTATCCTTATCCAAGGGAAGAGGAGGCGCCCAAGGAACATTACTGGTTCAACCAAGGTCAACGCCTGGGCATCCCTGAGCCGTCCGTAACCCAACAACTAAAGAGTCATCGCCAATACGTAAAGATGAAGAGCGACCCGGACCCATAATAAAAAGCAAACAAAAGAGAAACGCAGCGATCCTGTGAACAAGACTGATAGTTCTCAGAAAATGCCGTGAAAAGACTCACACAAAAAGGGTTGCGTAGAACTCGAGCAAATAAAGTACGATCGCGGAAGAGGTCGAGGACCGTAGCCACGTGACAGAGGAGGTCTACGAAAGAAACTGAAAGAAACTAGAAGAGGTAGGGGAAACAAGCGCGAAAACCCAAGAGTCATCATTATCACAAGACAAATGACGGCGACCAAGCCCTAACTAATCCAGCCCCAAGCAGACACGTGGAAGTTACACCCGATACGAGAAACGTTACAGCCCTTGCCCACGTACACCGTATTACCAAGGGCCGGGGCAACCAGAAGTTTGAAAATAAGGCTCGCAAGCCCACACATCAGGCCCAAGAAAGAGGCCAACCCAACTAAGCACGAAGGCCCGCTAGTTGAACCCAAAGGAGGAGCTTACCCAATGAGGCACTCAGGTCTTTCTAAAACCAACATTCCAGCCTTTTTGGGGACAGCCCAGAAGAAAGGTCCAACCCACTAGGCCCAAAGGCCAATTATAGTTCTCCAAACGGACGGAATGTATCAAACCCCACAATATATTATTCCTCGAAAATCCCACCAAATCTCATCAATAAGGAAGGAAGACTATCTTAAGTAAACTACTCTTTCTATATCCTCGTACTCAACCGGTTATGGACTATAATAAGAAATATCCCATCCAACGGAAGGACTCCTAATCACCATCCAACCCGGGTCGAACATCTACTATAAATACATGGTCACTCCCAAATGTGAAAGACACACACATTCTAGAGGCATACTGCATGCAACACATTCGGGCCTCTGGGCGCTTTTGTTTTTCTCTTAGAAAGAACCGACTTTAGGCATCGGAGAGGCCATGCACTCGACCCCCCTTCTTCCTTGTTTTTACAGAGGAGTGTTACGTCCGGAGCCTGTAGATCAACGGTGCAGTGATCCTACCTTAGCCTGTGACGATCTGCACGCCGCATCCCGCCACAAACAATTGGTCCAAATTTACGACCCCCACACGTCCAAATTCCGCCCGGCTGAAAAGGCATCAACAATTAATAATATTAAAAAATCAATAAATAAAGCAACCGTAGTTTTTTCTCAAGAACGGCGCCGCATGATCAAAGGGAGGGACAAAAGCAAGAACCGCACCTCAAGCACGTCGGCTCGGTTACGCCACCTACGGTGGCCTGGGCTTTATCTTGCCAGACTCTGGCTCTTAATAAGCCGATCGATCGGTTCCCGCTCGGCCCTGCTCTTCCCGCTGGAGGCCGTGCCAAATCGGCTTTGACAACCTTGTGTCTTAAGATGATTTCCATCCCTTTCCTCAATCCTAATTTTCAAATAGCAATTATTTTCCAATACCATAACATAAATTTTACTTTTCTGCTTAATTACAATAATTATTTCAATTTACTGCCTCTTCCAACAAACTAAGAACTGGAAAATAATATGCAATCATTTCACGAGAGGCTTTAATTTCTCAAATTCTAGATTAAATTCCAAAAAACAAAAGATCAATGGAACAGGAACTAAACCTCATTGTTTATAGAACTGTGGGAGGTGATCTCCTCCAAGTAGCCCTTCCACTGGTCATTGACGAAAAACCCTGGATTGGCCAAGTTGAGACCGACCATCCAAAAAACTCAGATCGTGGACGAATAAATCCATCTCCTCGGCGACATTCAACGATCATCCCACAAAGGGAGTTAGCTGATCGTAACATACAAATCAAACATCAAACTCGGCTGTAATTCACCACTTGAAACCCAAGAAACCAAAAGAAACTTCGAGTTATTTACATTTTCTTAGTCTCCAAACAGATTTTAAAAAGTTTAATGAAGAGAGAGGAAAGAGCAGCGTACCGTGAGTGAATCGAAGAGAGATTGAGGGAATGTAGAAATGCGGGAAGCAGCTTAGAGCAGTGGAGAGGAGAGATTGGGAGGACGTAGAAAAATGTGCTAGAGCAGCCGGAGAGGAGAGAATGGGAAATGTGGCAGACATGCACTTGTGAGCCGCGGAGAGGAGAGAATGGGCGGAAGCGCTAGTGGCAATGGAGCGGATCGTTATAAGTCCGTATGTACCGACCATTCTAGAAACACGTCAAAGAGAATTCCATTTTCCGAAGAATGGTAATGGTACGGTACGGTCCGTCTAGTCCACCCACATTCCACCATTTTTAATAGCATCTTTCTAATTCTTATAGAAAATAGTTTAAAATGTTGGAAGGCTGTGATTCTTTTCCTTCAGATTCTTGCCTTTCTAGTGCCAATGTACATGTACAGAAGTGTGGGTAGGTTCATTAGACACATAGCTTGATTATAGCAACAATAGCTTCTGGATTATAGGATCAGCATTATTCATCCATTGCTATATATGTTCTCGTACATCTCCATTAAGAGTAATAATAAGAAAAATATTCTTTCCAATATTTGATTTCAAGTAAAAAGAAGTAAAATATAATTTTAGAAAACACCTAAACAATTATCAAAAGCCTGTGGTTTTTTATAAACAATTAATTGACAATAAAAAAAAATTTCATTTTAAAAAATAGTTCTTGACAACAGTTATAAAGCATGCAAACATACATAGTATTTTGAGGACGATTCAGGTTCAGGTTCAGGTTCAACTCCAACTCAATTTTAGAAGAAGAATTCACAAAAGTACTTCTCTTAGAACTAGAACTCATTAATTGTTTTATTTAGTAATGCTAATAAAATTTATGATCCAACTTGATATCCGGACTTAGATGGAAGAACCTCAAATCATGTCATTGAAGAAATTGGCAATCTAATGAATGACACATATTCAAAAACAACTCTACGTATTCTGACTCTTGGAGTGAGTACTAAAGGAACAAACATGGGTTTAATTAAAAGAATAAAATGGCATAACTGAATAAACAAACTAATGTGGAGAGAGTACTCTTAGTCATGAACAATAATTGGTGCATATTGCCAAGTATGTATACAAGTTGGTAGGCCCTATTATGGGTGTAAATGAGTCAAGCTACTCCTAAGCTACTCGACTCGTAAAATACTTGAATTTGACTTGGAGTTAATCGAGTCGAGTTCGAGTATCTAAATACTCAACTCGAGCTGCACATGCGAGTTTAATCGAGTTAAACTATTTTATTAATATATTTATTTATTAAATTACATTTATACCCTCAATATATAAATAACTCTTAAAAAACCAAAATCTTTTGTTCAATTAGTTGCTATGTGCATATGGTTTTTACTTAATGCCGAATATAAATTTTTTTTCAACTAAATGCTAAATAGTTATTAATAATATTAAGTATTGTTGTTTGTTTTTAACATTGAATAGCGAAAAAGGCTAACTCTCCTCCTTGTTGGACAAGGGTGGTGTTTCTTGTTTTAGAAGATGACTTTCTTAATACAAAAAGCCTTCTATTTAGAATATTTTAAAAAAATTTTAGCAATAAGTCGTTAGAAAGTTAAAATACAAACAAACCAAATCTATTTAGCTTGAGCAAAAAGTAAAAAAAAGGCAGACTACAGAAGAAATCCACTTAATTGACCTCCGAAGCAAAAAAAAGTCCGCAATCTCAGGTCGTTGTAATTAAGTATTCGGTCCTTGCAAATCAGCCTTTTGATGATAAGGACCTCGAGCAGTTCATGGTGAGAATTTTACTTCTTTCATTATTTTTCCATTTTTGTCAGTTGATCCATTCGACTGAATAGTTCTTCCATGCCTATTTCGATTGGATTGTGAAAATTGAATGCTCTTAGTTATTGATTTTCAAGATTAATGTCATTTGTTCACCTTAAAATTTTGAAGTTGAGCAATTATTTTTGAAATAACCCTTTGTTTTTCACTAAAGTACAAAATCAAGAGGAAAACGAGTTTCCTGTTTGATGGGTTTTTCCCTAATGTGGGAAGTCATGGGTTTGTGATTCTTGCTTTTGGGCATTCTGTTGAGTTTGATTTTGTATTTAAGGAGTCTCTACGTTTGGATAAATAATATCTAGTTTCTTGAGCTTGAGTGATCTGAAGGTGTTTTGATAAAAATTAGTCCGAGACTCTATTTAAGGAGTCTTCACTTGCTCTAATTGACTTTGCTAAATTAGTCCTTCGTGATGATAGTCACTATTGTTATAATTAGCCCGACAAAAACTCTTTATTAGTTTTTTGTTAAATGTAGATGAAAAAATGCTAACTCATCTCTTTATGTTGTATTATATTTTCCTCAAGTAAATAAGGACTACCTGCCTTTATATGAAGGCCATGTCCCAATGAAGTACAAAGGCTATTACAAAAAAAGATGGCTAAGTAGGATTAATGTTTTGGGTTCCTTTCATCATTTTAATACACTACACACGCTCTGATGCATTTACATTAAGGTTTAGGAAATGTTTTATCTATATACCATCAGATTTCTATATTGTGCCTCCTCTAACTTTCTATTTGATGCGTGTCCGTGAACGGGTGATCATGTTACTTTACAAGCTGCAGCTGATAGGGTAGATTGTCTCTCTCTCTCTCTCTCCAAGTTTATTGATTATTGTGATATTTGGAAAAATTTTGTGCTCATTGCTTTGAAAAATTGCCTTGGCATGAATTCATTCTAGGGAATTGATACAGAGATTTAAACTGTTCTGGATTTTGTATTCTTGAATGAACTTTAAACTAATTTTTTTGTTATACATAGCTCCTTGTCATAGTTGATTTCCTAATTTCATGCTTGGTCTGGCATGAACTTATTGTGGTCAATTGAGGCTAAAGAGTCCTGTTGAACCAACCTTGAACTTATTTTCATTTTATGGGAGATACATTTCATGCTCTAGTCGATTCAATATCTATATTGTTTCAATGTTTTGGATTTTCTTAACCTCATGCTTGATTTTAATTATTGGTTCTAAGATAATTAGGATTTTCCTTGCTACCGGTAGTTCTTGAGCAAGATATTGCCAGGAAATGTATCCAATCGCTTCAAGATAGAATGCTACCTATGGCATGCATGAAATGTTAGATGTTACATTTGCATCCAAAATCATAAGGGTTGCCAGGGGATTTTCACAATCCATTGGATTTTATGAAAGACATGGTAGCATGAAAGGAAGTGAACATGAAATACATAACAACACAAGAGATGGTTACAGATCCTTTTACAAAACCCATACCTAAAGAAGCATACTTTAGGAAGCACCAAGACTTTGAGCTAATGTAGAGATGTTAAAGTGTACTTTTAAATATGTACCATCGTTTGGTTGACGATATTTTTGTGGATATTTTATTCATGTCCTAATCGTTTATAAAGTATACTGAATGCATATGTTATGTACATATAGAATGCAGAAGTATGTCACACATATGAGAGATTAGCCTTCTCACACAAGTAATCGTCTTTGTCATTTTGTGTGTACAAGGATGAGATGAAATTGAGCTTTATTATCTAGGTGATAATTGAGAGCGAATGCTTAAATGCAAATGTCGATTTCATTTAGAAGATAAATGAAATATATTGATCTTAAGTGGCATGTTAGCCTATCTGTCTTAATGCCAGATTAGGGTTCTGATAATTTTGATAAAGTGAGCATTTAAGTGAACTCATAGTTAACTTAAAATACAATCTGTACGATATTAAAATATACATAAAGACATATGGTCCATGTGAAATGAGATAATACTATAACATGTGATTCATACCATATGTGCATACGTTGACCAACAAGGGTAATGAAAATGAAAAATTTCAAGTGTAAGACCCTCGAGTTTTAAGTAATCTCGAATAGTATCCTCAACACTCTAACCTTATTTCATAATTAGTATTTAGTGTTTGCTATCTTAGAATGTTGCAAAATGATTATGAATGATTCGGTCTATTGGAACATTTCTAGAAAAGCGAACTGGGTAAGAATTATGAATGCATGGTCACATGACTTATCTGACAAGTACGAACCTTGCAAATTGGAGAAGAGAGTCAGCCTTATCATGTATGAGTGGGATATGTTAGTTTTTCATGGATCGAAAGCAAACTATAATGCGGCTTGACTAATGAACTCATTTTGATTTATTATTAATTAAAGAGCAATTGGAAAAGTGGAGATAGAAAGCGAAGCTGTAAAACCCAGGAAAAATGCACTTTTTTTTAAAAAAGGGCAAAACGGTAATTTTCCACTATAGTACAAGTTGAAAACTTGAAATTTTCTAGATCTCAGATGACAAAACAAACTTCATCATTGGAATCGTCTCGTGAAATCTAGCTATCGAGTCGGATTTTGTTGGATTCCAAGACCCGTGACCACCGTATTTCGGCGCATCAAGCTCGTGACACATGGCAAGCTATGTGAGTGACACATGGAAAGCCATGTGAGTGACACATGGCGTGCCAGGTGACATGGCAGGCTACTGGCAGGTGACACATGGCACGCCATGTCCACTTTCATGGAAGGTGCAAGTAGTATAAATAAGTCAGTTCATAGAAGGAGGGGGGAGGAGGAAAGGAAAAGAGAAAGGGGGGAAAGGAGAGAAAGGGAAAGGAGAAAAGAAAGAAAAAGAAAAAACAAAGGAAAAGGAAAAAAAAAAGAGAAAGAGGAAGGAATCCGGCGGTTTCTTCCTGAAGGAAAAACACACAGCGGAAGCATGGATCTAGCAATATGATTAAACATGCAACTCCAGATTCAAAATTCAATATTAAATAAATTACTTTCCATGTAGATTTCGCAGATTGGCCAACTACTCTACATCGCCCACCAACTGAAGAATCTACACCGGCCGATCTACAAAAGAATAAAGACGCGAACCAACGATCTACACCGGGCCCAATCTACGTGATCGCCATCCAGACCGGTCCGATCTTCCAGACTATCCTCGTGGGTGGCGGATGTGTGGTATGGATGTGTGTGGGCACAATGAACTGACGAGAACTCGAATCTTAGAACACTTAGAGAAAAAACCAAAGAATAGAAAATTCTTTCTTTTCTCTTGTTCTGTATTCTCAAAAAATGTATGAAAAAAAAACTCAAAGAGAAAACCTAAAACCTATTACATCAAGGAATAATCGTTTCATATAATAAATTATATTTTATATAATAACCGCTCATATAATAAATTATATTTATTATAAAAAACTGCTCATATATAATAAATTATATTTATTATAAATTTATAATTTATACATATATTTGAGAATACTAAGTGGACCCAAGAGCACATAATGCTAACACCTCCCACTTGCTCGAGTACAAACTTGAGCATAAGCCCAAACCATGTAACTCAACTTTGTGTTCTATGGGCTCCATTACCGATACGAGCTCCGCCACTTTCCCCGAGCTAGCCCCGGGGATCCAACGGCTATTATTAATTAAGGCTCCTTATAATTGAAAAGCAATTATCTAATCCGGTGCCACTCCACTAAAGGCCCAGTTGAACTCCAAAAAATTAATAATATTGATATATATATTAATTCTCCATCAGAAAATATCTATAATTAATTGATTATATTTTCCGTCATCAATTAATTATTTTAATCTCTTTGATTTAACAGCTTCTAATGGATCAAATGCACTGGCCAGTGACTTCATTACATCCAAGTACCGAAACATATCAAGAGGATATTTCATACAATTTTTGTTTTTTGTTTATTTCATAAATACCGGTAATTAAACAATCACGCTCCCAAATCATCTGTGCATTACCGGCCAAAATAGGCCTCATATTATTAATTCAAAGACCTATAATTATTCAATTACCTATTTAAATAAACTCAGGATTGAGAGAAAAATAATAACTAAAGATCACTTGAGATTTAATTCCTTCACGTAAATTTAACTTAATCAAAACCTTTCTTTGATCCTATCAATGCAAATATAATCTGCACTCAAATATTCATAATAACCAAGACAGATTATTTACAAAATATTGCGCCTAAATAAAGCTATCCAACTTTATTCAATAATCGTGGATCTTATTCATTAATTATGAGAACTTATGATCATGTCTTCCATGGACGTATTCACATGACCATACGTATAATTAACTGACCTTTAATACGAAAAATACTAGTGTGCACAAGGTGAAATTAATACCTCATTGAAATTTTATTAACACGTAAAAATACAATAATTTTATTTGTCTTGCCACAAAAAGCTCAAATAAAAAACTCCCACTAGTCCTAAAATAAGTCCGTAATCTCCTAACACCCATAGAACCTACATGTCTTTCAAAAAACTCGAATCAGTGAGCCTTTGTGAATGGGTCCGCTAGGGTTTTCCTCTCGACGCTATTGCAACCACCGTGTCTCTCGCTCAATGATGTCTCGGATCGGGTGGTACTTCCTCTCAATGTGTTTTGTTTCTGTGATACCTTGGTTCTTTGACTGCTACGGCCCCACCGTTGTCACGCAAAGGGTAATGGGCCTACTTCCGCACCGGGTATCACCGAAGATCCATAATGAACTTCTTCACCCACACAGCCTTCCTTAGTCATCGTATAAAAGAACATATTCAGCTCGTGGTGGAATTCGCCACACTTTTTCCATGGTGCAGGCAGCAGGTGGTGGCGGTAGTGCAGGTGGCGGTGCAGCAGCTTAATCAAATGCATGCCTCCACCATATAGTGTAAACATAAATCCAGGTAGATTTCCTGAGTCAATATCCTTGGAAGTCCTGAGTCCGTGAAACCAATGGTTTCTAAACTCCCACCGGAATATACTTCAGCATATAATCTCTGTTCTTAGATACTTAAGTATATGCTTTATCGCAATCCAAAGGTTCTTCAACGATCGATTGATACCGCCATGTCTCCCATTGCATAACAGATATCTGCCCCGGTACATAACATGGCATACATGAGACTACCTACAGCCGAGGCATAAGGTATCCTACTCATACGTTCTTTCTGCTCAGGAGTTTTTGGTGATTGCTCCTTAGAAAGATGAATTTGAAGCTCAAAGGGTAAGGATCCCTTTTGGAATTTTCCATGTTAAACCCGACAAGAATTTTATCAATATAAGAGGCTTGAGATAAGGCCAACAACTTATTCTTCCTGGGCCTCAGATAAGTTTGATTCCAAGAATATAGCTGGCTTCTCCCAAGTCTTTCATATCAAACTGTTTATGCAACCACCTTTTACACCCGACAACACTTGTTTGTCGCTTCCGACATCAATATGTCATCTAATGCAAAGGACTAGAAAACTACCTTCTGTGCTTGGATTCTTTTGTAAACACAAGGTTCATCAGGGCTTTTCTCAAAACCAAAAGAAGTAATGGCCTGATCAAACCTGATGTTCCATGATCTGGATGCTTGCTTAAGTCCATAAATGGACCTTTGCAACTTGCATACCATGTGTTCTTTGCCTTTAGCTTTGAACCCTTCTGGTTGCTGCATGTAGATGTCCTCATTTAAATCGCTTATCAAAAGGTCAAGCACATCCATCCGCCAAATCAGAATCGAGACTAGCAAAATACAATAAAAGAACTGGATAGATTTAAGCATGGCTACTCGGGCGAAAGGTTTCTTCATAATCTATCCCCTCTTTTTGGGTATAGCCTTTGCCACCATCTAGCCAAGGTTTCCACCTTTCCATCTCGATCCTCTTTTTCTCTTTGTAAATCCACTTACACCCTATTGGTTTTACTCCCTTTCGGGTGCCTCTACAAGAGACCAGACTCGAATTGGAATACATAGATCCCATTTCCTACTACTCCATGGCTTTTTTTTGGCTACCCCCGTACATCCACATCTTCCAAGGCTTCTTTTGTAATTGATGGGATCATCTTCACTCAATAGCAATAACTTGGTAAGACTCATTTAGCAAGACATATCTCGCAGGCTTCCGCCTTACTCTATCACTACGACGAAGCTCCACTGTTGTGGTTCACAGCCCGTAAAGGTACTAGTTCCTCTTGTACGGCTCTCCGGGCCCCGGGTTCCACATGTATTTGATCTTTGCTCCACTGTTCCACTCGTGCTTGTTCACCTTCGGTACATTTTCCCTCTTGAACATGCATAGGAATCGCAGTATTAGAGGCCAAGACACCGGGTGGTTCGCTTGTTCTGAGCTGAGTCAAGCTCCTCGCAATTATTTACTCTTGGGTTTGAAATGCTTATATAGTCTTCCTCCAAAATTGCGTGAGTACTCACAATAACCTTTATCCCGAAGGACTATAAAATAGCCCACCTCTCGCTCCTTTAGGTAGCCAACAAACATGCAAACCTCCGTACGCGACTCCAACTTATTTGGATCCTTTCTTAAGACATGTGCAGAGCAACCCATATTCTGATATGGTTAAACTAGGCTTGCGCCTTTCCACACCTTGCAGGCCCAGGAACCGTTTGTAAGGAACTAAAATTTAAGATACATTGCGCTTTGCGGCATATCCCCAAAACGATATAGGTAGAGAGATGAATAACTACATTGACCTCACCACTCGAAGAGTTCTATTTCTCTTTCTCGCAACTCCATTTTGTCGGGCGTCTGGGGTGTGCCGATAGTTGTGAAACTATCCCCTCTTGAGTCAAGTAAAGACTTAAACTCTCCGTGATAGGTATCACCAATTCTGGGCCAGGACCCTAAGCTCTTGATATGGAGTCCTAATTGCTTTTCGCTCAGCCTTATACTCTCGTAAAATCTAGTGAAAGTTTCGCACTTTTACGCATTAGGTAAATATATCCATATCTTGAGTAGTCATCCTGGTGAAGGTGACAAAATACTCATACCCTCCTCCGTTCGACATTTATCGGGTCCGCACACATCAAGATGCACCAATCTCCAAATGTTTGGTTGCGCTGACATTCTTTGGCTTTAGCGGCCTTTTGGTCATTTTACCTTCCAAATACCACATAATCGTATAGGTTCAAAGCTCAGGGAAGCATCCCACTTTACTCAAACCATGAATCCTATTAGATTAATATGACCTAATCGCAAATGCCAAAGGTACGCTTTCTTATTTGAAACTTTCCTTTCTTGGCTAGGTGATCATGCTTTATCAATTTCAAGTAATTAAACATCATAGGACATAGGACTTAAATAATAAAGACCATCTATCAAATCACCTAGACAAATAACTCGGTTGAACTTTTATTGTAATAAAGGAATTAAATTCCACTATAAACCTTGTTCAAATAAATGAATCAAGGTAAATTAAATTCCTTTAAAATCCCATATAAACAAATTTACTAAACGAAAGTCCTATCATTATTGAAAATAATTCTACTTGTCCTAATGTTTAACTAGAGACATGTTCTCCATTCTGCCTCTCAAAACCTCTCTGCTCATTCCAACCAAGCTAGTTTGTCTCGAACTAATTTAAAGAGTACGTACATGGTTAGGTGGCTCCCGAATCAATGATCCATTTATCATTATAATTCTCCACTAAACAAGCTTCCCAACTACATTTAAATTACCCATACCTGCTTTTTGGCAGGGCAATTCTCTTCTGGTCTGACCCTTTTTTCCCGTACTTCTCTCTCTCTCCCTCGGCTAATTTGCCTTTCTGCGCTTCTTCTATAGCGGGTTTTGGTAACCTGTAACACCTACCCTTCGCTTGTTCTTATTCTTTTTCCCACCCCAGCTCTCGGCTTCGAAAGTAGAAACCTCGCCATGAACACCCGCCTGACCCTCTCCGAAAGCCCTTTCGGCACTTTCAAGTTCATGCATCAACTCGTAGGAGTTAGATCCATCTTGTTCATTATAATTAACTTTAAACTGAGTAAAAACGATCGTAGGGAATCAACAGAGGAAATCAATTTTGGGATCTTTTGCTCCTATCTTCATCCCCAACACTCAAATG
The DNA here is from genome assembly GCA_016808115.1 of Tetrastigma voinierianum. Classification (NCBI taxonomy): domain Eukaryota; kingdom Viridiplantae; phylum Streptophyta; class Magnoliopsida; order Vitales; family Vitaceae; genus Tetrastigma; species Tetrastigma voinierianum. Next base: position 246,450 of record JAEQBH010004612.1, on the reverse strand, counting down.
ACTATGATGATATTAATCACTTTCACAATGACTGATCCCCCTCACACTCTCACCATTCGTGTTCATTATAGGCCCCTCAACCAATTCTGCCAGAACTATATTGATTCAGGTGTAAATGATCTTGTATCTATGGAGTCCTGATCATTTCGCTCCACTCTAGGATGAGATATCTGGTCCTTTCAATGACTAGCAACACTGCAGTGAATATAGCAACGAACTGGATATGGCTGGCCTGTCCCGCTCATAGTCTTTTCTCACTGGTCGATGCATTTGTCGCGGCTCATTGGGGCTGTGTGGTTAGGACAAACTTCGCCAAAATCCGTAACAATGTACAAAGTTGGTTTTCCATTCACTATAATTATTTCCCATCCATGTGCTTTTTGACTCAAAATCATTTTGCAAAGTGGGTTAAATGATGCCATTTTCTTAAAAATACACAACAGTATTAAAACGTAATATCTATTAATAAACATAATCTTAAAATTCTAGTTAATCCAAAATTATTTCGTTTATTGTAAACAATTATTTGGTTTCCATTATAAACACTTACGCTGGGCGGGTGATATTACATCAGAACTAATTTGATCATGAAATGATTAGTATCCTACTGGGTTGGTTCCCGTGAGCAGATGGGGAGTCACAAGCGACTACTTAAATCCTACTTCTTAGACAGAACTCTCTGATGGTTACATAATCATTTACTCTAATTGTTTCAAAACTTTGGGCACTTAATAAAATATCATAGCCTCGCTGAGGGTAATAATTAAATTAAGTTTGAATGTTTTTAACCATTGTTTTAATTTCAAATATCTAATAATCCAAGATTGCCGACGTTGGGCCGATCAATCTTATTAAAATTTTGAAACTTAATCAGTCTAATCCAATAAAATCCAACCATGTTTATCCACAGCATCAGCATGATCATTTTATTATTGCACTCCACAATGTGGTTCTCAGGTTTAAAATTAATTAAATTAATTAAAACTCCTACTATTCAATATTTTAAATAATAGGGATTTTCTAAAATTATTTCAAGTAAAAATAAAAGCTCCATAATAATTATTAAACTAGATAATAGAATCATAATAATTATTACGCATTAATGTGTAATTATCATCGACGCAAATTTATATTAAGACCACCTATTCTATATAAGATGTTATCACATAAACATGTTATAAGTATTATAATTTAAACCATTCACAAAAGCATTAATTAAATAACCCTAATCCATGGTTTTCCTAAAAATTAAAAATTGGGCCTATTACAAAATATCCTAAGGTTCCTCAGCCCAATTATTTTATAGTTTACAAAGGCATAAAGGCCTAAAACTAAAATAAATTAAACCCAAAACCCTAACATGTTCTAATTTGAAGGGTAGTAGGTCCACTGGTCCACCAAATCAAAACCGCCCAGTGGGAAGAACCACCACGCACGATGCAGCCAACCACGGAAAGTAGCTGGGCCAGTGACTCGCACGCGCCCTACGCGCCCAAAGACTATCAGCGAGGACCACGCGTAAACTTCCACCGGGCGCGAGGGCGCGTGACGCACGTTCTCTGCACCGCGATCCCAGTCCGACGCCTCCTCCTCCTCTAACGCTTCACGGTGGTCACGCTCGAGATGGTCCGCATCTTCTCCTAGCTTCCAAATAATGGAAGGGTGTACGTATTTACGTGATTTGAAATTTAAAATTGTAAACTATTTTTAATTAAAAAAATGTAACAATAAATAAAAACCAGGAAGGAAACCCGATCTTATGACCAGCCTCCCCTGCTATGTAAACCCAAAAAACAATACAATCAAAATCTACCATGGAGCTGGGGCAAACCATTAAAATAATACATCCATTCATGAACAAAAATCATAAAATTCAATGTATCTAATCATGATCTAACAAATAGAACCTAGGTGCCATATACTAAATCAACATCAAAATTACATGCATTATTGAATACCTAGATATTATTCTAATCTATAGCATGCTCGATACCAACTTGAAGTGGTTCACACAAATAGCTATAGACTGGCAAGATTTAAACATGCAATCAGATCTAAAATTCAATATTAAATAAAATTACCTATGTAGATTCGCGTAGATCCGTCAACTAGACTTCTAAGACATCAGCCACCAACCAGCAATCTACACCGTCGTATCTACAAAGAATAAAGACGCAACCAACGATCTACACCGTCTGAATCTACGTGATCACAATTCAATTCATCCCATCTTCCATCTATCACTCGGGGTGGTATATGGATGTGTGGTATGGATGTGTGGGCAATGAATCGACGAGAACCTAATCTTAGAACACTTTAGAGAAAAAAACCAAAGAATAGAAAATTTTCTTTTCTTTCTTGTTCTCGTATTCTCAAAAAATGTATGAAAAAAACTCAAAGAGAAAACCTTAAACCCATTACATCAAGGAATAATCGTTCATATAATAAATTATGATTATAAATAACCGTCATATATAATAAATTATATTTATTATAAAAAAACTGCTCATATAATAAATTATATTTATTATAAATTATAATTTATACATATATTTATAATAATAAGTGGGACCCAAGAGCACATAATTGCTAACACTTCCTCAGTTCATTAGCGTTCCGACGGTCAGAACTTGTTGAACCAAGGAGTAAAGTCCGGAGATTCGACGAGTGGGCTACACTTCAAGAGGTAGGGATTCTTCCTACTTCAAGAGACAGAGCTCGGGCCATTAGTTTTCGGATGATTTTGGAAACGGTCAGTGCCGCGGGTAATAGTATGGGAAGAGTTTGTAGCCAGATTAAAGGGCTGCTACCAGAGCGAATTTGGGTTTAAAATTGCATTTACGTAGCCGCCAAATGCTCCTCGCAACCCTGCTATTAGCGGATTGGCACAATAGTGTGACTTCGTGATTTCAACTTTATTCACTATACCCTTTTCCCGTCCGTTCGACATTCACGATTTTTGCACCCCCGCTGCAAAGATATCGGAGTCTAACATCCTTCCATTACGCCGTGGATTAGTTACTATGCTCTAAGTATATCATCGAAATTTGATCATAACACTAAGTGTTTAATTGCATGGCATATTACGCGTTTGCTCGATGAAATGTCGAGCATGTGTAATACTATATTGACATAAATGGTAAATTGTATGTGTAGACATGGCCAATACATGGTATGTTGTGGTGCTATTTCCTGTGGATATGTTCTCATTATAATTTAGCCTCAGAGATAAAGCCATTACCACTAAGTAACATTTGAAGGATGTTGATATATAAGCCGTGTGGATACAATTAAGAAACATATAATTTTTATGAATATTTTATAAGAGTCGAAGTGGCTAAACCTTTATACACTTTTTACATGCCAATATATATTAAAACCAGATTTGTTCTAATATATATTTGCCAAACCATTTCCTCAAGGCCACAACCCGACAGATCACTACCTGGTGAGTCACCCGGTATGACAAAAGGATGACACTGACGGGGTGAGCAAGTCTGAGATATGACTCCCCACCAAGGCTACTCCCTACCTAAGAGCAACATGCAATGCCAACACATTATGATCACACGCACCCGCACCTATACTTCATTGTACTTGAATGTCTACGTCGCGACAAGATGTCCCCATGACTCCAAACTCTAAGTCCTCACTAACTCCCCGGCACCTGCATGGCGCCGCGAAAAACAAATGGCGGGGCCACCCCGCCTCGATTCCTTTTTCCAAAACAAAAGTTTTTTGGTTTTGTAATTCCCAGACACATTGGATACCCCCATGCTACTTATTTCACACTGCAAGATCAGGCGCATGATCGTCGCGGATTTCTCGGGTTCTCGTTCACGTGATACTGTGATGCCTACACAATATTTTGTTTTATTCAGTAATAGTGGACAGTCTCCGAGCAACCCTTTATTTCAAAAGCATTTGACAATCGCCGATAAACTATTTTATTTAAAAACAGTATACTTTATAACCCGCTTTTATTTCAAAAGCATTGACATCTCCCATAAACTGCTTTATTCAAAAACAGCGATAGTTTCATGTCTTTATTAAAAACATTAGACTATCTTTCGGAGCAAACTTTTATTCCAAAACGCTGGAGCCTTGTAAAATTCGTGAGACTCATTGATGTAGTCCAAAATACCAAGCCCACCATCGAACACCAAACACAAAGTAACATTTACCATGGTCGAACACCAACACAAAGGTTTCCACTCTAACCATACACTCGACCCGACTCGACGTGATGTCCTGCATTAATGCAACGCAGGTCATCGCGATGCTATTTCATGTCTCGTGATGTACGCTTGGCTGTCACATGCAACATATCTATTACACTACATGTCAAGTGTCATGGATAAATTATATTTAATACATATAATTATTTCCATTTTGTCTACAATATATCGCACACTAACAGGTTATTCAGTATGTTGTCTAATTTTATAATAATAATACACACAAATGCACAATGTTTCATAAATCCCAAGAAGATTCTTGGTTTAATATAATCTGGACTTAGTCTAGAAAGTCCAGCTTGTGTCAATTCCACACAAAACATTCAACTCGCAATTCCCAGCTTAGGCCATACACGGCCCCAAGCATTTCAGATACATTCCGGTTCCGAAAACAAAAGTTCCTGAAACCAGAACGGACCATTCCTCAACTGTCCATGACCTAGCCCAATGTTTAGCCCACATTTTGGCTGAGAACTTTATCTTATTAAATTCTAGACTCAACGAGCTTTCCGTAGAGTCCAAGAACACGCGAATTGGAGTTCCGACGAGAAAGTTATGGTCGTCCGAAGTTGACACGGCCAATTCAGTGGGTAAAAGGAAATCTCTGGGCACACCCCGCTTCCATTCTACCCGATTTGCTCGCCCGGGACACCGCTTCGGCCTCGGTGGTCCCAGAACTCATATACTCATCAATCGCTCCTACAATCACACAAACAAACCACACATCATACAAATTACCGAAACCTGACGAAACCCGTAGGGCCAGTTTACGCGCCCTTGTGGCTTTAGAATAAATAAAAACCGGCAGCTGACACCTTACTTCGTAGCGTAGTTCCGTTCCGAGCCTGTCTGAGTCCAACCACTGCACGACGTTGGTCCGGTTTCCTTCCTCTTCTCTTCTTCTTCTTCTTCCTCTTTTCTTTCTTTTTTTTCCTTTCTTTTCTTTCCTTCTTTTCTCTCATCCCCTTCCCTTTCCTTCTTGCTGCACGCACCTCCTTTCTCACCCTTTTTCTATTTTTGGCTTTTTTTTCTTTCCTCCCTTTCCCGGCTTTCCCACCCACCTCCTCTCTCATTTTTCTATTTTTGTTTTTTTTTTTCGGCTTTTCTCCCATTTCTCTTCATATATATAGTATATTTCCTTTTATTTATTTTTATTTCTTTTATATATATATATATATATATATATATATATATTTTTTTTTTTTTGAATCGGGGTGGGGGGTGAGTCACCTCCCCACTCCGTCTCCCGCCTTTCATGCAAACACATGGCAGCCGTGTCCTACCACCCGTGCCACGGGCTCGTACCCCAATTATGCAATTTTTCAAAACGTGAAATTCCTTACTGCCAGCTCCCTGACCGACCAAATTCACCTGGGCGAATTGTGAGACGATTCCAATGGTGAACCGCTTTACATATCCAAGATCTAGAAAATTCCCAAATTTTTCCGGACTATTCCTAAAATTACCTTTGGTTCTTTTCTCAAAATTTAAATTTAAATTCTTTTCAATGGTTTCACAACAGTTTGATAAAATTCAGTCCATATCGCATTCATCAATGGGACATGGCAATAAATAAAGTAATGGCATGGTTGCATTGCATATGCACGGGCACATCGTATTAAATGGGTGTGAGTACATGATTAATGAATCAACACAACATTGGTTTTTGATTGGGTGGGCTCGGTTAAAAGGGACAACGTCCAAAAGAGTCGCACGGTTTTATACATGAAAATTAAAATATGTGTCGGGTATCAACAAGAAGGGATAGATCCCCATCGAGTGAAAAACCCGCCAATTATGGTCAGATATAGTCCCCAGCGGTGAAAGGCCATAAAAATGTTTGGGTTTGCAGAGCCCGCGGTGAGACACCAAAAACCACCACAAAAAAGGCGCATGGATTTCAATATAAAATTATCATCAGGATGTAGACATCCAAAAATATTGGTTTATAAACAAAATAAATTGTTTTGAAATGATCGTTGGATGTCATCCAGCACTAAGCTACACTTATATGGCATGTGTGTGTGACGTGGTGGGTGACTCGGTAATATATATGATGTCTCATATCATTTCATGCTACGAGGATTCCATGTCGAATTGCCATATTCTTTAGTGGAATGTTGATGGATTATTATGTGAACATGGTGCATTGCATGTGCACTTAGGTGGGGAGAAATCTTGTAGGAGCTTTAATCTCATCCAGACTCCATAAGTGTGAAGAAAGTAATCCTTTGGATTTGAGAAACCTTTGTAAAAACTAGATTTCACATGTAATATAAAGAGAGTCAGAACTCGAACTCTTATGAACTGCTTTGATAAATTTAAAGTGTTTTTCTAAAATATATAGTACGAACTGGACTTCGGCAATGGGATGATATGGTGGTATTGCATATGTATTCCGTGCATTGACGGGTTGTCAACGGGACCCCCAAGTTTTGGGGTGTCACAGAAGCATCATGACTGAATATTATTTAGTAAAATAAAAATTAAAAATTAAAAATAAACGATTGGTAGAAAAGAACAAAGAAGAAGAAAGTTTTTTTTTTTTTTTTGAGAAAAAATAAAAAATGAAAGAAGATGCTCTTTAAACTCACATTTTCCTTCAAAACAACAAACTATGTAAAACCCACTTTCGCCATGTAACACTTCGAAATATACCCTAGCGCTGCATCAGGTAGTGGTATGGCTAAAAGTTAAATGAATTTTCGAACCAAAACGAGAAACCCTAACACTACATTAATAGACAAGGGTAAAGTGGTCATTTACCACTTTAGGATTACAAAAGGCATAAAACAATAAGGTTATATGCTATTATAGAATAAGATGAAAAGATGGGATGCCAAAATAGAAATTTAATAAATTGAAGCAATTAATAGAAGATGGAGGACCAAAGGTAAATAAAACAGTTAAATTATTAAGGAGGAGACAAAAATAACTCATTTTGTCTCCCAAAACAAGAGAGCCATACGGCTTGAAGAAGGAAGAGGAAAAGAGAGAAAGAAGAGGAAGAAGAGGAAGAGGAGAAGAAGAGAAGCCAAGCAAAAAGGTATGGATTTTTGTATGGATTCTATGATTTTTGGTATGGAATTGTATGGATCTTTGGATTTTGTATGAAATTATGTGTATTTGGACCATGGTAAGGATGTTTATGGTTTGCAAACCTAGGGTTTTTCTAAGGCTTCATCCTAACAAAAAAAAAAATTTATGGAAAGTAAGGTGGGTAAAACCCCTAATGGCATACCTAAAAATACAATTCTCCATTTGGAAGTTGGATTCACTGGTTTAAAATTGCAAGTAATTGCTAGGGGTTTAGAACAAACCCTAACAAATCTGAAGCTTGTCAGGTAGCTGGTTATAAACCCATATTAGATACTGAAGTAATTTAGGAAAAGTTTTTTTTTAAGATACACATGTAATGAACAATGAATTTAAAATTGAGATTTCAAGATGAATTTGGGAGTGGTTGTGATGTGTATATGGAGCATTGAGTTGATTTTGTATCAACATATGGAAAATGAAGAAAATGACACATTCTGGGCAAAATCTGGTGGACTGCCTCGCACAGTAATGCTCATTTCTTCTCGTTTTGACCGTTCGTATTTTCCGCCATAACTTGCTCATTTCTGATACGATTTTGAGTTATTCAAGCTTTGTCAAAATAGACTTCCGCATTGTCCAAACATCCCAAAATAGGTTCCCCGAATTCCTCGATTCTATGTGGCCCAAAATTCGCTCAAAGTAGGGCCATGTTCAAGCCAATTTCGGGTTCAGTTTCAACATAGGTTACCTGCTGTTTTGGACGTAAAGTGCTTCGTGTCCGATTTGGGTGATTCCAATTGAGAAGAACCCTTAACACCTTAGCTTCAAAAGAGTATAAAGAACCAGTGTCAAATATGGAGTTAAGATAGTGAAAAATGGGTATTTCAAACAGTCCCGAGTGTAAAATCGGTAAAATGACTAGTTTGGCATGAAAATGCCATAACTTGAATTTGGATGAGTCAATTGGAATGATTCCAATTTCTAAGTAAAGTAGATTTATAGAGGAAAAAAAAGGGATTTGAATTGAGGGCATTAAGGTCATTTTGTAAAGAAAAGGGTAATTTGGTCATTTCCTTTGGTTACTTATTTTTAAGTGTGTGGTTAAATGATTTAAGTGAATGATGTGGTCAGTGAAATGAATATGTATGGGTGATTAAATGGAAGTTATGGCAATGGTTGTGGTTTTTCTTGGAAAGGTGAAAAGGACTATCGGACGGGAAACGGGAATTCGACGGGAAGCAAGCGGGATTGAGCGATGAACTGTAAGTGTAAAACTAATATTTTGAAAATTGAGTTTTAAAGGTAAATGATTTTAATGTGAAAAAGGAAAAGATTAATATAAATGTTTATATATGGATATCCATGGGCATCGTAGTAAATGTATAAATGTTTACCGTGACGCCCAAACCCGAGGGTCCGTCGACTACCCAATAACTCACGGAATACAAGTGGATGCCCAAGCCACCCGATGCCACTTCGTGAAAATCAGCGTAGTCTCCTTCAGACGGAGCTCACCCAAATAAGACACCTGCATGAAACCTGTCCCAAGCAGTCCAATATAATCACAATGATACAATTATGGATAAAAACGGCCTCTTGGGCCCATACTACAATACCCATAAAAACATACCAACTATATCCAATAGTTCTAAGAGTTCAAATGTTTACTCTTATACAACACATATATTAAAATACTCGAATTCTAATACATGTATGAAGTCATCAAAGCCAATCCGGCTTTTCTTCTAAACTCAGCCTCTAGGATCGAGCCAGCCCCGCACGCCCCCTCGCACCAAATAATATCCCTCGACAGGTGAGCTAATGCTCGGGCAGAGGAATCACCCTAAGTGGGCTACTCTCCACCTAAGTGCAAAGGCAATGTTCCAAAAATAAACACATTCAAGCAAATGCATGATCCTACTTGAATGTCTACATGACCAATCCAGATCCCGAGTCCTCACGACTCTCTCACAATTGCTCAAGCCCCGTATGAGAATTATTGTTTATTAGTTTGTGGACAACTCGATGAATATATATATCAATCAGGCTCGCTCCCGACGATCAAGATATTTGTTTGCTCAGGATCTACCTCCGATGAATATCAACTGGCCGCTCCGACGATTGATATTTTTCTCGTTTGGACTACCCTCCGATACCATATTTTAACACTACCCTCGAAACCATTTTCTAGACTCATCTCATGCACTAACTCCTACGGTCCTAGGATGTTCCAGTGCATACGGAATGCATGTATGCCAATTTCAATACAACTTAATCACATGCAACATATGTAAACATGCACATATCCACATAATATCCAATCACACAATCATGTCATGTAATTCTGACCAATTCATATATCAAAATTAGCTCCCTTTGGGCTAATGATTCACCGAGCATTTGAATCACTCGACCAAACACATATCCACACAAAATATATTTTCGTGTCACTATTTCTAGGAACAGTAAAACCCTAGGGTTTACGGTTCCAACACTCAACAATTCATCGGTTCACTTTGTGAACCCGTATTTCACGGCCATTTCCGGCCTCATCCAAATCAATCCATGATTTAAAGCATAATTTACGCTATTAAAGACTCAAATGGGGCCCTCACTAAGCACGGCCGCTTCACATCGTTCAATAAATTAAATCAATTCGGTCCCAAGCTTTGGGACCGATCAAACGGTCGTTCAAGGCCTCAATCAACCGAAACATTTACATGGTACTTAACCGAAGAATAAAACCCAAGTAGGGAGAAACCCCTACCTCTCGGAGTTTGAGGAAACTCCCTAACCGGGTACCCACGCTGGCTCCTCTCCGCTGCGAGCGCGCTTCTCCTTCTCGTCTCCCGAAGACTCCGACGGTCGGATCGTCGTATTTCTAAAGAGAAGCTTCACTCTCTCTATCTAAAACCACGAATCCGCAGCCTCACTGTAAGTTTCTCCTTTCCATTTTACGCTTTGTGTTTTTGTTTGGAGAAGACAATCATCAAGTGATGCTTTACTTAGTTCATTTAATCAATTTAATTATTAATTTAATTCTCTTTCCGCGACATTCAAGACTATCTCGGCCATCCATTTTCATCATTTCTCTACTCATACCACTAATGGCACATGAGTACGTGTTATATGTGACTTTTGACGCATCGAAAATCGTTTTATGGCACCCGAAATGCGATGCCTCGTAAAACGTGCCAACTGACCTATTCGGTTCATGAAATTTACGCCGCTAGTTTGGGGATTTTGCTGCGACGATTCCAAATCTAATCCGTTTCATCATCCAGATCAGAGAACAAATTTTGATTTTTAACCGAAATTACAATTTTGAGGACCGTAAATTACGATTTTGTCCTTCAAGAAATTGAAATTTCTCGGTCTTGCACTTTACTCGCCTACAAATATATGTGGCTATACAAACGTCATGGCAAGCAAGTGGCCAAGTGTTAAGGCATTATGGAAGTTTGAAAATGTGTAAAGAATGCATACGGCTACGGTACAAGTATGCTGTATGAATGATACAAAGCAAAGGATTTAAATGGATTATAAATGTATTTTGAAGAAAGGAGTGAATGATTTTAATGTTAAAATGGAAAAGCGTAATGTAAATGTTTATATATGTATGCATATGTTAAGGCATTATGGAAGTTTAAAAATGTGTAAAGAATGCATAAAAGTATAAACGGTGATAAAGTGCTTAAATGGATTTATAAATGTGGTCGAATAAAGGTTTTACCGATAAGCTACCCCGAACCCCGTATATGACTGTTATGACCTGAGACGCCGAGGTACCTGCCGCAAGGATTTAGAGGGTAAAGTTATAGGTTACTAACTCGAGGAGGGAAATAGGTGTGCAGCTGTTAGGAGTAATATCCTTACACGTGATGGGCAGAGCAGATCGAACCCTATGCAAAGTTTGAGTTTCTTCTCAAGTAGTCGTAGTGGTTCAGACCTGGAATGAGATCGCCCTCACCACAAGACTGAAACTCCGCCGTGTGTTTATCCCCGTTCCATCAAAGAATGAAAGAAAGAATGAAAGAAAGAAAGAAAGAAAGAAAACAAAAAAAAAGTTTAAGGCATAAAATCGATTTTTAACTGTATATATGTAATAATTTCGATAAGAAGATCAAAAATGTTATCTTATCAAAAATGTACACCACCGCCCTTTAGGTCATTCATTTCCGTATGTTTCAAAAAATGATTTCAAGACTGGCGACAAAAAGGGCCAGAGAGTACCCCGCAGGTGCGGAGTCGAGCCACGAGAGACGACGATCGTGACGTGATTGTGGGTTATACATTTTCGGCATATTGTGGCGGCGTTGAATATTTTGTCGCAAGATATGTAGAGAGATTTAAAAGGAATCCACGTGATTTTATCCTCGCGGACGAGGTACGAGGCGCCGGCTTAGTCCGAAATTTCAAGCCCAATCTTTGATAAAAAAATGCATGGAATTGAAGAAGGTTTGAATGTTTCGATGATTTGAAGTGAATAAAAGTATATGTGTATATATTGTGTTTGGTTGGGTTGTAGATCACGAGGAGTCCTGCAAAACTGGAAGTTGGAAACTATAATTGAAAGATTAGCAAAGAGCTTTAAATGTTTCACTGTAGGTTTTATAAATCTAGAAACAAAAACAGAGGAAACTCCCGGCAAAATTTCCTTAAAATCTATGTTTAAAAAAATTACCACTTCGTCTCCAGATTATTTTCTAAAGATATGTTAAGGATTGTAAAGGGGTTCGCTTCCAGATTTTATTTGACTGCTTTGAGGAAAGTTTCTATATCCACTTGTAGCACGGAGGTCCTGGGAAGTTCATGGAGGCTGAACTGTCAGATCTCAACGGTATCGAGCTAATGCTGTGGAAATATAAAGATTTGAAATTATTAAGATATTGTTGATTTTATTGAATCCTCCCGTCTCAACACATCTCCTCCTCTGCAATGAATATGTAGGTAAATTAGAATGTGATTAAAACTCATATGCATATAGTTATGTTAGTTAAATTTTTTGAATTACAGAAAATGGTACCACAGCCGAATTTCACCAAGAGAGAGCTCCCCGAGGCACATACTTCCACCCATGGAAATATGCTGGATGAGTTCCAGATGTTCCCCTCCACCACCGTACATGATCCTATGCCTTCATTGCATTGTATCACGCACCCCGCTCCCAAGGCCGTGGGAGACGATATGAGCAAGATGGCTCAACTTTAGCCATCAGATTACGACAAACTCGAGAGCCTAGCTTCTATGTAGAGGCGAAAGCCAGTACGAACTGCATGGATTGGGAGACCTTAAAAGGCTTCATCATGGCGGAGGAAATTGCCGGTCTACCAAAGATGCAAGGTACAGATTGAGCAGATAACACTTTTTCTCGCTCCATTGGACAGAGCGTTAGAGTGGGCGGAGGGCAGTCTGTATGAGACGCCTGCAGAGCAAGTTCGATGCTACGCTCAAGGAAGAGTTTAGATAAGTCTGTCTGTACCAAGCATCGATGGTACTGAGAGAGTTCTTAGGCTGGAGCAGGGACACTCCGTGGACGGATTATGAGCTGCGCGCCCAGCCTGCCTCCTCCATGTCCCATTTATCAGGGATGAATGGGCCTTCAAGACCAAAGAGGTTTCGTTATAGGTCTTAGTCTAATGGACAGACCAGAAGGCCGACAACCCACACACAAGACGGCCGTAGTAGAGGTCAGCTAGGGCTGAGAGGAGCATGGGGTTGAAATCCCAAAGTTACACCTACCAAGGACAAAACTGAGTGGGTCAACGGGGTTCAGTGGGGTTCCAAAAGAAGGCCTGGGCAAGAGGGGAGGAAAGACACAAGGATTTGAGGCGCAGCCCGGGCCAAAGGCTAGCTGTGGTCTGAGGCCACATGTGTATTCCACATGTCCAAAGCCAGAGTGCTAATGCGGAAGAACCATTATGGTGAGTGACGGTGCGCCGTATAGTTGCTTTAAGTGCGGACAGTCGGGACACTTCGCCAAAGAGTGCCCACAGAGGTTTCTCTGCAGTGGATCGAGGATGCATAAGATGCAGGCCTGAAGGCCTGCAGGCTGTCAAATTGAGCCCGAGAGGGGTTTCGTGCAGGCCCCACTACATTTACTAGATCCGGAGGACCAAAGCAGGGTGAGAGTCTGCCTCTGGGGGAGGATAGATGGGACTTTAATCTGCAACACAAAGGTGGTGTTTGGCAACACCAAATAGGAGGTATGTAGACCAGAGGTCAGCATGCACTGTCCAAGTTTTTTGATAGTGATGCTTTATGCCTTGATGATCCCGTGCCACTCACCTGCTATTTCTCAAGGAATTATTGCACACAAGTGAACATAGAGATACAGCCTATAGATTGTAATATGGTAGTCTCCCTACCTATGTGATTCACTTATAGCAGAGTAGAGTATACATGGTTGTAGAGCGATTATTATTTATGGGCCATGAGTTTATGGCCAATTTGGTATTATTGACATCCAGACTTTGATGTGATATTAGTGTGGATGGACTAGTTGTCTCGATATCACTTCACCATGGATTGCTTCAGTGAAAGAAGGTTCAGACCTGGGAACCGTAGATTACTTTTTGTAAGGAAGATATCGGCCCCCGAGCATGATGTCCGTGATGATGGTCGAAGCTCAGTCATATCCAGTATCTAGCCTATATTGAAGTGGAAGATGATGATATGAGACCGGAAGACATTCCAGAGCTGAGAATTTCCTGATGTGTTTCCGCATGATCTTCCAGATTGCTCCCGCATAGAGATTGATTTTCAGACGTAGTTAGCCCCCGACAGAACCGCCATTTCAAGATGCCCCACAGACGTGGCCCCTGCACTGAGAACTGCCGCAGACGGAAGAAATGGTCAACAAGGGGTTCGCCGACTGGCACGCCTTCTCGGGGGAGCACCAGTTTTATTTGTGAAGAAGAAGGACGGAAGCATGCGATTTTGTATTGATTACAGAGAGTTGAATAAGGTAACAATACGTAATCAATATCCTCTTCCGAGGATTGATGACTTTGAACGCCACAGGAGCCAAGGTATTCTCCATGATTGATTCGAGGCTCAGCTATCATCGCTTGAGAGTTCATGATGAGGATGCCTTTGCATTATTCAATACGCAATGTGGGCTTTGAGTTTCTAGTCATGCCATTTGACTTACGAATGCCCCAAATTCCGCCTTTGCATGGATCTCATGAACAGATTTTCGGGCCTTAATGACTGTTTGTTATCGTGGCGTATCACCAAGTATTGATCTATTCGGGGCAAAGTCGAGAAGAACATGCAGAGCACTTGAGGATAGTTCTTCAAACATTGCGGGAACATTCTGCTATATGCCAAACCCGCAGGGCGTCGGGCTGGCTCAACAAAGGTCGCCTTTGGGACACATAGTTTCGCAGAGGTCTCAAATGATCCGGCAGGCGCCAGTTTATATTGAATTGGAAACCTCCTATGAGTGTTACAGATAAGGAGTTTTTTGGTTTGGCAAGGTATTACCATAAGTTCGTTGAGGGACTTTTTTGAAGATAGCCTACCTTTGAGATTGACAAGGAAAGAGGAACCGCGTGGTCGAGTTTCGCCAAGAGAGTTTTGATGAATCGAAAGGGAGATCGACCTCACTCTCTAGTATCACTTACACTTCCATCGTGTATGTGATGGCTTTGCAAAGGTATTGTGATGCCTCTAGGCAGGGTCTAGGTTGTGTATTAATGCATAATGACAAGGTGATTGCATATGCTTCTAGGCAATAGCTGAAGTGATGAACGTAATTTATCCTACACACGACCTGAAAGAATGGTAGTGCATTTGCCTCTATGGATATGGAGGCATTTTATATGGAGTGCCCTTGTAGGATTTTACGATCATAAGAGCTTGCAAAGATTCCACACGCAGAAGGAACTGAAATATGAGACAGAGGAGATGATTTGAACTGATCAAGGATTATGAATACCATCAATATATCCCCAAGGGAAAGGTGAACGTGGTAAAGCAGATGCTCTAGTAGGAGACCCATGAGTTCCTATCATTCGAGGGTCGTGCATCTTCCTCGACTCATAGAATTGAGGTCCTTGGATGTGAGATCTGAACTCCAGTATCTGTGGAGTACTGCTAGCCACACTTCATGTACGTCCCGTATTGATAGACACGATTAGAGAGCTTTATCTGTGATCCATGATAGTGAAGCCTGAGTAAGCAGAGTCCGGCAACGAGGATTTGTCATTGAGAGGATGGCACCGTGGTCATGTAGGACAGAGGCTGTGTGTACCCGATGTAGGTGATGTGGGAGAGAGAGATCATGGAGCAGCTCCCATTCCTCCGCTTTATGCTATGCATCCCGGAAGCACAAAGATGCAATCACACTTTAAAAGAACATCACTGGGAAGGGTATGAAGAGGGATATTGCAGAGTTCGTCTCCAGATGTCTCACATGCCAGGTGAAAGCAACATCGGGGTTCGCAGACTTTTATAAACTACTCCTAACCCACAAATGGAAATGGGAGAGAATCACGATGGATTTTGCGGGTGTGGACTTCCACGTCATCTGAGTGGCCATGATAATGACAGGTTGATTGTGGAAAGACCAATAAATCAGCCCATTTCCTCCCTACTGTGAATAGTGATTCATTGGATAAGTCGCCCAATTATACATTAAAGAGATTATCGACCGCATGGTACGCCGCCCATTAGTTTGTCCACAGAGATCCTGCTTCATCCCACCGCCATTCCAATACGGAACGCCCTAGGCACTAAATTTACTTCACAAGACGGCTTTCATCCATGACCTGATGGCCAATCCGCAGGACTTATACGCACTTTTAGAGGATATGCCAGGCATGTAAGTGTTATGGAGTTTGTATGGGAGCCGAGACACAAGATTCATCTCCATGAGTCCAAAGACACACAATGCACTATCGATCAAAGATTGGGCATGGCCCCTTATGAGGCTCTTATGACTAAAAATGTCAAACTCCACTCTATTAGGACTTGGTGGTAGGCTTAAAGGAAATTAAGAGGGAACCCAATGAACGCACTATGATAAGATCAAAGTTTATATGGATTACCTAAAATTGCACAAGACCGACAAAGTAAAAGCTTCGCACAATCGCCTTAGGGACCTAGAGTTCGAGTGTAGGGGATATGGTCTTATCAACAAGAAGGACAGATCCCCATCGGAAAGAAAACCACCAATATGGTCAGATATAGTCCCACGCGTGAAAGGCCATAAAAAATGTCCGTTCACAGCCAGCTATGAGATTGCATCAAAACCCGCTACCCACAAAAAGAAGCATGGATTTTGGAAGAAAATTGATTAATGATT
This sequence comes from Tetrastigma voinierianum, assembly GCA_016808115.1. Lineage (NCBI taxonomy): Eukaryota > Viridiplantae > Streptophyta > Magnoliopsida > Vitales > Vitaceae > Tetrastigma > Tetrastigma voinierianum. The sequence continues at coordinate 229,863 of JAEQBH010004612.1, read as the reverse complement.
GTATCATCCAAAAATATTTGGTTTATAAACAAAGAATTGGTTTTGAAAATGATCGCTGATGTCATCCAAACGACGTTTTTCTGCACTGCAAGCATGTGTGAGGAGCTTCGATGGCACATCGGACATGGCTACATGAGTCTCATATCATTTCATATATAGATTCCACGTCAATCATATCTTTAGTGGAATGTTGATGTGTGGATTATTATGTGAACATACCAGATGTGCAAATTTTAAAGCGGGAGTAATGTAGGAGTTATCCTTACTTTAGGCATTGCCCACCCCCGCCGTGGGATCCCTTTTAGGTGCAGTGTTGCGTACTGCAAAGCTTAACTCATCCAAGACCCATGAAGAAAGCCGAACTTGATTTGAGAAACCTTTTGTAAAAACTAGATTTCATGTAATATAAGAGAGAGTTGTAACTCTTAACTCTTATGAACTGCTTGATAAATTTGTATGTTTTTCTAAAATATATAGTTTAAATGATCCTCGGGGTAAATGGGACGATATGGTGGTATCGCATATGTATTCCTTGTGCATTGATCTGCTGTCACCCGACCCCCGAAGCCATGGGGGGTGTGTCAGCGTAAGCATCATGACTAATATTATTTTAGTAAAATAAAAATTAAAAAATTAAAATAAAAACGACATTGGTAGAAAAGAACAAAGAAGAAGAAAGTTTCTTTGAGAAAAATAAAAGTGATAGAAGATGCTTTCTCTTTAAAACTCACATTTTTCCTTCGCAAACAACGAACTATGTAAGTCCCGACTCACCATGGCGACTCTAAATATACCCCAGCGCGCCGGACTTTGCAGGGTATATTAAAAGTTAAAAATGAATTTTCGGGAACTAAAACGAGAAACCCTAATTAATAATAGAGACAAGGGTAAAGTGGCTGGCTACCGCTTTAGGACATGTGCTGCATAAAACAATAAGGTTATATGCTATTATGAATAAGATGAAAAGATAGATGCCAAAATAGAAATTTAATAAATCATGCAATTACATGATGGAGGACCAAAAGTAAATAAAATAAAGTTAAATTATTAAAAGGGGGAGGGAGACAAAAATAACTCATTTTGTCTCCCAAACAAGAGAGCCATACGGGTTTGAAGAAGGAAGAGGAAAAGAGAGAAGAAGAGGAAGAAGAGGAAGAGGAAGAGGAGAAGAAGAGAAGCCAAGCAAAAAGGTATGGATTTTTGTATGGATTCTATGATTTTTGGTATGGAATTGTATGGATCTTTGGATTTTGTATGAAATTATGTGTATTCGGGACCATGGTGGCATGTTATGATTGGTAAACCCTGTGGTTTTTCTAAGGCTTCATCCTAACAAAAAAATTTATGGAAAGTAAGGTGGAAACTTAATGGTACACGAAACACGGAATCCTCCATTTGAAGTTTGATTCATGGTTTAAATTGCAGCAATTGAGTTAGGCTTGTAACAAACCCTAACAAATGATTCGTGCCACGCAGGGGGCTGCATTTATAGGAATCAACAAAATTTGTATCCTAGGTGTCTCATCACTCGCGAGCGAGGCTGCCACAAAGAGAAGGCGGTCTAGGGTCGAACACCTGGATGGGTTTTCTTCGTGAAATGAGGGCGCAAATGGAGTTGGCACGGTATTTCGGATTTTGGTTTTAGTTCAAAAACAAAGATAGGGTGATGGCTGTAAACCGCATAAAATTTAAAGGAAAATTTTAGAAAAGAAGACTCCTCGAAGTCTGGTCACTGATTGACTTTAAGGTGTATACATGCCCCTGGGTTTGTTTCCTCGTGTCGGGGGATAATGACCTATAATGCTTCCCAAATCCGATCCCTGATTTCACTACAAAACCTAAACCCTAAATTACTCCCTCATGAGATATGGTATCTGCTGAGTATCCCTAACAAGCAGCATATGGCCTCAAAGAGGCAACCTACTAAGAACTACTAGGATAACTATGCGGGATGACAAAGGATCTAAGATTAAGACCTAGAACCACAAAGCTTGCCAAACACACACATCAGTAAGGCTACCGGATCTAGGAGGTTTTGAACCTGGGGTGGTGAGATGGCAGGAGCTTAAATGCTCATAAATGCAAAGGTGATAAATGAGAGGGCATGAAAACTTACCTCCAACCTCCACTGACCTCTTCAAGGAAAGGGGGCTTTAGGCTAAACATACCTTGGTCATCACCAAGGTATGCTCATCGCAAGAAATGAGAGAAAGAAGAGAGAGAAGAGCAAAGTAACCCAAAAATGAAAAGTGTCATGGAATGTATAAAAAATGAAAAGTTGTTTAGGGTTACAAAGTTTGAGGGGCTTATATATAGTCAACCCCAAAGTGTGAAAATACAAAAATGCTTAAAATATGAAATCGCATATGGGTCAAAAATGGTAATACATCAAACGTACGCTTAACTGCAACACCAAAAACATAAACAATTCCTCGCTATGCAGGAATCTCGCTTATAGCATAGGCGAAAATTTCGCTTAGCCTAGAGAAAATTCTAGCCTAGCGAAATTCGGAGCAGAGATAGCGAATCGAAGAAATTCCCTATCATCGCGAATTCGCCAGCCTAGCGAATTCTGAAAGCAGATATTGGTCGTGGAATTTCGCCAGGCACAAGAAATTTCGCTGGCTAGCGAAATTTCGCTTAGCCTAGCTTAAATTTCAATTACTAGGATTGCAATGCTATGATTGGCGAAATCTTTCAAAGAATCCCAGCGAAATTTTCACAATCATAGCGAAAATTCCTGCTCTACCGTGGTCCAAATGCCTTTGCTAATGATCCTCCTTCCTTCAAAATCCACTTCACATTCCTCATTTTTAATGGATGAAGACATCGTGAATCTTCGCATTTTAACATCGTATTAGAATTAATAACAGGCACGCAAAGACCTCGCGAAATTGCTAAAAACAAACTCGAATGGCATCAAGGGTACTAAGTGGACTTGCCACACGCCAATCATTTAATTGATATGATTAGTGTGCAAAAAGCACCCAAAACCTATCTTGAATAGGGTTCAAAATAGCACTTTATGGGCACTAATCACACCCCTCAACCGACACGTTGCTAGTCCCTTAGCAATGCTAAAACAAAAAGGGTATGTATGCAAGGCTTCTCTCAAAAAGTATATGTGGTTCAAAAAGTGTATGTATAGTAAGCCTTACCTTTAAAGATGAATAATTTACACCCCGTATGAAACCGATGAGAGAACCATACAAGAACAAGTTTTAGGGCAATGCCACCTCAAGGAAATCAACCCCGACTTCCACCAAAATCTAATTACACTCCTAAGGCAACCGCTTTGAGCCAATAAATTGCAAAGCTATTCCCTCCCCCAACCTAGCTGCTACCGTCATGGCTCAAACCGCTGACCAACCTAAATGGGGCTAGCACGCTCTGGCTTCTTCCCGATTACGCGTAGGGTGCATTGCTAAAAAACCCACCGCACTAAAGTCCGTGTAACGGGTCCACCGATGACTCCCAACCAATTAAGGTTTAGGGCACCAAGCCGCGCGACCACTGACCACAAACCTCTATAGGCAGGGCTTCAATTCCTGACCAATGACTCAGAGAATTGCCTATAACACGCCAACCTTCACCCATCCACCCGTATGAACACTAAGTCGATGACCTCAAACTAAGTTCAAGGTTTAGGGCATCTAGCTTTAAAAAGGTTTTCGCCTATATACCCCTGGATCCGTGTCTGTTTCAAGGCAAAGCCACGACTTTTATTTCCTTTCTTTTTTTTTTTTTTTTCTTTTGCTTTTTCTTTCTTTTTTTTTTTGGAAGACTTCATTGGTCTTCAAACATGGGTAACACAAACCTATTATGGGTCATCAACAAATTTAAGGCTTTGCAAAGTGGAAAGAGGTATATAGCTTCGCAACCTATTGGTACAACCTGAGTAAAGGTGTGAATTAGCTAAATGGGAATGCTCAAGGTCGACTATGCTGAAACTCAATTGACCAAAACTAAATCATGCATGGAATTGTTCTATTATTAAGGCACACATACTGTGGCTTCAATTTCTCAACTAAAGGCAAGAGAAACACAAAAAAGATAAGCACAAAAGGCAATCTCAAATTAAAGAAAACGACCTGGGCACCACAGGTATGTATAAACTTAAAAACTAAATTCCAAAATATGAAAATTACCTCCTGACTCACCCCAAAGATAGGAATGAAAGCTAGAGGATGGAATGGCTGGAAATTACCTCAGACGATCGCAATGCAGGAGGAAAATGAGATTCTCCCCTGCATTGCAACTCCTGCAACATTTCAAAACCAAAAATTGTGATTAGATAAGCTTGTTAATGTGAAAATATTTGAAAAGGAAATAGGTAAAAGTAGTGGCACCACTAAAAACCCAAATTAAGACTTAAAATAATATAAAGTAAAAATTTCAACAAAAATTTGGAGTGGTCTCCAGGTTCCTGCAGGAACCACTCCCGCTTGCTTAGCCATTGATCTGGCGGAGGTCCAGAGGAGAAGCTCCACGCATGCAAAGTGGTGTGTGTGCCGTGTGTGCCTTCATGCTCAGCCCCATTGTTTTGGGCAATCCGGGTCTCCGTGGCAAGTATTGATCGTTGTATGAGGGATGGTGGATTCTTCATTAACTCCGCTTCATTGTTCTCCATCAATTCTTCCCGCCGTGTGTTAGCATCATGCTCCTTCCTACCCGTAGCCACTGTGCAAACTTCATCGATTTGCCCCTTCATCCTCAAATCGGTTTTCGCTTGTTGCCTGGCGGAAAATGTTGAGCTCCAAAGGTCATGTTGCCAAATGCGAGCTGCATGACCCCATTCCGGCAATTGATACGCATTTGATGGGCCGTAAATGGCCTTCCTAATATAATGGGCACTTGATTAGTGCCCCCGCCACCTGGGCTCGTGTCGAACCACGAAATCCACCTGATAATAGAACTTATCTACTTTACCAACACATCCTCCACTATCCCTTTCGTGGTTTCACTCGAACGATCGGCAAGGATAGTGATGTTGGTTGAAGCCTCAGCCTCTCCCAAACCCAGCCGCCTACACCGGGAGTGGCATGCAGAGGCTGACACTCAGCACCCAAGTCTGTCAAAGGCTTTGTCACCCAGGGTTCCTCCACTAACTCGAGATGGGTTGGAGTCCCCGATCCTTATATTTCACCATTGTTCAGATTGGATGATGGAGCTAACTTGTCTAGTTAAGAATGCTTTTGTCAATGCCCAACCCCTTTTGATTGTACGTAGATCTTTCAAAACTTTGCTAGGCAGTGGACTCGTTTGATGATGTCCAAAAGGGTATGTTGACCTTCACCCGCCTTAGGGACTTCTAGATGCCCGTCGCTGGGATGCCTTCTTCTTGCTTATGCTCGGGAAATGGAGGTGGCATGCGGTGCTTCATTGAGTCCTCCTTCAAGAAAATGTGTTCTGGCTCCAATTCTTCCCCTTTTCTGGTTTCCTCAACACGCTTGGGCATTGGCTGATCAACCTCTTTTCCACTCCTTAAGGTAATGACAGCTTTGACTTCATCCATTTTTGGGGAAGGTTCACCGAATAGCTCACTATGGACTCCCTCACTCGGCGTTGGTCGAGAAGGAACCTCTCCGCCTCTTGCCGATTTTCCATTCTTGTTATGGATGCCCGCAAAGCCAATTCTTCTTCACCTCATCTATTCTCTTGTTCAAGGAGCTTTCTACATTTTCTAAATTTTTGTTCAACCGAAAGCATTGATTTTTACTCCTCCACAGGTAAAATTTCCCACCACCTTGCTCGGGACATTCAAATGGCTTGCCTGGTCAGAGAGGAGGTGGGCCATAATGCCGTGAAGTGGTGGTAGAATGCCGCCGCTGTGTTCCGTGGCACATATAGCTGTGAGGTTGAGGTTTCAGAAAGGTTATTAGGTGACTCCTCCAGTTTGGGGTTGTGGGTGTTGCCATATGGAGCATTTGTTTGCGGGGTTTGTTTAGGGCCCACCACATTCAAGATCCTCAAAATGAAGCCTGGGATACGGTTCTCCCGTCGGTCGTTGGACCGGCGCTGAGTCGCTTTTGACCTGTGCATTGGCTACCACCGTCGCACCTCATGGACCCTTTTTTCTTTCCAATTCTCTAATCTTTTTAGCCAGAAACCTTTAGCTCGGGCCTCCATATTCTCTGAGAGGCATACATGCTTCCTCTGGGTTCACCGGTGGCTCAACTGCCTCGTCTCTCGGTTCGCTCATCCCAAAACTCTAGAGGTTCCCGGCCACATAATTGGAGTGAAGTCCATTGCCTCATCACCACTCTTTACTTCAAGAAATCTCCACACATAAGGTTTCAATAATGTTTTGCAAAGGACATTCCATCACAAAATGGTTCACCAAAGATCCATGTATCAAACCCATGGTGTACGCGCAATCGATAGTCTCCATAAATCTCTCCCAACACTGCAGAAACCTCTCAATTATCATCATGAACCCGCAAATGTGTAATTTGCTCTTCAAGTTGTTTGTCTTGTGCAGCTAATCGCAATTTGTGCCCCGCCTCGCAGCCTCTCACTCCCATGGTTCTGCCCTGTCCACCCTCCAATGCATTTAGCCACCTGCCTGTCCTAGGGTCATGGAAAGGCTTTCAACTTGAGGAGCTCCATGTCCACTCCGCACCTTCTTTGAAAGTGGTGTATACTTCCCTCAAAATCCCGAATGTGTGAGTATACTTTCATCTCCATGCCATATGAAATGTCGGGAGTAGAGGCACCAAGTAAGGCTTCACCGCTAATTTCCTCAAGCAGGGAATTACGATGAGGGTGCACTCACCCTGGGTGGGTGTATGTGATCCCTCATGGATCGGTATGCATTGGGCTCCCTAGGCACCTGCTGGCTTTGTTGTTCCTCCTGTGGAGGATCCATTTGAGCACTGTGAGGATCAATTTCTCGGCCCTCGTTCCCGTGCAACAACTACCCTCTCAGCTTCCACCGCGTGTCTATCCCACCGCATAAACCGCCTCCCGCACACTTCACAAACAACAAGGCTGAAAAGAACCAAAACAAAACTAACAAAAGGGAAGTTAAAGTTAGCTAAAATTAAAGCAAAGAAAAACCGAATGTACCGAAAATTTAAATCCCTCGCAGTTGAACCGCAAGTGGGAAAAATTGATAAAATCAAAAGGAATGAGATTTTACCAAAACTCGTGGATAAGAATCACAAGTTCAAATTTATCTCACTAGCACCATCCCCGCAACGGCGCCAATTGATTCGCGTGCCACAAGAGGGCTATAGGAATCAACAAAATTTGTATCCTGTGTCCTACCGTAGCGAGGCTACCGCAAAGATAAAGGTCTAGGGCCGAACATGGGGATGGGTTTTCTTCGTGAAATGAGAAGTGCGCTTGAGTTGAAATGGTATTTCTCGATTTTGGGTTTTGTTCAAAAAATGTATGGTGGATGGTTGTAACCCATAAAATTTAAAGAAAATTTAGAAAAGAAGACTCCTCGGGTCTTTAGGTCACCGGATTGGATTTTTAAGGTGTATAGCCCTGGTTTGTTTCCTCGTGTCGGGGGATAATGACCTATAGTCAGTTTCCCAAACCGACCTTGATTTGGCACTAAAACCTAAACCCTAAATTACCCCCTCAGCGAGATGGCATCTGAGCATCTGGGTCCCTAATACAGTATATGGCCTCAAAGAGGCAAACCCACTAGAATCATCAGAGATAACTATGGATGACAAGGATCTGCAGATTAAGCATCCACTCGTACCATAAAGCTTGCCAAATACACATCGGGTTGTGGGTCGATCTAGAGGTTTCAACCTGTGGTGATGCAGGAGCTTAAATGCTCATAAATGCAAGCAGGATAAATGAGAGGGCATGAAAACTTACCTCCAAACCTCCACCAGTGACCCTCCTCTTCAAGGAAAGGGGGCTTTAGCCAAACATACCTTGGTTTGTCATCACCAAGGTATGTTTGGTTGCCAAGAAAATGAGAGAAAGAAGAGAGAGAAGAGAGCAAAGTAAACCTAAAATGAAAAGCTGCGGGAAATGTATAAAAAAATGAAAATTTACTTAGGGTTACAAAGTTTGAGGGGCTTATATAGTCAACCCCAAAGTGTGAAAATACAAAAATGCCTAAAATATGAAATTGCATAAGGGTCAAAATGGTAATACATCGCAAAAACGTGGTCAAGTAGGAACCAAAATACCAAAACACAGGCAAGTAATTTCGCTATGTAGGGGAATTTCGCTAGCATAGCGAAAATTTCGCTAGCCTAGCGAAATTTCGCTAGCCTAGCGAAATTCTACAGAGATAGCGAAATCAAGAAATTTCGCTATCAACAAAGGAATTTTCGCAGTTAGCTAAATTCCCCGCTTAGCCTGCTGAAATTTGTGTGAGATAGCGAATCAGAATTTTCGCTAGGCACAAGAATTCGCTAGCTAGCGAATTGCTAGCCCAATAAATTTCTCACCCCTCGTTAGATTGCAAATTTCGTCAGGATTGCGACCATGAATTTTTCGCTATGATCATAAATTGGCATCCTAGCGAAATTTTCAGAATCATAGCGAAAATTCCTACTTTGCCTACTCGCCCAAACTTGCATCGTATCCTCCTTCCTTCAAAATCCACTTCACATTCCCTCATTTTTAATGGATGAAGACACGTGAATCTCTCAAGATTTTAACATCGATTTGAACTAAATGGCCGAGGTATGCAAAGACCCGCGAAATTACCAAAACAAACTCGAATGGCATCTGGTACTAAGGGACCTACACACGCCAATTTGGGCTTAACTGGAGCATGATTAGTGCGCACAAACCACCCAAAACCTATCTTGAATAGGGTTCAAAATAGCACTTTATGGGCACTAATCAACAAATCTTTGTGTATGGGTTATAACCCATATTAGAGTTGTTTGGAAGTAATTTAGGAAAAGTTTTTTTTAAGATACACATGTAATGAACAATGAATTGAGTAAAATTGAGATTTCAAGATGAATTTGGAGTGATTGTGATGTGTATATGGAGTATTGAGTTGATTTTGGTATCAACATATGGAAAAATGGAAGAAAAACACATTCCGGGGCAAAAAATTCGAGGGACCGTCTTACGTAATGCTCGCTTCTCGTTCACCGTTGTTCGTATTTTGGCCATAACTTGCTCATTTATGATCTGATTTGAGTGATTCAAGTTTGTGGTTAAAATAGACTTCCAAGAGAACCAAACATCCAGAAATAGGTTCCCTCGAATTCTGATTCTATGTGGCCCAAAAATTCGCTCAAAGTAGGGTCATGTTCGCCACTGTCTGGCTTTTTAACATAGATTAGCCCGCTTGTTTTTGACATAAAGTGAGTTTCAAGGTTCGATTTAAGTGATTCCAATTGAGAAGAACCCTTAGCACCTTAGCTTCAAAAGAGTATAAAGAACCAGTGTCAAATATGGAGTCAAGACAAAGAAAATGGGTGATTTAAACAAATCTTTAGTGTAAACTTAAATAATAGTTTGGCATGAAATGCCATAACTTGAATTTGATGAGTCAATTGAATGATTCCAATTTCTAAGTAAAGTAGATTCATAGAGGAAAAAAAAGGGGGATTTGAATTGAGGGCATTGAGGTCATTTTGTAAAGAAAAGGGTAATTTAGTCATTTCCTTGGTTATGTATTTTTAAGTGTGGTTAAATGGGATTTAAGTGAATGTGATGTGGTTGGGTGAAAATGAATATGTATGGTGGATTAAATGGAAGTTATGGTTAATGGTTAGTTGTGGTTTTTCTTGAAAAAGGTGAAATGACTATCTGGACGGAAACTGAATTCGAATACCGGAAGCAAGCGATCGAGCTATGAACTGTGAGTGTAAACTAATATTTTGAAAAATTGAGTTTTAAAGGTAAATGATTTTAATTTCTGAAAAGGAAAAGATTAATATAAATGTTTATATATGGATATCCATAAGAATGTAGTAAATGATAAATGTTTACTTTTCCTAAATATATGTATTTATATTAAATGTTTATATATGTATGCATATGTTAAGGCATTATGGAAGTTTAAAATGTGTAAAGAATGCATATGTATATTTGCATATATATGTTTTAATGATAAAGTAAAGGATTTAAATGATTTATAAATATATTTTGAAGAAAAGAGTGAATGATTTTAATGTTAAAAATGAAAAGTTTAATGTAAATAAGCTTATATATGTATGATATGTTAAGGCATTATGGAAGTTTAAAAATGTGTAAAGAATGCATAAAAGTATGAATGATAAAGTAAAGGTTTTAAATGGATTTATAAATGTATTTGGAAGAAAGGTTTTACTGATGGTTACCCTAACCCATATGACTGTTATGACTGATATCGGCCGAGGTACCTTAAGCGTGTAAGGATTTAGAGGGTAAAGTTATAGGTTACTAACTGAGGGAGGGAAATAGGTATTTAGAGTAATATCCTTACACGTGATAAGGTGCTGGGATCGAACCCTATGCAAAGCGTGAGTTTCTTCAGCCGTAGTGGTTATGATCGAATGAGATCGCCCTTCACCGCGGCATTCTAAACTGCTTTCGTGTTTATCCCCGTTCCATCAGAAAGAAATGAAAGAAAGAATGAAAGAAAGAAAGAAAAGAAAGAAGAAAGAAAGAAAAGCTTTAAGGCATAAATTTATTTTTTATTTTTAATTGTATAGGTATGTATTATTTTACAAATAATCGAAAATGTTATCTTAATAAAATGTACACTCACCTGGCTCCTTTAGCTCATTCAAGCTCCGATGTTTCAAAAAACATTTTCGGGACTCCGAGACAGTGCGCCAGAGAGTACCCTCCCGCAAAGTGAGTCGAGCCATCAAGGAGACGACGACTGTGATTACATTGTATAAACATTTTGCATATTGTATATGTTGAATATTTTGTCATGTATATATGTATATATTTTGAAAAGGAACTACGTGGGCTTTGATCCTCAGTGGACGAGGTACTTAGGCGTCGGCTTAAGTCCGAGCTCAAGCCCAATCTTTTGATAAAAAAAAAATGTGCATGGAATTGAAGAAGGTTTGAATGTTTTGATGATTTGAAGTGAATAAAAGTATATGTGTATATATTGTGTTTGGTTGGGTCAGGACGAGGAGTCCCAAATGGAAGTTGAGAAATTGAGAATTGAAATATTAATGTAGCTTGTTTTTAAATGGTTTTCAGGTTTTTGTAAATTTAGAAAGTCCAAAAACAGAGGAAACTCGCAAATTTTCGAAAAATCTAAGTGTTTAAAAAAAAATTTATCACTTCGCTCGTATTTTCTAAAGATATGTTATGATTGTAAAGGGGTTCAGCTTCCATAGATTTTATTTGACTGTTTTGAGGAAAAGTTTCTATATCCACTGGAGTGCTGGGAGGTCCCCTCGGGTTCATGAGGTTAATCCGGGTCGGGATCCTTCAAGTCCTCTGTGAATCTCTTTGAACAAGGTATGTCTTTTAAGTTGTGATAAAGTAATTCCAATTCGTTATTTATAAAATGATCTTGAACATCCGTTTGAATCTAATTATATTTTATATCGGATAAAGAAAACCATCAGGTTCTTTCTTTAGACGTTTATTTATGACATCACCATTTCAACCATAGTTTGACCGTCAGTCTCACTAGTGAACCGTTAATCAATAACTTTTCTAGTTCAATAACCAGTCCGAATTTTAGAACATTGATATATATATATATATATATATATATATATATATATATATAATTGAGTATAATATTATTCTTTTCTTTCTTCATCATTTAATACCGGATGTCTGAAAATCTTTAGTATGAAATACATGTAAAAAAACAATGATATGTGCCTTTTATATTTTTTATGAAAAATAAATTATAAATCAAATTATATTTTATATTTAAAAGTTATTAATTCTAAAAATAATTTAAAACTCAAGTCTATTTAATTAATACCAATCATCATCCGATGTCCAAAATCTTTAGTATGAACATGTAAAAAACCATGATATATATATATATATATATATATATATATATATATATATATATATGTGTGTGTGTGTGTGTGTGTGTGTGTGTGTGTGTGTGTGTGTGTGTGTGTGTGTGTGTGTCTTTTTACATTTTTTTTAAATTTTTATTAAAATAAATTCTAAATTAAATATGCTTTCTAATATATAAGATTTATTAATTTAAAATAATTTAAAAACTCAAAAGTCTATTTAATTAATACGAAAAATTAGGAAGCTCAGTAATATTAAAAAGTCATTGATAAAATAAATTATAAATGAATTGATTTCATTTTTATGGAACACTCAAAAAACAGTCTTTTTAACTCAAAATTAGTTTTTAAAAATAAGATTTATAAAACATGGCCAAATGTGTTTCTTTTTTCTTTTAAATTATTTATGTACTCAAGAGCTTTTTTTTTTTTTTGAATTTTGAAATTATCCTTCCCAAGTTGAGGACAAGTGCACCTATCATTTCTTATTTCTCAAGTTAACTTTTACACACATTTCACAAATTTTACATTCTAAATTATCTTTTATTTCTTTTTTCTTTTTTGTCTCTCTCAATAGCATGTACATCAATCGAATTAAGAAACATAGATATAATTGTAAAACATAAATGTCTCTAAGGAATTTGGGCTCTATCTCCTTTCAATATCACTGAAAATATATACGTGAAAGAACAAATTAACCTAGTATAATTCGACAAGAATGTATATGTGTGTTTACAACACAATCGATCACCCTCTCATGAAATGGGATATTAGAGGTGGATGTGCTACTTGTAACACCCCGAATTATACCCTAGTAGTTTTATAACATGTTTAAAGTATATTTGGTAATTTTCCATGCGATGACTTATTTGTCTTAAAGTAATAAGTTTGGTGTTATATGGGTATTATAAAAGTATCAGGAATTAAAGAAATTGAAGGACCTAAGGCAAGGACCTAAATGCAAACTAGGGTTAATGTGCAAGTTGAGAAAGAGTGATCAAATGGTAGAGTAACATGTGGCTTTCTTTAGGAGTTTGAATCTAAATTGGCCTTGGGAGCCTTTGAATCGATAAGAGAGGCGAATGAGATCCAAAGTTTGGCTATGTCATTTTCACTGGGTCTCTTGTTACCGCTTGAAGAAATATATGGAGAAGAAAGGAAGAAGTGAAGAAGGAAAGGAGAGTTAGAGTCAGTGACCAAGAAATAGGTACAGAATCCCTTGAAGTTCAATTCTATTGTGGTTTGTGTTGTCGTAATTGTTATTTGGTTCAGGGTCCTTAATTGAGGAGTTTTAGTATAAAGGAAATGTTGGGGGTTTAGGGGAGATGGTGTCAAAATTTCCCAAAACCCTAAGTGAATTATTTGGTCATAACATACCTAGAGTAATTCCGATTTAGGAAATTTGAAGTAGAGAGGAACCTAAGACCTATGACCACATTTCCTTTCCAAGAAGAGCCTAGAGTATTAATGTCGCGCCCAACCCCCACCCTGCCGGCATCGGGAAGTGGCACGGGACTGTGGACTCTTAACTTGTTTTTCACTACTGGGTGAGCCCCATTTATATATATTTTTCATAAAGAAATAAAAATTATAACATATATATAAAACAACACCGTAGTGGTGTTCATAATATTCTGTACATATATCCGAGTCTCATTTACTAGTTCTTATGCAAATTCACTATTACAAAACTCTACATTTACATATACAAAAACAAATCCAAAACCTACTTAGGGTGGGATTCTATTGTCGTGGTTTGGCCTTAGGGATGCGGAATGTCGTGAATGTCCCTTCTTTCTGCACTCCACACCTTGATGAAACACCTCGTATGTTTATAGCTTAGTGGAAACATATAATATATATGACCACTTGCGCGATCCTTAATTTCGTGATATATAATAGCTTATAAACATATACTTATTTTATATATCATATGCATCTTTCGTATCATTTGCATATTTCATGCCTTCTTCATGTGTCATGTTTCATATTATCTTATATCATCTTGTATCATTTTTTTTTATGCCTATATATTCCAAAGACTTGGATACGGGAGATAACTGTATATACCCGAAGATATCATCACCGGTGACGAAACAAAGGACTCATGCATTATTTGTATGACCCAAATAATGATAAACCTGAAGGTATCATCACTGTACAAGACAGTGACCTATGACTGTATTATGACCCAAATGGAGCTGTTGTAACGACCCAAACGGGGCCGCTGTAACGACCCAAACGGGGCCGCTTTAATGACCCAAACGAGGCAATGCCTACTTGTCCATCCACTTTCGAATATATGCAGGAAATCAGGCTTATTAGGTTTTTATCTGAGTTAGGGATATCATAATAGTCATTTACATGTTTCTATTACTGTTCATGTGTTCATATTTCATATATCAACCCTTCTTTTATTTATTTACTTCAAATACTTTACACCGAAAGATTTCCTACAAACAGCGCTTCACTTTAACGAATTTTCTGGACCCCATGGGGTCTAAATTTTAATACCCTTATTTCAAGGAGATTTGTTATCCTAGAAGTCTAGTTTACCTAGAAATTTGAATGAGTGAAACTCAAATTATGGCCTAAATACCAAAACTGTTCCGAAACACCAAAATCAGATAGAATCGGGTAAACTGCACTGACCCGAAAAACATAGCCTCATACTTTTGATGAATTTTCATTCAATGGGGTCCAAATTTGAATATACTTATTTCATGAGATTTGCTTCTCCTAGAAGTCTAGTTTACCCAAAAAATTTGAATAACTCAATTCTGGATGAGGATGGCTAAGACAGAAAATGTGGGTTTGGAAAATTTTTACAAAGATCTCCCTAAAACCCCACATTTCCTTTATACAAACATTCCTCAATTGAGGATCACAACCAACTCAAACAACCATATAACACATTTAGAAGAGTTAGGGTTTTCCTAACTCAAACACAAACAAGGAAGGAGTATGAGGAGTTTCCAAACCTTGTTTTCTTCTTTTGAAACAAACTTTCCTCTTCTTCCTTCTTCTAGCTTGAACCAAGAGGAAACAAAACCATGGATTACACAAAAGCCAAATGACCTCCTTTCCTCCTCCACCTAATTTCTCTGTACTCTAGCTCCTCTCTCTTTCACAAATGAGAAAATATCTCATTCAAGACCAAAATTTGGTCTTATCTCTTTTCCTTCACAATGCCTTGTTTGGCCAAAGCCATTTTTGGCTTTTTTTTTCCCTTTTTGCATTTTTAGTCATTCATTTTTCTTTCTTTTTCAATTCAACTTCTCAATATTCTATTTTGGTACAAACTTATTATCTTATGACCCTTGAGTCCTAATAATGTGACATTTTACTATTTTTACCCGACTCTTTTGCATTAATTTTGGTTTTATCATTTTTGCTTAAGAATATAAATTTTAAAATAATAATTTAACTTATACCCTAAACATGTTATAAAACTGCGATGGTATATTTTGGGGTGTTACAATTAATACGACTTTGTAAGACCCGAGAAATTCCAATTTCTGGAAAAAGGGCAAATCGTACTGACACATAAAGTTGTTAATTTAGGTTAAAACTGTAATTCTCCTTCTAGATCTCAGATGATGAAATGGATTTCACCGTTGGAATTGTCTTACGAAATCTAGCTAGCACGTGTACCTGTCAATTCGAGACAATGAGCTTCGATACGCCGAGGCATATGGTCTAAAAGCCAGAAACGAATTTCGATGCGACGAAAGTCACACATAACAAGTACTCATATGCCATAAGTGGTATGAGTAGAGAAATGATGAAAATGGATGGCCGAGATAGTGCCAATGTCGAAACTGGAGTTAAGGACGTAACGCTATTTTTGACTTTTTAAGCTGGGGAAAAGGACAAAAATAATCAATAGTATTTATTCTCTAAAATTCAAAAGGAAAACGTGGAAAGGGAGTAGGAGGTCACAGTGGCGGCAATGGAGTTTTTTAGAGAGAACGCCCCACTTCTCTCTAGAAATACTACGATCCGACCGCTTCAGCCTTTCGGGATAAGAAGGAGAGCCGCTCTACGGAGCTTCGTGGTACTCTGGATGAAGGGAGTTTCCTCAACCTGAGAGGGGTTTCTCCCTACTTGGGCTTTACTCCTCATAAATACTTTGCAAATGTTTGAGCTCGAATGAGGCCGTGAGGTTGTTTTGATGGCCCTAAACCTGGACCGAATTGATATGAATTTTTTGAGCACCCATCGGAGCAACCGTGACCTACTACAAACGATTGAGTTGTCAAATCAGGTGATTTGGTATTAAATCATGTATTGGTTTCTTGGAAAAGGCCGGAATGCCGTGGAAACCCGAAGTTCACAAAGTGAGCCACGAAGGAATGGATGTGTGTTTGAACCAGAAACCTAGGTTTTTACTGCTCCAGAATAAAGGATACATAAATTATTTTTGTGAAAATATGTGTTTGGTCGAGTGATTTCAATTGAATTGCTCGTGTTTGATCATTAGCCCAAGTGAGCTAATTTTGATGTATGAAATGAGAATTCACATGACATGATTGTGTGAGTTGATCGTTTTGTAAATATATGCATGTTTATGTATTTACATGATTTAGATCAGATTGGGATTGACATATATAAGATTCCATATGCACTGAACACCCTAGGACTATAGGAGTGAGTGCATGAGATGAGTCTAGAGAAAAGGGTTCAGAGGGCTGTCTAAAAATACACTATCTGAGGGTAGTCCAAATTAAAAATATCAATCGCCTGAGCGGTCCAATTGATATTCATCGGAGGGTAGTCCATTAAACAAATAATATATCAATCAGCTCTGAGCTCTAATTGATATATACACACCTGAGGTTGTCCACAAACAAATATACTCCATACGAGGCTTAGGAAGTAGTGTGAGAGAGCCTGAGGACTCTGGATCCGAAGTTATCATGTAGACATTCAAGTAGGATCATGCATTTTCTTGAATGTGTGTTTATTTTGGAACATCAGACCGCACTTAGGGGGCGGAGAGTAGCCCACTCTAGGCGATTCCCACTCATCGAGCATTAGCTCACCCCCGTCGAGTGGATATTATTTTACGTGCACAGGGAGCTATGAGGGATGACTCACCTAGAGACCGAGATTTAGAAGAAAGCCGGAGTGTGGCTTTGAGGGTTCTTCTGATGTTTATATGTATTAGAATTCGTGTATTTTAATATATGTTGTATAAGAGTAAAACATTTGAACTCTTAGAACTATCGATATAGTGATTCATGCTGGTATGTTTTTGGATGGTATTGTAGTATGGGCCCAAGAGGTCGCTTTTATCCATATTTGTATCATCAGGATTATATCGACTCCGCTAGACAAAGCCTCATGCAGTGTGGGTCAGAATCGGGGTAGAGCCCCCACAAAGGAGACTCGCCCGATTTTCTCAAGTGGCGCTGCAACCCGACATCCACTGCATTCCGCAGTTGATGCAGTCAACTGACCCTCGGATTGGGCGTCGCGTACTTGTAAGGACCCTTGAATTCGGGGTCTATGCACCACCATCGGTTCAATTTTTTGAAAACAGAGCAGTCCCAGTTGTTTAGGACATATCTTGAGTTTTGGTGCTCTAAATTGGATGATTCCAATTTGAGAAGAACCCTTAGCATCGTAGCTTCAAATGAGTTGAAGGAACCAATGTCAAATTATGGAGTTAAGACCCTTGAAATTAGGTCTCACAGTTTGGCAGAACTGGGGCAGAAATCAAGTAAACATACCGATTGGCATTAAAATGCCATAACTTGAGTTTCAGAGGTAAGAAAGCACACCCATGTTATCCTTCATGGGGTAGTCATATATTTTCTGAGTAATCTTAAGGTTAAGAAATATAGATTTATCAGTTGGTCATAGAAAATGCAGTTTTAACTCAATAGAATTAAAATACCAATGGATAAAAAAAATCCGATTAAATTAACATATTAGTTTACATGTCCAAAGACATGGTAGGTCAAGGACAATGTTCTTATTTTAATTGTTTCAAATTAATTTACATAATATATTAGTGTGAATATTTGTGACGCCCCAAACCCGGGGTGTCCGTTGACTACCCGTCAACCCGCGGAATTCTACGTGTCTCATGTCATGAGGCACGTACATGTGCAAAAATGGCCACTTGGGCCTACACATCCTATTACTATTAAATGTGTACATTTTATACAAAAATGGTTTCATTTGATAATTATACAACCTGGTCTTATGCCCGTAATTTTACAAAATATACAGGGCCATCTCTGGGCCGCTTTCTTCGCCTCTAAAACCCGGATGCATCCCATCCCGAATGCGTCTTCAGTACCTGAAAAAGATGGTCCCACCTATTGCAGGAGTGCCCAAAGAGTGGAATTTCCTACTGGGTTACTTCCCACCTAAGTGCAATGCAATGGTACACCAAGCATACAACACATGCTAATATATCACTCATGCATATATTAACAATTTAAACCCATACATCATGTTATTCGCCATAATGATAATATAACTAGGGTCATGATGGGCTAAGGTACAATCCAAGGCTTCGCTCGAACAGCCTCCACAATTTCACAATCAACATGTTATTCACCCATGGCAACAACACACATCACACAAATCACACAAACAATCCGTGGATTGTCCAAACCACACCAAGGATTTATCTCCATCATCCACAAATCTTTGAACCGAGACCACGGCCCTCCAGGCCTCAACAAATCCCCATCCATTACAAAGCCCTTAAACAAAAAGTAAAGCAAGTAGGAGAAAAACCCCTACCTTTCCCGGAGTTTGTCGAAACTCCCTAAAACCGGAGTCCACGCGTTGTCCTCTCCGTGTAGAACAACTTCCCTTCTTGTCTCGAAGGAATCCGACGGTCGGATCGCCTACAAATCTAGAGAGAAGGAAGAGACTCTCTCTCTAGAAAATGAGATCCAAGACCTCCTGCATCTTTTCTTTCTTCCTACGTTTCCCTTTTGCTTTGTTTTATTCTTTTCTCTTATTTCATTTCCCATTTTGCTTTTCTTTCTTTTCATTTCTCTTCTTTTTTCTTTCATTTTCTCCTCATTTTCTCATTCTCCCTTTGCCTTTCCTCGAGAGTCTCATCGAGGGCCAAAATGAGGAAATTTCCTCCTCACCTTCCTCAAGCCAAACATGCGGTCTCCCTTCCATCTTTCTTATCATAATTTCTTCTTTTTACGACATCACCACTTTACACGGCTTAATGTGTGGAGCCATGATCCATTTCCCACACATGGCTAATTGTAAGCATTCTTTCCATGCCAAGTGTCACTCTCTGGTGTGGCATGTGGCATCCCATAACCTTGCCATTTGGTCATCCCACACCTCACGCCGAAATGCGAACCCCACCATCCTGTCCAACTAAATTTAGACAGCAGACTTCATGAGACGATTCCTAACTGTGAAGTCCTTTTTCTCACATCCGAGATCTTAGTAAAATTCCGGATTTTGACCGAAATTACCATTTTACCCTCCTTTATGGAACTGATTCTTTCCCTGGTCCTGCAATATTCCTTTCACAGATTAGCTATAGGAATTTGTCACAAATTCATTGTACAATCACACTATTCATCTCAAATTATTGAAATGCTTCTCATACTATGCTACACTCCCAAATTCATTGAAGACTTCCTATGCTATTTAAAACAAATATTTCCAAGTAAATCAGAGTCTTGGTTTTTATTTTTATTTTTATTTTTTCATAAAGTAATCACATTATTTCTCACCATTACATGTTTGTTTTTAAACTTTTTCTCATGACTTATATTAAAATTTTGTTTAATAGAAAAGCCAAATTATTTAATTACTTTATTTATTTTAATGTATTTTCTATTTAGAAAAAACTAGATATTCAAATATGAAAATCATATATTTTATGATCCAATTTAAACTCAAGGATTTGTTTCATGCTAATTAAACAATGGATTGATGTACATACATCGGCACTAACCGTATGCCCAGACATTGAATTGATCCAAAAAATAAAATAAATATAGTGATGAATGAAGCCAAAATAAAGTTTCAATTTTCCATCATCTCACACTCGACATAGGTCAGATCACCTATGTTCTTTTTTTCATGATGACACTAACATGGAGGTCAGAAGTATATCATCATGAAATTAAGAAGTAATTATGACCAGAGGCGCATAAAGCAAATTAAAAGCCCCCGACCTAAATGAAAACCCACAAACTTGTAACTAAACTTATGAACAAAAATATAATGGTTTCAGATCAAGGCCTTCTTCACTCCTACAGAACTGTTGTCAATTTCCACATACATAAATGGAGAAGCTATATAATGTAGACTTGCCAACTAATAACATATAATAAAATGTCCTAAGAAAATAAGACATTAATAAACAAAGAAAGTACTTACCATAGGAGGCATACCAACAAAAGTTTATTCCACGTCGAGATGGTCAATCATTTGAAGTATGGACTTCATTGTCAAAATGTTTCTTGGTATCAATATGCAATATAGATAATAATAGGTTAATGGATCATAGTCAAAAATAAAGAAGGTTGAGCTTGAACATTTTGGACATTCAAACGCGACATGAGGTTGGCCTTGATGGCTTGAAGCATAAAATGGATAAAGAAATATAAGTAGTATTGAGTGACTAAGAAGAATCTCTAAGACTAGATAACTTTACCATCTTGAGAACCACATATATTGTTTCCATGACTCATTCCCAATCTAGGTTGTCCACTTGTAGTGTATTGGTTTGTTCGTAAATATTCCCATTATCATGACTTGATTGTTACTGTTATCGGGTGTTGCGAGTATCGGAAGACTTGAAAATGGAGGATATATTTCTAGAGTTTTTAAAAAACTTTTTCACTATCATGAAACTATAAATGATAATGAGAAAGAAGAAAAGGACAAATTGTTGAAACACACACCTCGACCATGTGATAACCTCGGCTGGCGGTATAGATAAAATTGCTGGATCCTTTGCGGAGGCGTTATTGTTTGTTTCTATCGCCTCTTCCCGACTCTGTATAACCAGAAAGTGAATCTGACCTATAGAAATGATACTTGAATCATGAAGAAGATTACGATACTTGAAAACCAAAATAGCAGAAAAACCATCCTCGCTCTGATTTTGCAGATGTGAAATCGACAATCGTGGGTTGCCTGAAGTTCTAGCATACTTTGTATCGAACCACTTAGGTAGGATCTTCCCTCCCTGGCAAATATCAGTCCCCGGGTTTAATGTAGGATTACTAAACCTTAATCACATTAGAGAGTTTAAACCTCTACAGTCTAAAACATTGGTTGAAGACTTCAAGTGAGCTAGAAGAAAGAGTACATGCTTGAGACTTGATAGCATCTATTAGTTGCAAGAAGTGCTTCTTTGTGGCATGGAAAAATAATATCCCAAGTTCAGTACCTGTCTCTAAAGGATTTCCTATAGTGACGGATCCATATCTCTGACGTAGTCAATCCAGTACATCTCCTTATATTCTTTCATGAAGAAACCTCAATACAAGCAAATAAAAATTTCAGCTTCAAGATTATCCTATCACCGTGGAAAAAAAATATTTCAATCAAATGTAAAGATTTTTCATACCAGCTAATGACATGTTGAGAGGCCTTGATCGAAATTTGTGCAGCGGTATCACGCCACGATGGCTTCAGCGGCTAGTTGAATGTCGGCATCCTCTGGACAGTTATGGCATTATTCCTATCTGATTCAAGCAAACATTTACCAAAACTCTCGACCACTATATGTTTAACCACTTTTCCTACCTGTAGTTGGGCATAAACAACATCAGACTGGTCCTAAAATTGAACTATTTCAATTACAATTTAATTGTAGAACTTGGAAAATGTGTATCCAAGTAGAAATGAATAGGTACACATAAAATTGACATTGGATTGTTCTATTTCTCATGATAAGCATGAAGAAAAATTTGAAATTGTCTTAGAAGCTTGAGGATATATAAATATCCTAACTTATGAGTGAGTGTTTTGTACCAAAGCCTTTCTGAGAAAAGAAAGATTTATGGTTTTTCTCTCTCTCCCTTGGAATTTTATAAATGGAAATTCAGAACGATCTCATGTGAGCAATGAAATGTTTTTCAATTAGAAGTAGCTTAAGTCATCATAAGGAAGCAAGCCTGTGGTTTGACATTCCCAAAGAAAAAATGCATAATCAAATAGCTTTTGAAAGTAAGGATCTAGAAACAAACACAAGTATATACTGTAGAATTTCCCTTGAATGAAAAACTAGAGGTATGCGTGTATCCTTTACTATTGCTTTATTAAGTTCAACGCCCCACATAAAGGAAGTGAAAATTGAACAGTTAAATTGTTCTTCTCTATGCCCGCTATCAATTTGTTGTGCAATGAGTGACAAGACTTTCTACAGGACCTCTCACAGGATTCATCACATGGAAAAAAGAAACATAATTAATTTTGCTTGAATGTGAGTATGCCTCAAGAGATGCACATAAAGGTATTGGTATTATAAATTTGAGAATTTGGTAGTCAAATTTCCTTAAAGATGTTACAAATATTAGCTTTGAAGATTATTGCGAATCAATCGCCTTTATAAGACTTGTAGCTCCTTTCATAAAAAAAAAAAAAAAAAACGATTTTCAAAAGCAAGAGGGGTGATATGTCATCGCAGTCTTGCCATATTATGGTGATATCGAGGGAAGGCGCAAAAAAAACTCCGGTTGATATCTTTCTCTTCAAAAATACATCCTTAATCTTCAACGGTTCAAAAATAAAAGAATGTGAAATAGATTTACGGATGACACGATTTCAGGTGACCGGTGCTAATGATCATTTTCCTAAAGAAACACATTGATATATAAAGTTAGCATAGAAGTTGGAAGGGAGATTATTTCATGTACTTTAAAAAAATAAAAGTTATGAAAATATTTATTTGTTTTATAAAAATAAATAAATAAATTTCAAACATCTTTCAAAGATAAATAGTTTTTAATGCAAAATAAAAGCCATTTATGATTCCAACTTAAAAATTTAATTTAAAAGGCAGAAGTTAACATTTTTCTTGAATTATGCTAATATTTTGAATTGATTAATTATAAAGTTTAATGCTATTTCTACGGTCATTGATAGTGAAATTGATTGAAAAGATAGGAAATGAGCATCGATGGGGAAAAAGTGGCCATCATATTAGCCGTTAAGGAAAAAACATCCTAATCATGAACATATTAAATAGAATAAATATTACATCTATATATAATTCTTTCAACAAATTTTATATTCTTTAAAAAAGATATAGATATGCATTTGAGGATTGGAGAATAAAGAATAATATTGTATAAATAAAAATTAGAACATTCTAAGAGATATCTTTTATTTGTTTTCACTTGTTTCTATTTTTTATAGTTATTTCAAAAAATAATCATACAAATATGAAAGAATGATCGAAAATAAAATATTATTTTTAAAATATATTTAAAATTATAGAAGTGAAGAACTATTTAAGCGATTTCCAAAGCTTGTTTTTCAAGAACCATTTTCAAAACACTTGTGAAACAAAATCATAGTTACCTCTCCTCTTTATCCAAATATTGAATTTACTACTTTAATGACAAACTTAAGAAACAAATATCTCGGTTTCTTTTTCTTTTTTTTTGTAAAGATGGTTTTTACCTACTTAGGAAAAATTTATTTACTTTTTAATGTCATACATCCACTCTCTTGCTTTGCAATAGTATTTGCTTCACCAACATTTCTAGGCATATAATATGAATGATTATAGCCACGATGGAAGAGATACCCCACCCTCACATTACTAACTCTTCTCTATTTATTTGTGAGTCGAGAACTCAATTGGGAAGAAGAATACAAAAGTTTAATTTCTATTTAAGAAAGTTTATTTATTTTTTTATTTTTTTTAATATAGTTCTCAGGAATAAATAAAAAGATCAATGTTTTCAAAACGTTTATTTTTTGTTTTTAGAATAAGAAAACAATCTTATATTTTATAATGGCAAACTTGTTTTATCTTAAATAAAAATAGTTTTTTAAAATTGATTTTAAGCGAGGTCACACAATGGAAAAATAAATAGAGAAACACTCCTTGTAGTAACACTATTCTGAATTCAATTGACATAAGAATCAACCGAAGCTTTTTAAGCACCAATAAAATTCATGGAAGCCAGCTGAAAACTCACAGACGGCTGTGAAGATAGAAAGAATGATGCAGCTTAATCACTCCATAAGGTCTCCATTCAGGCAAAAGACAATATGCAATAAAATGTCCAGTAAGCAAAGACATATTATAGCATGGAGTCTCGAATAGGTGTACCGAGTACATGTAACTACAAGGAAAAATTATACGAACACTAGAGTGTCTGTCGTGATATTTTGGAGACGAAAGTGGGAAATGATAAAGTATGGAACCGAATTTTGGTCTTGAATTAGGGTACAATTGTAATTGACCATAAAGGATATGAAAATCATAAAATGAGTAGAGATGGGCCATAATAGAAATTTCAAAAGTTGATTTGCAATATTTAAATGCTTGAGGACTTAATTGCAATTATGAGAAATATGGGAGTATAAATAGAGGGTGAGACAAACAAAAGTCATTTTTGTCTTATTTTGCTAGGGTTTCACGTAGGAGAGGAGAAGAATAGAGGAAAGAAGAGGAAGAAGAGGAAGAAGAAGGAGAAGGAGAAGAAGTCCCGAAATACGGTATGTTTTGCCTTGGAATCATGGGTCTTTTGATGTCTAGGGTTTTGGTATGGATTTCCATGGAGAATAGTTGGTCCTTGTCTAGGGTTTTGGAAGAGGTCAACCAAACCCTAGATTTTTGTTGAAGTTTTGTGGGTAAAACCTCAATTGGTGTAAAATAAACATGGAATCATCAAATTATATGATTTTTAGAAGAATTGATGGACCATTGGGTGAATTCATAGGATTTTTACCTAGGGTTTTGTGGTATGAGTTCCAAACCACCAACACAAGTATTATGGAGTTGTTTTTAGATGAATTCCATGTAAATTCTTGAGGTATATGAATTATAGAAGTTGTATGAAGTGAAATGGTCTGGGGTGGCAAGGAAGTGCAGGCAAATTTCCGGGGTGTACGGGGTACGGGTACAGGGGCTGTACGGTCACGGTCGAGAGAGCGACGTAGGTCTGAGCCAACGAGGAATGCAGCACAGTGCCGGTGCGAGGTCAGGTGTACGATACGGTATGCCCGAAAATGCCCAGTTTTTGTATTTTGCATGTTTAAACTGTTCATGCCAATAGTATAGGAACATTAAATGATTAAGAAAGGTTGAAAAGATTTGGGCTTTCGATGAAAATGTAGAGTACCTCGCCGCCTCGGCGACCGCTTTCGGCGCGTGTCGTTGAGTGTGACTAGTGCAGAAGTACGTTAAGTTTATACGTTATGCGTAGGCGATTACGTAAGAGATTAATATGTCGCCGTATTCGTTTGAGTGTGTAGGCTAAGCGAGGCGGGAAAGTGGAGAGGAATTGTGCTCAAGTTTTAGTAGCGAGAGAAAATGTGAGTGTTCTAAACCTATTTTCTCAAATACTAGTGTACTATTATTATAAGCTGACTTTACAGCGGTATTCTCTTGGTTTTGAGTTGTAAAACCATAATTCAAAGAGCAAGCAAATGGTTTTGAATTTATCAAACCATCTTTAAAGCAAGCAAATGGGTTTAAATTGAAAAACCATAATTCAAAGAGCAAGTAAACAAACAATGGTTTTGAATTATTAAACCATGTTTCAAGCAAGTAAGCAAATGGTTTTGAATTGTAAACCATTTTTCAAAGAGCAAGCAAGTAAATGGTTTTGAATTCTAAACCATTTTCAAAGAGCAAGCAAGAAAGCAAGCAAATGAATATTTGTGAAAACAGGCCTAACTAAAATCCCTAGTTCTAAGTAAGCGAATACTGGGGTGAAGGTATTAAATGCGTGCGGTGGTGTTCGGATATCATACATGCATCTTAGTTTTGCCTGGTCGGCAAACTTAGGTCATGCATCATGGCATTTAAAGGAGACCATGACACGTACAGGAGTATATAAGGTTAAGACCTCTAACTAAATTATGGTGATGGAGACACAAGGTCAATTCCACCATATTTACCGGAAAAAGGTGATGTGGACACAAGTCCTTCCACAGGCACGGTCGATGCCCAGACTCTCGTGTTCACTAGGGTATAGCAAGCAAGTATAGGCCTCAAATGGTTGATGTTTTATAAGCATGAAATACAGTTTTGAAAAATCAACCATTGGTGCATGGTCGCCCAGGCTTCTATAGAGATTTAAAAGCAAACGGTTGAGCACAGGCTCCTGTTTATATTTCAAAATGATCGGTTGAGCCCAGGCTCCCGTGGTGATTTAAAAGCAAACGGTTGAGCCCAGGCTCCCGTATTTATAAAAGTTTTATAAACTTTTTAAGGCAAGAGATTTGCGAAAGGTTTTATACATTTTTTAAGCAAGAGGTTTATAAAAAGCTTTTATAAACTTTTAAAGAAAGCAAGGTGAAGCAAAAGCAAGAGAATTGAGAAAGTTTTCTAAGCTTTTAAAGAAAAGTAAAAAGCAAAGCAAGCAAGCAAGTATTAAAAGTTTTATAAACTTTTTAAAAACAGAAAAATCTGAAAGTTTTAGAAATGTTAAAGTAAATGACAAAGTTTTACGGAAAATATTACGTAAAGGAATTTTACGAGTTTGAGATGTTTTAGAAAAATAAAACATTTATAAAAGCACGCACTCACTGAGCTGCGTTTAGCTCCATTATTTTTCTATTTAAAAACTATTTTAAAATTGCAGTGCATAGGAAACTATTTGGGAGTACAATAAGTTTATTTGACATCATTACTAGTGTTGTGTATTAACAATATTTTTTGTAAGGATATACTTTGAATTTGTATATTAGGACAGTATGTATGTACATAAGTATAGTCTTGTGAGAATGTGTTGAAAGTATGCTCGTTTACCATATTTGGATAAAGTGTAAATTGTATAAAGTGTAAATTGTGTATCTGATTTGGGGTAATCTATGTATGCAGCGGTCATCTTTGTAGAGGTTCTGACTGCAAGATTTTACCAAATCCTAAGTTAGAAAAAATAAAAAGAAAAATTTACATACTAGGTTTAAGAAGCAAGCAATACGGCTTAGCTTCATAGGAGTTTCCTAGTCGTTAGAGGCGCGGCTTAAGGATTTGCAATGGAGTGGTAGGCACACCCCTTATTTGGAAGGGGTGGGAGTGTGTCTATATAGGTACTTATCCACATCGGAAGCGAAACATGCGGCACACCTCACCTCATATGCGGCGTGATTTAGACACATTAACAAAGTAATCAAAGTGTTTATGTCTTACTTAGTATCCTAAAAAATCGATCTCATATGCGATTGATTGGAAAGAAAATGAAACTGGCTTGTATCCAAAGATAATATTGACCATGATTTAAGCTTAATAAAGTATTAATGTCTAGACTTCTTGTGTGGTACAACCCGGTTGTGATTGTTACTATCTTTGCCTTAGAATTACCCAGTCGATAACATCCTCTGATGATGGTGCGGCGAGTTAGATCCATAAATTTCAATTTTACATTTTCTTTTCTTGACATTTTCACTCAAAATTTTCAAGAATCAAACAAGTATAAATTTTTAATAACTTAAAAATCATGATTGACAATGTTGGAAATAATGTGCGTTCCTAATTGAGCTAAACCCTGATAGCCAAACAACCTTTCCATTCTAAGAAGATTCTAACTCAAACTGTAACCTCTTAACCGATCACCATCTCTTTTACAACAATCTAAATGTCATATCTGTTCCTCTCCATTCACTCACATTTCTCTTTAAATATACATCAGCGACGAGGTAATAAGGTGGTGCAATTATCATGGCTTCATTCAATCGTTCTCTTATTCAAGCTTTCTATGGTATCAAAGCCATGCCCAACCTTGAAAATTTTTCTCCTCCCTCCACTAACCAAACCTTGCTATTAGCTGCTTCCATCTCTTCTGGATTAGACTTAATATAGAATGAAAACGGCTCTTCCACCCGATCGGCTTCACTATTCTCGTTTCAACTTCACGACTACGCCTCTTCAATTCATTGATCATGGTTTTATTTTTGTCCATTGGCTAAATCACATAGCGGCCATTTCTTTGTCTCTCTTACGTGAATTAAATATAAGGGTGTCACAGCCCACCCTACTAATAAAGGTGTCTTGAGCAACATGCACTCCATAAATCCCCGATCGTTACCTCCCAGCGACTAGAAAATCTATTGAAGCTGGCCGTATTGCTTACTTCAATCTCGTATAAATTTCTTTTAAACTTGTGATTTTATAAAATTTCGGGCTTATAACTTAATTTGTATATAGGCATGTCCCAAAACTGTATACACATTTTACACTATATCAAACATGGCAACCAACAGCCTCCACACATTTTCATAAACCACGTTATGTATACATATATTCCTTTATACAGTTCAGGTATTTCCATACAAAATTCTATTATAAGCACTTATCTTGATGTGGGGACTCTGTGTACTCCGTGCGTGCGCATGCGCAGAAAATAGTTTTTAAAGCAGTAATGAAATTTGCTTGAGCTCGGTGAGTGTAATACTTTTAGAAAATGTTTTGTTTTTCGGAAAACATCAAGCGCAAAACTTAGTTTACATGATATTTTCAGAAATATTTCTTTCTTTGCTTTGTTTACTTTAAAAGTTTCTGAAACTTTTATTGCTTGCTTACTTGAAAAGTTTATAAAACCTTTCAAAAATCTGTGCTTGCTTGCTTTATCTTACTTTAAAAGTTTCTAAAACTTTTTCTCAACTCTTAACTTTTAAGTTGCTCAAAACTTTTCATAAACATTTTGCTTCAAAATTTTCTCAAAACTTTTCATAAACACGAACTGGGCTCGACCGCATGCTTTGAAATAAAGCGGGAACTGGGCTCGACCGTTTGTTTTAAAATAAAGCGAGGAGCCTGGGCTCGGCCAGTTTGCTAAAACAAACACGGGAGCCTAGGCTCAGCAGGTGTGCTTTAAAACAAACACGGGACTGTGGTATCGGGCGTGCTTGGGTGGAAGGACCTGGGTCCATCACCTTTTCAGGTAAATATGGTGGAGTGACTGGGTCTCCATCGCGTAATTTAGTTAGAGCTCTTAACCTTATATGCTCGATGCGTGCCACGGTCTCCTTTAAATGTATGATGCATGTTCTAAGTTTCTTAGACGGGCAATCTAAAATGCATGTATGAAATCCTAACCCTGCAGCGCACGTACGGAATACCTCGATGGGATGCTTGCTAAGACTAAGGATTTTTGGTTGGGCACATTTTACAAAATAGACTTTTGTTTGCTTGCTTGCTCTTTGAAATATGGTTTTATAGTTAAAAACCAATGCTTACTCTTTGCTTTCTTTTTAAAAGTATGGTTGAATGAATCA
The DNA here is from genome assembly GCA_016808115.1 of Tetrastigma voinierianum. Classification (NCBI taxonomy): domain Eukaryota; kingdom Viridiplantae; phylum Streptophyta; class Magnoliopsida; order Vitales; family Vitaceae; genus Tetrastigma; species Tetrastigma voinierianum. Next base: position 200,515 of record JAEQBH010004612.1, on the reverse strand, counting down.
AAACCATTACTTATTTGCTTTTCATATATTGTTTAAAATCAAAACCGTTTGCTTGCTTTTCAAACATGGTTTACAATCAAAACCATTTAATCTTTGTAAACGGTTCATAATAATACACTAGTATTTGGAAAAATAGGTTTAGAACACTCACCTCTTTGTTTCCCAAACTTGAGCACAAATCCTCTTTGCTCCTTTGTTTTTAGCCTACATGCTCAAAAGCGAATGCGACAGCGTGTTAATCACCTACGTATAGCGTATAAACTTAACGTACTTCTGCACTTAAGTCACTTTAAGGTCACACAACATTCATATAAAGTCAAATTAACAATTTACCCTTGAGCACTAAAACCTAACAAAAAAACCACTCATTTGGTAACCTTTTTCCAACAATACTCTATGGACTTTATTACCCAAAAATTATTCATAGGTCTTCATATGAAACTCTCCAGATCAGTGCTTTTATATATCCAATGACATCTCTTTAAATTTTTAACTTGCTTCCTTCTCTAAGGCCCTCAACCACATAACACAATTTACAGCATGTTTTTGATTCCAAACTCACTGAATCACCTACTGTTATCCTTGATTTCTGGGATCTTAACTCCATAAATTGGAAATGGTTTCTTCACTCATTTGAAGCTATGATTCTAAGGTTTCTTCTCCAATTGGAATCACCCAATTTGGATCACCAAAACTCAAGTTATTGTATTTTACATCTAGATAACTCAATTTGGCAGAACAGAATCTGCACATAGCTCTACTTTGAAAATTTTTATGGGCACTTTTGGCTTACAATTTGCATGAACTTCCTGCAGCTAACTTATTCCCCTAGAAGTATATTTTACCCAGACTTTTGAATCACTCAATTTTGATGAGTGAAACTCCACTTATGGAAAAAACACTACAACCATACCCAAAACAGAGCATAATCATAGAGCTACACGAGCTCACCTTTCAGTCCGTATTTGGGAGCCTTAGATATACAATTTGCTCTTGGTTCCTTCTATAAATTTGTAGCCCTATCTCTTATGTTTCTTTAACAATTGGAATCAATTCATTTGGATTATTATAACTTAATCTATAACCAAAACAAAAACAGGGGTTTTTCCAAATTTTGACAGAATTTCCTTTAAAAAACCCAACATTCTCCTTTTTACAACAATTCCTCAAAACCAACATGGAATTCATCCAAAACAACTTCACAACACTTGAATTGGTGATTTGGAACTTCATAAAACCAAACCCTAGGTAAAAATCCCATAGATTCAGCAGTCTGATTCCTCTGAAACCATATAAATAAGAGGATTCCATGTTTATTGTATACTAATTAAAGAGTTTTACCCACATGAATTCAACAAAAAATCAAGTTTGGGTGATCTCTTCGAAACCCTAGACAAGGAGGAACAATCTCCTTGGAAAATTCATACTAAAAGCCTGAGCGTGAAATACACTTAATTCCAAGACAAACATACCTCGATCTTGGATTTCTTCTTCTCCTCCTCCTTCTTCCTCTTCTCTTCCTCCTCTTGGCTCTCTCCTTCTCCTCCTTAGAACCGTGAAGCCCTAGCCAAAATATGAGACCAAATGAGTTTGACTTATGTCTCCCCTTGTTATATGCTAAACTTTGCCTAAATTATAAATTTAGTCCTCATCTCTTTAATTTTCAATTGTAACTTATGCTATTTGTATTGTGGCCATCTCTACCTTGTGATTTCCTTGACCTAATATTACTATTTGCTAAATGACAATTGTACCTTGTTCTCATACACAAATCCAGGGTTCCATAAACTTTCATTTCTACTTTAGTCTCCAAAATACTATTGTGACACTTGGTACTCTTATACACCCTACGGTATCATGTATTGTACACTCTCTCGGAATGAGGGTGTTCTGAATCCTCCCTCTTTAAGAACATTTAGGTCCTCGAAATGAATAAACTAAACTCGAAAGAAAGGAAAGAAAAATACCTCATTCGGAAAATAAGTGGGGAATCTTGACGGCGCTTATCCCAGCCTCTGCTCCCAGTAGGCTGCCTCCCTGTGATTAACTTATAAGACTTTATTAATGGAATCACTTTGCTCTCGACACCTGTTTCATGCGATCTACAATACATACCAGGTATCTCTTCATAGTCAAGTTCTCCTTTAACTACTGCGGCTGCTCTCTCCAATACGTGTGAAGGTCTGGGATGTACTTGCCCAACATCGACACATGGAATGTGTCATGAATCCTTGATAACTACGAGGTAGCACTTCAACTTGTAAGCTGCGGCCCCACCTTGCTCCACGATCTCGCCAGGTCTATCAAATCTTGGTGAGCTTGCCTCGCTTCCCAAATCTCAAAAACACCTTTCCAAGGAGAAATCTTCAAAAGGCCCGATCCACCTATCTCTACAGCTATGATCTCTGACGGTTGATCGCGCCTTCTCTGTCTATCTCTTACTTTCTTTATTTTATCACGAACAATTTTCACTTTCTACGAAGTGATTTGCACTGGTCGGAGCCTCTTAGTCTTCTCTGCATGACCTCATCCTGACACAACTGAGTCACACATTTCCTATCATACGATTGCCTCAAATGGTGCCATTCCTATACTGGCCTGATAGCTGTTGTTATAAGCGAACTCCATTAGTGCGAATGGTATCCCAAACTCCACTTGAATTCCATCACCTGAAGCTCTCGGCGCATATCCTCTAGCGTCTGAGATGGTCTCACATGTTGGCCATACGTAGGATGAAATCTTTGTCTTGAAATGAGAAAGCGAGTACCTAAAGGCTTGTTTGCAAGCAGAGCCCAAAACTGGATGTGAACACAGGGTCTCGATATGAAACTTCTCCAGCCCCGGAACCCCCATGAAGTCTCACTATCTCATCCACATACAAGCGGAACGACTTTTCAGAGAATCCTCGAGCAGTGGCGCGGAAAATGGCGGACTTCGTGTCGATCAAGCGCATCACCCATATGGCATCATGCGCCTTTGAGTCGTGGAGACCTGTCACAAGATCCATAGTGATCTTCTCCCATTTCCATATTGGAATAGGGAGTAAGCGTATCTTCCTACGGGCCTTTGATCTCCCCACCGCTTCACTGGCGGCGAGTTAGACATCTGAGACGAAACTTGCGATCTCTTTCTTCGTCCCGTTCCACCGTGTGTTCTTTGAAGTCCTTTACATCTTGGTACTACACGGATGCATAGCATACAGCGAGATCAATGTGCTTAACTTCCATAATGTCTCTTATTTCGCCATACTCTGGCACGCACATTCTCTGTCCTTTCCTTATGATGCGGGTCGTCTCTAATTTGAAACTGCTTTCTTTCTATTTTTATCTCTTCCTTAAGCAATCATGCGTGGATCTTGCGGCGCCTGCTAGAATCGATCCACTAAGAAGTCCTAACATGAAATGTGGCTAACAAGGCTCCTGAATCCTCAACCTCAATATCACCCTAAAGCTCTTAGATCCACCAGCGATTGGAAGATAACTTTGATCCATATGAGACAAAGAACTCTGCGTCGCCTACTGAGAGGCATGTTCTTTATGACGGTAGCTTTCCACGAGATGGTACTCAATAGTCTGATCGTAGTCCTTAATCAGCTTCGAGCCATCTTCTTTGCCTCGGGTTTAACTCTTTAAGGTGAAAATATATTGAAGACTCTTATGATCTGTAAAGATCCTGCAAGGAACACCATATAAGTAATGTCTCCATATCTTTAGAGCAAACCACATTTGTTTGGCGCTCCTAAGTCATGTGTGGGTAATTCTCCTCATGCTTCTTCAGTATCTGAGGCATATCTGATCACCATCGTGCATCAAAAAACACAACCAAGGCCTTCTTGGAAACGTCTGTAAACCCTCGAACCCATCTCTTTCCCATTGAGCAGCTAGGCTGGGTACGAAGTCAAACTACCCCTTGACTCCTCGAAACTACTGCTGTGAGCATCCCACCCAATCATACTTGACATCTTTCCTTGTCGGCTTGAGTCGGTGGGGGCGCTATCTTGGAAGAAACCTCAACAAACTTTCACATGTATCTGCTAAACCAAGAGGAGCTTAGACCTCGACACATTCTTTGGCGGTTTCTAATTTACCACGGCTTATTTCTGGGGATCCACACTCCCACCCCCCTCGAGGGTGAGATCACATGACCTAGGAATGCCACCTTATCAAGCCAAAGCGACACTTTGACTTGGCATACAAGCGTAAACTCAGAAGTGCGCAGCACAATCCTCAGGTGCTCACGAATGTTTCCTCTGAACTACTTGAATACACTACGGAATATCATCAATAAAGACTATGGCGAACCTATCCAAATACGGATGGAATACTTGGTTCATCAAATCCATGGCGATGTCGAGCATTGGTCGAGCCGCGACATCACCGGGAAGCTCACCAATAATCGCGTGGCGTGTCCTGAATGCGGTCTTAGGAACATCACCCTCACGCACCCTCAGCCCAGTGATACCCGACCTCAAATACATCTTGGGTACTCGGGACCCACAGAGGCGTCGAATAACTCATCGATCCTAGGGAGTGGATACCAATTGCGAATGGTAACTTTGTACGATTACGTAATCTATACACAATCGCAAACTCCCATCTTTCTTTTTCACGAAGAGAACTGGAGCTCCCCATGGGGATATGCTCGATCGAATGAATCCCTTACTTAACAATTCTTCTAACTAAGCCTTAAGCTCTCTCAACTCTGCAGGAGCCATCCTATAAGGAGGAATGGAAATGGGCTCAGATCCCATGGATCAAATCGATGGTGAACTCCACCTCTCTTTTACGGAGGTAATCTTTGCAATATCATTTGGGAATACATGCAGGAACTCTCTAACTTGGAATCTCATCCACTAGAGTCCCACCATTTCACAATTTCCTGCATAAGCTAGATATGCAATGACCACTACGCGACATTCTCTCTACCTTGTCATGGCGGAGATCATCTTGGAAGATAACTCTCTACATATTCCACGAACTTAACCTCCAATTTCACGGCCTATCTTCCTTTTTTATAACAATCTAATGTGGCTACATGGCGAGATAGTAATCCATGCGGGAACCACGTCAAATCCCACATATCTACAAGGCCGCGAGATCATTTGGAACTCTTGTCTCAGTCGAACTCTACTATCTCGACTACTCGTACGAGGAATAACGGATCTCCGGTCTGGAAGGAAACTCTCATACGACCTCTATTGGTGGGTCTCTATGAAAGCTATCTAAGAAGGCACGGATGCAAATGAATGTGACTCTTGGGTCCACTAACATCGTGATCGAGGATAGAAATAATACCGGTAACCATGGTGCATGCGCATCTGTGAGTCGCAGCCATAAACCTGGCTTTGAGTAACGGGTCTGCATGCGCATCCCTAGGGCACTACACCGCCTCACCGTACTCTACTGTGACTCACGCTAGCCCCTGCAGCAGGAAACCTCTCACGAAGACCTCCCGAGTGCTCATCTCGCGTGTGGGGTAGCTAGGCCCAGCTGCGTGTCTCACTTCACCAATCCAGCGGACACTCTCTATTAAAAATGGTCTTCCACGTACTTGATCAAACATCTGTACTATATCTCTTACACTCCCATGGTGTCATCCTCACGACACGCCCGCCAGCCAGAACAGGGAGGGTATACGAGGTGCCGCTAGCAATGGAGGCCCTCATGATCCACGACTAGAGTATCCTCGACCACGCACCTCGACCTCCCAGCTTACTCTACCCTTGTTCTCTTTACTGTGGCTGTCGCGTCTAGAGCTCTGGTAGGAGATGCAGTGCACTCCTCTTCCTTTTCTTGCCTACTCGATGCACTTAAGCCAGTGCGTACTTTGCTCAGCTGTGAGGGCTGCCTCGACTAAGTCCCCCGAATCATTATGAGGAGCCAGCGAGCAAATGCCTCGGATCAGGTGTTCTGTCCAGGCCTTGAAAACCTTTTGCACTTCATGGCTTCATCGGCTTGATATATGGAACCAATCTAACTGGTTAGAACCTCTTCTCATGTCGATCTTGACATGTTCTTGTTCTAACTTTGAAGAACTTCGTCAATTTTGAGATCCTTATGACTTTGAGAAGAACTTTATCAGTGAACTCTTGTTGAAATTGGTCCCATGATATGCCATTAGGATACCTCCTCTCACGGCGTCCCACCAATCCTTAGCCTTGTCTTCCATCGAGCGGAAAACAAGACCCTTTGCTCATCCGTTGCAGCGGCCAACTCCATAAACCTTATTTTCGGTCTAGCCATAACCGAGGCGCCCGGATCACCCCTTCTGGTCGTATGACCAGCGCCCAGCTTTTGTACTCTCTCTCTATCGACCTCCCGAGGTTCTTCGAGGAACTTCTAGGTGGCGGTGGAGGCTGCTAGATTGGCGGCCCGGTCGCTAGCAAGCTCTTATCGTACAGTCCCCATTGCCGCACACCGCTCTATGTAGCAATCCTGGAACTTGAGGCTCCCTCGGTGGCGGATGGTCCGATAACACTATTTATTTGGAGAATTTGATTCATAGAGGCGGTAGTGGAACCAACTATGTGCTCATCCCTCTCAGGTACTGCAGGATGCTCGGAAACCTCTGGAATGACTCTCCTAGGACGACCTCGATGTCATTTACTTGTATAGTCGCGTATAAAAAAATCAACTATTTAATACTTTAGTTACTTGATATGTATGTACTTTAAATTGAAAATGCATGGTTGCCGGTGGTGTAAGTGTGTATAACGAACCCGATGCTTAATAACATGGGTTTCCTAAGACTCGGCTGTTGTGTCGGCTTGTGTTGGGATCATTTCTCCTCAGTGCCAGGTTATACCAACTTATGCTCGATACCACCTTGTCACACACCCCCTCTTGTCGGCGGTGTCTTGGGCCACTCCACAATCCCGATCGTTACCTCAGCGACTAAATCTGTGAAAGCTGAAGCCGTATTGCTTGCTTGATCTCGTATAAAAAAAAATTTCTTTTCTAAACTTGTGATTTTATAAAATTTGGCGACATACTTGTTTGTATATAGGACATGTCCCAAACACAATATACACAATTACACACTATATCAAACATGGCAACTTGACAAGCCTCACATTTTCATAAACACAGTATGTACATACATATATTCCTTTATACAAGTTCAGGTATTTCCATCTGAAATTCTATTTATCTAGCGGCTTACTTATCTTTTGATGTCGGGGACTCTATTATGCTCTAAGCGTCTGGCGTACTGTACTGGAAAATAGTTTTAAAGCAGAAAATAATGAGCTAATGACAGTGAGTGTATGCTTTTAAGAAAATGTTTTTGTTTTTAGGAAAACATCTAAAAGCTACGCCAAACTTAGTTTACATGATATTTTCGATATTTCTTTTCTTTAACTTTGTTTTTACTTTAAAAGTTTAAAACTTTTGTTATTGATTGCCAAAGTTTATAAAACCTTTCAAAAATCTCTTGCCCCTTGCTTTATCTTGCTTTAAAAGTTTCTAAAACTTTCTCAACTCTTGCTTTTAAAGTTGCTCAAAACTTTTCATAAAACATTTTGCTTCAAAAGTTTCTCAAAACTTTTCATAAACAGAACTGGGCTGTATATGCTGAAATAAAGCGGGAACTGAGAGCTCAGTTTGTTTAAAAATAAAAGCGAGAACTGGGCTCAGCGGTTTCCCTTTAAAACGAGCCGCGGGGAGCTGACAGCCCAGTGTGCTTTAAAACAAACCGCGGGAACTGGGCATCGGCCTGTAGGTGGAAGGACCTGGGTCACGCGTCACCTTTCCGATAAATATGGTGGAATTGGCTGGGTCTCGTCACCATAATTTAGTTAGAGCTCTTAACATATCTTCCGTGCGTGCCACTGATGCTCCTTTAAATGTATGATGCATGTTCTAAGTTTGCCGACCCGAGGGCAATCTAAAATACATGTATGAAATCTAACACCACGCCGCGCCGCGTCTTGAATACCTGACGGGATGCTTGATTAAGACTAAGGGATTTTTGGTTGGAAGCCTATTTACAAAATAGACTTTTGTTTGCTTGCTTGCTCTTAGAAATATGGTTTTATAGTTAAAAATCATTGCTTGCTAAACTCATTGCTTGCTTTTTAAAAGTATGGTTGAATGAATCAAAACCATTACTTATTTGCTTTTCATATATGGTTTAAAATCAAAACCGTTTGCTTGATTTTCAAACATGGTTTACAATCAAAAACCATTTAAATACCGATTGCAAAAACAGTTCATAATACACTAGTATTTGGAAAAATAGGTTTAGAACACTCCTCTTTGTTTCCCAAACTTGAGCACAAAATCCTACTTTGCCTCCCTTTGCTTTTAGCCTACATACTCCAAACGAATAAAGCTAGCGTGTTAATCACCTACGTATAGTGTATAAAGCTTGCGTCTTACGCACATGAAGTCATTTTAAGGTCACACAACATTCATATAAAGTCAAATTAACAAATTTACCCTTGAGCACTAAAAACCTAACAAAAAAGCCACTCATTTGTTTTATTGCCTTTTTCCAACAATACTTTATGGACTTTATTACCCAAAAATTATTCAAAGGTCTTCAAAAATTGTAAAACTCTCCAGATCAGTCCTTTATATATCCAATGACATCTTTAAATTTTCAATGTAAAATTCCTTCTCTAAAAGGCCACTCAACCACATAACACAAGTTACAGCATGTTTTTTGATTAAACTCATTGAATCACACCTACTGTTATCCTTGATTTCTGGGATCTTAACTCCATAAATTGAAATGGTTTCTTCACGCATTTGAAGCTATGATTCTAAGGTTTCTTCTCCAGTGGAATCACTTAATTTGATCACCAAAACTCAAGTTATTGTATTTTACATCTAGATAACTCAATTTGGCAGAACAGAATCTGCACATAGCTCCATTTTGAAAATTTTTCTGGGCACTTTTAGCTTACAATTTGCATAAACTTCCTTCAGCTAACTTATTCTACTCGAAGTCTATTTTAATCAGAATTTTGAATTACTCAATTTGGATGAGTGAAACTCCACTTATGGCCAAAACACTTCAACCATACCCAAAACAGAGCATAATCAGTGAGCTACAAGAGCTCACCTTTCAGTCCGTATTTGGGAGCCTTAGAGCTACAATTTGCTCTTGGTTCCTTCTATAAATTTGGAGCCCTATCTCTTATGGTTCTTTAACAATTGGAATCAATTCATTTGATTATTATAGCAATCTATAGCAAAACAAAAACAGGGGTTTACCAAATTTGTGAGAATTTCCTTTAAAAATCCCAACATTCTCCTTTTTACAACAATTCCTCAAAACCAACATGGAATTCATCCCAAACAACTTCACAACACTTGAATTGGTGATTTGGAACTTCATAAACCAAACCCTAGGTAAAAATCTATAATTCAACCAAGGTCCACCAATTCCTACAAAACCATATAAATAAGAGAAGAGATTCCATGTTTATTGTATACTAATTAGGTTTTACCCACATGAATTCAACAAAAATCTAGGATTTGGGTGATCTCTTCTAAAACCCTAGACAAGGAGGAACAATCTCCATGGAAAATTCATACTAAAAGCCCTAGACATCAAAATACACTTAATTCCAAGACAAACATACCTTGATCTTGGATTTCTTCTTCTCCTCCTCCTTCTTCCTCTTCTCTTCCTCCTCTTGGCTCTCTCCTTCTCCTCCTTAGAACCGTGAAGCCCTAATGAAATATGAGACAAATGAGTTTGGCTTATGTCTCCCCCCCTCTATTTATATGCTAAACTTTGCCTAAATTAGAATTTAGTCCTCATCTCTTTAATTTTTTCAATTGTAACTTATGCTATTTGTATTGTGGCCCATCTCTACATATGATTTTCATATTCATGTCCTGGCCCTAAATGACAATTGTACCCTTGTTCTCATACACAAATCCCGGGTTCCATAAACTTTCATTTCCTACTTTAGTCTCCAAAATACTACTATGTGACACTTGGTACTCTTATACACCCCTACAGTATCATGTACTATACACTCTCTCGGGACGGGGTGTTACAAAGGGGTCCATCCCCTTGTCCTTCTACTTCAAGGGCTCGGTATATGCTCCTCATTGTTGATGATTATTCCAACTACACATGGGCATATTTTTTACACAGCAAAGACCAAGTTCTCAAGACTTACATCCCTTTTCAAAAACTTGTTGAAAACCAACTTAATCTAATAATGGGAGTGAATACATTGGCTTGCACTCCCATCTGGACTCTAATGGCATATTTCACTGCTTCTCTTGCCCTCACACACCTAAACAAAATGGAAGAGCCGAGAGAACTCTATTAGCTCAAGCCTCTCTTCCAACTTTTTTATTGGATGCAAGCGTTTCAAACAGCTGCATAACTCATCAACATTTTGCCTACCAAAATTCTAAACTTCCATGTCCCCTCCCTTTCCATGATCTGTTTCAGAAAACACCTGATTACAACCATCTTAAAGTCTTTGGTTGTTGATGTTTTCCCATCCTCGGATTGATACATAGCTCCTGGTATCTATCCATTCTTCTCCATGTGTTTTTCTCAGTTATGTTCCCTCTCATAAGGGATACCTTTGTCTTGATTATACCTCCGACAGATTCTTCATTTGTAGACATGTTAAATTTCATGAAACCAAGTTTCCATTTCGAACTAACTCACCTCCACATTCTTCTTTGCCTATTCCTACACCTGCTCTAATTCAAATGCTACCTTCTCCTTAGCTCGGCCCCACTCCTCTTCCTAGATTCCTTACGCAACGTAATTCATACATAATTCGGGTCCCATTCATCTCACCTCATCCTGAACCTTCACCTTCACCTTCACCCCCTCCACAGAACACACATATAATGATCACGAGAGAAAAATCTGGTATCTCAAATAAGTATATGTTAACTTGACATTGAACATACAATCAAATTGCTTGAAAACAAGTTGAATGGATGCATGCCATGAATACAAGTTTGGAGCTGGAGGTTAAATAATCAAATTGGGATACTTCCAATTCTTATTTCAACTGATATATTAATGTGATCTAATTTGGGAAACAAAAGGAAAAAATATAATTTTATGCTAATCATATATAATTTAGGGATTGCGAACATTTAATTCAATTCTCGATTTTTAGCAAACAATAAAGATATTTTCTATTCACTTTTTCCATTCCAAAAATATTTTTCACTAGGGTTATCAATCACACTTCAAGAGTGGACCAAAAAAAAAGGAAAAAGAAAACCATCTTCTACCAAATTTGATTATATGATTGTAATGTTTTTTTTCCTAATTTTTTGTATATCGATAATCATACAATTATTGATTTGGTTCAATTAACTTGGAACTTTTTTTTTCTTGAAACAAACATTTAACTAAAAATATCACCACAGTAAATCTCACAAAAACAAAGATATGCTCAATGTGATCCGCTTGTCGTGCATAGATCTCCATAATATTTAGTAATAAATATATTTAAATTATTCTTTTCTCTTTTTGTTAGCTGATCCTATTTATAGAGAATCAAAATTATTTAAATAATCCCATGTTGTGGTGTGGCAATATGGGTTGTGGGGATTGCATTTGATGCTTAGGAAGCATGATATCCAATCAAAATCCTCCCTTTTAAAATTCATGGGTGGAAAAATGTAAGAATTGGTATTATGTTTTTAGTAAATTAGCCCCACAATTTATTTTGAAACATTAGAAAACAATCGAGCGCCATTTTGTAGACAAACCTCTCTTTGACTACATAAAAAGGGTATAAAAAAATCTCTCCCAAAAATCCAAAGCAAAATTAAGAATTCGACCTACAAACTCGTTAAGTCAAGAACCATCGTTACTTAACTTTGGCAGATTCATTTGATCGTAGTTCAATAGATCACAAATGTAAAATTAGTCCAACATATCCCCAATAATATGTAAAGTGTAAAAAGTGATAAAACATACCTTAACCTCCGCAATTGCTTTGCTAATGGCTTTCCCAATCTCATGTGCCACAAGCTCACTATGGTTTGAGTTTAGCTTCCAAAGCCTTGCCGATCTCTGTAACTATCTTGCATCTCACAGCCACTGTGAGTTTAAGACAAGAAATGCAAAGATATGCTTTGTGAGTTGTCGTAATATGTAAGATATTCAAGAAGGTGCATATAAAAATCTATAAAGCAATAAATCTCGTAGATGACGATCTCATCGCTTATCCATAGCTTCGTCAAGTATACAACAAGCTTTCACGCCTTCCTCATAGTCCGTCGCGCAACCCCGAACCTACCAAGTACCTAAATCGCTAAGATGTGTGATATCAATTCATCTAATGCTTTTTTTTATTTTTTCAAAGTTCATTCAAGATTTAAATGTCTTAGTATGATTTCCATCCTTTCCTCAATCTCATTTTCAAATAGCAATTATTTTTCCAATACTCATAACATAACTTTACTTTTCGTTTTAATTACAAGAGTTATTTCAATTTACTGCTCTTCCAACAAACTTAGAAGAATCAAAAATAATATGCAATCATTTCACGAGAGGCTTTAATTTCTCAAATTCTAGATTAAATTCCAAAAAAACAAAAGATAAATGGAACAGGAACTAAACCTCATTGTTTACAGAACTATGGGAGGTGATCTCCTTCGAGTAGCCCTTCCACTGGCCATTGACGAAAAAGCCTGGATTGGCCAAGCTGAGACCGATCTCATCCAAAAACTCGTACTGTGACGAGAATAAATCCATCTCTGCACATGTCAAACAATAGAGTTTCTGCAGAAAGATTTCAAAGAGAGATATATTCTTCTCTAAAACAGAGGCAATATATAGATACAATTACATCCTAAAAATTAGGTCCTAAAAAAGGGAAAAACAAATTGTTTCTATATCTATATACAAGATTGGTCAACTATCATAATTACACAAATTGTTTCTATATCTATATACAAGATTGGTTAACTATCATAATTTCTAGGATTAATTACCAAATCAATCTAATATTGCGTACGCCCCATGCATACTCCCTCAAGTTATTAGATGTCATCATGCCCAACTTGTC